>CM067527.1:1880000-1887500 GCA_034509925.1 Hirudinaria manillensis
TCACTTTCGTTTAAAAAAAAAAAGGAAAAGAAAAACAGATTCATGGATAATGGAGGTGGAATGGGGGTGAATTGATGGTGAATTGGAGGTGAATTGATGGTGAATTGATAATGAATTGATGGTGAATTGATGGTGAATTGATAATGAATTGATGATGAATTGATGGTGAATTGGTGGTGAATTGGTGATGAATTAATGATGAGTTGGAGGTTAAAGTTAATTTTAAATTACGGCTGAATTAAGAACGAATTTTAAATGGAAATTCGATTGAAATTCGTGATACCCATCCATCTCTCGACGATGCTACAGAGATGGATGATTCGAATCTGCAGATCCTGAGCCAAGAATCATTTCATTAATCGTGAGGTCTCGCGTTCAACTCCCAGTGCGATACGATATGAGGCTGTCACAGCATTCTTCGACACGATCATAACCAAAACCGTGTTATTCATCATCATCATCATCATCATCATCACCATCATCGTCATCATCGTCGTCGTCATCACCTTTCTTACAACTGCCACCCTCTCTTCTGAAACCTTCCTTGCATTTGCAGACGCCATCTGGCGAACATTTCACGTCGAATCGAGTGTATCCTCGGGCTGTTTGGGAAAATAAATAAATAATTAATTAATTAAATAATAAACGATCATTATCATTGCAATTTAGGTTAAATTTTAATATTTTTGTTTAAAATTGTTATAATCATCATTAACATTAAAATAAACATGGAACTATTTATTTCAAATTCATGGAAAATTCATGTGTCTACGAGTAGTGATACTCAAGACAGAGATTGTTAAATTAATTAAATTGTTAACAATTAATCTAATTAATCATTAAATAATATTAAATAAATAATTAAAAATTAATAATTTGTTAAAAAAACATTTTTTTAAAAATACTTTCTTCCGATTTCTTTCAATTTATTTCTTCTTTTTTTTTTAATTTAATTTTTTAATTTAAATTAATTTCTCGACTTTGCATAATCGTCTCCATCTTGGTCCGTTCCAGGCAGACGTCTGGTCGTCATGGAAACCACTTAATTTACAAGCGTTTCGACGTTGCAAAATCTTTCAATGTCCAAAGACTTTTTTATCTTTTTGATGACAAATGGATAATAAATCCCCACGATCATCCACCCACCTCTCCCTCACTCCACCACCCTTTCTCTCCCCACCCTTTTTTTTTCTCTCTCCCTCTCGGACGTTTTCGTCATCATCAATCATGTGAATTTAAAAATTTAAAATTTTAAAAATCAAGGATTTTTACGATTATTAACTTATTATTAATGACGATAATTGTTTGAATTAATATTTAATTAATCATTTATCTAAACAAATCATCACCTAATAAAACCATTAATAATTTCGATTAATTAACTTAAAACGTAATAATTAACCAATTAATCCTCCGAAGGAAATCTTTCCAGAAATCATCGCCATAGCAACAGAAATCAACCGACCATGACCGTACACCACCAACCAGACTACCCTCCAGGCACTAGGCACCCAATCGTATAACCACCCACCCAACCATTCCCCCCTAATTCCCCCCTAATTCCCCCCATTCCTCCCCACGTGCCAAACTGCACCACACTTCAGGACTCCACTATTTTTCCGGCAGAAATCCAATGTGAAAGGAGAGGAGAGAAAAGAGTATTTTTACTTTCGAGAACTTCAAAGAAGAATAAAAAATAAAAAAAATGTAAAAAACAAATACATAAAAAAATAATTTTATTTTTTATTTATTTATTTTTTGGTTGCATTCACTTTTTGCTCGGAAAAAAAATATTGTATCGGGAACATTCGGGTCTCCGCGACACGATGGAAGTGATAGTGATGATTGCGGTTGCTATGGCAATGATGATGATGATGATGATGATGATGATGATGATGATGGTGATGATGATGATGATGATGATGATGATGATGATGATGATGATGATGATGATGATGATGATGATGATGATGATGACGATGACGATGACGATGACGACGACGACGATGACGATGACGATGACGATGACGATGATGATGATGATGATGATGATGATGATGAAAGCGATGATTGAATAAAATAAACTTTCTTTTAACGATATTCAACACGGATTATTAATTAATAATTTATAATTGTTTCCATAGCAACAGTCTAGAGCGAACCCACGCGGGTCATAAGGTCAAAAACCGAGTCGAAGTGCAACAAAACCCGGGCCTGACTCCGATTGGACGATGTTCAAAATTTTTTTAGGAAAATCTCGCTAGATGGTCTTTCCGGGTCAAGAGAGACTAACCTCCGGGCGATTGGCCCTCGGACGTCCGAAGTGTGACCTATTTATGTGTAGGTCAGTCATCATCGTCGTCGTTATCGTCAGAAAAAGCAAATCCACCTCTACTGTATCTAATCAAATAATTTATTTTATAGTACGCTGTTGTTCCGCTTGATGTTTTGGTCATTAACGTATCCCTATTTTTGTGACCGGTTAGTGGCGTTATGTGTACAAATTAATAATAACTTGCTTCTACCTCTTGATGTCGGCTAGTCGGCTTAGTCGTCGGCTGATAAGCGGATTTAGCCGATCGATATATGTAAGTTTGGCTTTTTTGACTGCTCTGGGTAAATAACCGTTACAAACGATTATGATAACGAATAATTAATAATAAATGAATAAATAATTAATTAATAATAAATGACGATAATTAATTCATAATAAAATAAATAATAACAGTAATTATAATAATCATAATAATATTTATTGATACAGATTTTCTAATAGATGTTCTTATTGGCTTAGCTTGTGGTGGCTCGGTGTTATTAATTATTATAATAGTTTATTACTATTATTATTATTATCATTATTATATTATTATTATTATCATTATTATAATTATATTATTATTATTATTATTATTATTAAATTAAAATCCAACTTGACAGGTGCAAGCAGGTGTCATTGTTTGGACGGCAATTTTGTCCAAGAATCTTCTCATCCGAGGAGATGCAGAATCTCTTATCATCGGTCAAGGTCAGCTGGTCGTCGCACCTGCAAGTCCTTTCCAGGTGCTTTCCGATCGACCTGTCATCGGAGTCGTCGTCCTCCTCTTCTTCCTCTTCCTCCTCCTCCTTAGCAGCGGAACACGTCATGCGTGGCGGACAGACGTCGGTGATTGGTTGACATGTCTCCCCGCCGAGACGCACTGGAAAGCCAGATGGAGACTTAAGTTTCTGTAGCTATACATCCTTTCATTCATCTAATCATCCATCCATTCGTCCATCCATCCATCCATCATTCATCTAATCATCTGTCCATCTACCCGTCACCCATACGTCCGTGCGTCCATCTTTCCATCCATCCGTCCCCCCAGTTCATCCGTCCGTCCACCAATCCATCTTTCTATCTGTCTATCTGTCCATTCATCCGCTTGTCCATCCGTCTGTCCATCGCTTTTATTTTCGGAGGCGTCCGAGCGCGTCAAAGACATGCGCGGAGCATCCATCACGTCACGTGACCAAATTTCCGTCACTTCCGCTCGTCCCACGTGATTTCCAATTGCATTATTGGAGTTGTAAATTATCGGCTCTCAGGATGCTGAAGCGATGTTTTGTCGTCGTCGTCGTTGTTGTTGTTGTTGTTGTTGTTGTTGGTGGTGGTGGTGCTGTAATTGGTAATGTCAGGTGTTTGTGTATTTCACGCACGGATGTGTTTGTGTGTTTTGTGTGTGTGAGTGTCAGTTTTATTCCACTAGCTACTGGTTTATTCCGCCACATTTTTATTATATTTATCGTTGGTAATGGTGATGATGACGTTGATGACGACGATGAAGACAACAACGATGACGACGACGATGATGATGATGATGATGATGACGACGATGATGATGATGATGATGATGATGATGTCGTTGTCTTTATCATCCACAAACATCCACAACTTCCGTCCGAGATTTTAAGACTCACAGAAGAAGAAAAAAAATGTCCACAAAACTCCTGAGGGACTTTCAAATGAATTTCAATTTATGCACGACTTTATGCCGATTTATCTCGGATTATTTGAATATTCTGGAAAATTATTTTTAAACTTTTCTAAAATTAACTCCGATAATAATATTTTATTCATAATTCTTTTTTCTATTTATATTTTTAATTATTTGAAAATAGAATTAAATATTTGTTTTTAGTCAAAGCAGGGGATTTAATTTTTTTTTAATTTGTCCGAAATTTAATAAATTATCAAATAAATTGTTAATATTAATCAGTTTAAATAAATACGCTAATTTCTTTTCAGTCCACACATCGGCCACCATAATAATATAATATAATATATAATATAATATAATATAATATAATATAATATAATATAATATATATAATATAATATAATATAATATAATATAATATAATATAATATAATATAATATAATATAATATAATATAATATAATATAATATAATATAATATAATATAATATAATATAATATAATATAATATAATATAATATAATATAATATAATATAATATAATATAATATAATATAATATAATATAATATAATATAATATAATATAATATAATATAATATAATATAATATAATAACTTTTAACCAAAGATCATAAAACAGTCATAATCGGGCGAGCGATGTTGATCGTAAATGATTCCCCATTATCGACCACGTGATCATTAAAGACGTCCTGAATTCAACATGGCGGCCAAAGTTTTCAGTCACGCAATCCTGTCGGAAAATTATGTTTACGAATGTCTCAGCCCCCGGATGCCACCGGTGGGCGGGGTTAGGACACGTGGAAGGATTTCATTGGTCGCAGGGACGCGTGTGTATTTAACAGGTTGGTCTTCATTCTTTTAAGTTGTAAATGTTTGTTCATTTATTTTCACAATTCAATCCTCTACTTTTACGGCATCTCTTATCTGTCATTCATTCATTCATTCATTCACTCACCCATCCATCCGTTCATCCTTCTTTCCATCCATCCACTCACCCATCCGTCCATCCATCCGTTCATCATTCTTTCCATCCATCCACTCATCCATCCGTCAATCCGTCCGTGCGCTCGTATCATAAACATTAATATGTTATTAACAATGCTAACCACACGACCTAACAAAATTATGAATAACTATAATAATAATAATAATATTATTATTATTATTATTATATTATATTATTATTCTTATCAACTTATTATTCTTATTATAGTTGTTGTTGTAATTAATATAAAATTAATATTAAATGATGTTCCTTCACTCAACACAACGCTGAACCGATACCTGGCTAAAAGTGAATTCTTTAAAAGTAATTCACTTAAAAAGAAAACATGGAAAGGTTTCCGGGCACTTTCAATGATGATGATGATGATGGTGACGACGACGACGATGATGGTGGTAATGATGATGATGATGATGATGATGATGATGATGATGATGTCTAGAGATTATTTTACAGCAAATGTCGCATATGAAATGTTATTTATTAAAAACAAACTTAGTTTATCACCTCCACAGACGCGTCTATGGTATTTACGATCAACGTCGTCGTCGTCATCATCATCATCATCATCATCATCATCATCTGTCATCATCGACTCTCACTTTGTTCTACGCATCTCCCATCCATCTCTGTGAATACCTTGTCGACAAGGCAATTAAGGCCCCTTTTCATCCCATCCATCCATCCGTTTATTCGATTAAGCATCCTCCTAGCCGTCCAATTAGTTTCCCCATCCATCCATCCATCCATCCATCCATCCATCCATCCATCCATCCATCCATCCATCCATCCATCCATCCATCCATCAATCCGTCCGTTCATTCATTCATCCGTCCATTCATCCATCCATCCATCCATCCGTCCATTCATCCATCCATCCATCCATCCGTCCATTCATCCATCCATCCGTCCATCCATCCATCCACCCGTCCATCCATCCATCCACCCGTCCATTCATCCATCCATCCATCCATCCGTCCATCCATCCATCCATCCATCCATCCATCCATCCATCCATCCATCCATCCATCCATCCATCCATCCATCCATCCATCCATCCATCTATCCATCCATCCGTCCATTCATCCATCCATCCATCCATCCGTCCATTCATCCATCCATCCATCCATCCATCCGTCCATTCATCCATCCATCCATCCATCCATCCATCCATCCCCTTTCCACCGGCTCATCACCCGCTCCATCCTTTCCAATCTCCTCCATGTTCAGGAGAGCGCAAAATATTCCGATGACGGATGGCAGGTGCGCGACATTCCATCCGTCTTCCTGTTGGTTAAACTGCTCCGGTCGCCTGGAAAACTTCCTCGCTCGGCGTGGAAACATCGGTTCCGCTCGACTGAACGCGAGAGGCGCCTGGAATTCGCACGGGGTTCGTCCGGGGGTTCCACGGATTGTCACGGAGTGGCGTTGAGAATTGTAGTATTTGCGTGGGTGCCAATCCCCTCCACTTAATCCAATCCACTTCAAGCTTATTATTAATTATTAACATAAACTAATATAGTATTATACTAATAAATAATACTAATTAATTACAGTTGTTTTTATTTATTATCGCAATATTTATTTTTAAATCATAGGTTGCTAGGAATAACGATTCGCACATAAGGTGGCGTTCAATACGACGCATAATACGATAATAATAACAATTATTATCTTTATTATTATTATTATTATTATTTATTATTATTATTATTATTATTATTATTATTATTATTATTATTATTATTATTATTATTATTATTATTATTATTATTATTATTATTATTATTATTATTATTATTATTATTATCTTACCGTTGAGACACCTTCCCAAACTGTCCTTGACCTGTCTGCCAGGTGCACACATGCAAACCCCGAGTTCACAGCCCTCGTATAACCTTTGACACGTGTGACCCAACATCCGGTTGCACTGATTGGTCGAATAGCAATGCTGGAAGATAATACAGTTTGATATACTCGGATACCAGTATCATTTCATGTTATTATATCCATTTTTATCACAATAGTCGTTCTTATTATTATTATTATTATTATTATTATTATTATATTATATATTTATATTATGTTTTGCCGTGAGTAAAGATATGTCTTCTTTAAGACTTTAAAACCTATATTTTATCTTAATCAGACATGGAATAAAAATTAATAAAATAATTAAACGACAATAATAGCAATAATAATAATAATAATAATGACGAATTATTTTACTTGTAAAATATGAGAGTTTTTGATTTAATAAAATTTAATTCAAGAGAAAAATAAGAGAAAATTCTTTTAAAAAAAGTAGGTCGCATGACGTCATCAGATCATTAGCCAATGACGTGACAGAGTTCTGAATTTTTCAATTTGTTCGTTCGAATAAAAAAGGGTCAACTTCGTTCATCATCATCATCGTCGTCGTCATCATCATCAGTGGCAGATAAATACTAATTTAATAATAATAATTATTATAATCATATTATCTAATAGTAATTATA
>CM067527.1:1892500-1930000 GCA_034509925.1 Hirudinaria manillensis
TACTTTCGCTTCCGTAATGAAATTTTTATATTTTTTCTTGAATTATACTTTTTTAATATTTATTTATTTAAATATTTTAATTCATTAATTATTATATTAAATATGTAAAATATTCAATATATTCCTTTGTAAACTCACAAAACACGAAATTATGTCGCATAAACCCTCCGTCGAATTCGTTCATTTTTGTCATTAAATTATATTAAAAATCCATTTCAGATAAATAATTCATAAAATTAATTAATTAATTATTTATTTATTTAATTAATTAAATGAAATTTGTCTTTTAAACATTAATTTCCCAACCACCAAAGACTCACAAAATAAAATATATATTTCTAGATATATATATATATATATTTGTATTCTTAAAAAATGTTTATCTTGAAACCCTCGGACGAAACTCCGATGTTTGCAACACCATCTTCCGCTTTTAAAGATGCACACGGACGATGCATGGATGAATGAATCATGAAAGAATGGATGAATGAATGAAAAATGGATGGGTGGCTGGCCATAAATGGGGACCTGCTCACATCGATCCTACTCAAGGGGTGGATGACCTCCCCTCTAGGTCTTCTTAGAGAGGTGGCAGTGATTGAAGTTGAGGCGATTAATGATTTTATTAAATGTTATTTATGAACATTATATTTTCATTATTGTCAGCTGATGAGAGATATATATTTATATTTATATTTCCTTTGACAATAATTTTAAAAATATAAATGTTAAAAATTATAATAATAATAATAATAATAATAATAATTTATCTTCGTTTAAAGAGATGATTAAGGGGCGGGATTTAAATGTTTATCAAAAGATTTAAAAGATTAAATCGGATTTTTTTTAAAAAAGACTGAAGTTGATTTTTCTTATGAAATGAAAATCAAGAAAGCTCAAGAGTGGCACCATAGATAGGCTCTTCCTCTCGTGTCTTCTATTCTATAATTATTTTAAATTCAGTTATTATTATTATTATTATTGTTGTTATTATTATTATTATTATTATTATTATTATTATTATTATTATTATTATTATTATTATTATTATTATTATTATTATTATTATTATTATTATTATTATTATTATTATTATTATTATTGTTATTGTTATTATTGTTATTATTATCAACTCCGTGGATAGAGCCGTGCAACTTATTTACCTTACTAATTGACATCGCAGAGTCTCCACCATGAAATATTCACGTACGAAATGCAATACTCTTTCCGTCCTCATCATCGGGCTGTCGTAGGTTCAAATCCTGGCAATTCCTCGAATTAAGGAGGCTAATTAAGAATTGACGATGCCAATAACTACTAAGTCATCAATAGGCAGATACTGCGAGACTCGAAGTGAGAAAAAAGAACATTTATTTCTTAAAGAAAATATTCAATTGATTTCAACGGCCAAGCCAAGCGACACATAACTCTGTCAATCTGCATTTTCGAGTGACCTTTTGGTATGAGATTACAAGTATACATATCACCAATGTTATGGGTAATTTGTCCCTCTAATCCAGACTAACTTTAAAATCCTTTACCATGACAGTGAGTGAAAATACAGAGAATTGGAATTAATTTTAAAACAAATAAATATTAAGACAAAGATACCACTCAGATTAATGAAAGGTTTTCTTGATTTAACTAAGTACCCTACAATGCTCTCGATGTTATGTGACTTTGAGATCCATTTTATTGACATCACTCTGCATATGTCGTCCATACATTCAGTTGAGTATAAAAACAGACGTGGATGAAAGCAAATTACGGTTCAGCAAGTTTCAAGTGAAGAACAATTCAACAAGATGTCAAGACTTGCCATTCTGCTCTTCGTGGTTTTGGTTCTGGAATTTGGAGTGTCTCAAGTAACCAAAAGTAACATATAATTTCCTTAATTGGCCTTTTAATAATTAACATGCAAATTAATCGATTAATTTTTCAATTAAGGTGACCAAAACAAAGGAGCTTTCCAAAGCAGACGTCCCGAATCCAGCGAAACGAGGAAGGACTTGAAGTTCAATGATCCAAGAGGTCAGTCATCAGATAACAAAGGAGTCTCCAAAAAACCCGAATCCGCCTGGACAGGTAAGACTGAAGGCAGAAAGTTAGAAGAGAAGGAAGGCGACAAGAAGTTCACCATGAAATTCGATCAGAAACCAACAGGATCTGACCGTCGTCCAGAGAGTTCCAATCAAAGGCAGACTTGGGCTCCTGCTGGCAGCTTCCAAACTCAAAAACCAAAATCTGGATAAACGCCTCGAAACATTGTTTAACATTTATAAATCATAATCGATAGCTGCTAATAAATGATGAAGAATTGAAATTTTGGTTTGAGTTACTCAAAGGGTTTCTAATGGTTTAAACTTATCCCATCTACGACTGTTACAAAAATTATTAGGTAGAAGGAAACGCCCATAAACTTATTCTTCTATTGAAATAAGATGGAAATGAACATAGTAAAGGTGTTTGTGGCCAACGCGACCAATTTTACATGAGGGCTGGTTTCAAGTTTAAATGTTATTAATCCACCTAACGATTAAAGTTTAACGTGGACGTAATTTATTAACTTTTTATTAAGAAAATTAATTAAGGAATCTGTTAAAATTTGGAGCTAAAGAAAGATGCCACTCCTACTATTCAAACTAAAAGTGATTCGGCACAAATGTATTATATCTTGATTCATTTTTAAATACAAATTTGTTTGGTTCAGTACTGGCAAGCAAGTTAAGTTATATTATTGGTTCTTTGTGAATACAACCCACTAACTGATATTATTGTCTCCATAACTTGTTCGATATTCTGGGTATCGCAAATGCGATTAAGCATATTTCAGCAACGGTATGAGAGAGTAGTGGTGTTATTAATTATAGTAATTATTAAGTAATGGTTATTACATTTATTCCATGCCTAGCAAAGTCCTGTCTTTATGGATATGTATTCCCTCTAGAGTGTCGTTTTCTAGATAAGCCACTGTATCGTTCACAAATATTACTAAAATAATAACTTATCCATAACTTTATTAATTTTTAATTGACAGTTGCTATGGTTGCACTGGTTAAAATGTTTGCAACAGGCCTTAACCAGCCAGTATCACATGAACACAAATTCACAGACACACACAACAGACAATCTCTGCCCAGGTTCTCCTTGACTTCCTTGTAAATCCATCCTTAGATCATTCCCAAACTTTATTTCATAAATTATTTACAAATGAAGAATATTTGTGGATTTAATCGATTTACCAATTGTTCGCAACTAACACACCACCTCAACTATTCAAAAATCAGAGCTCCTCATAAGGACACACTGTTACTCTAAAAATCAATACTGGTTATAGTGATTTTGCAAGTCCAAATGTGATCTTTGTCTTAATACAATCGAATGTATGATTGTTATCGACATTGAAATAAGTTGTCCACACATTCAGTTCGATATAAAAGTAAGCGCAGATGATGGCAATTCACGGTTCAACAGTTTTCAAGTGAAGAACAATTCAACAAGATGTCAAGACTTGCCATTCTGCTCTTCATGGTTTTGGTTCTGGAATTTGGAGTGTCTCAAGTGACTAAAAGTAACCTATAATTTCTTTAAGTGATCTTTACATGGATTACTAGTATAATCATGTAAATTGATAAATCGATTAAATTCTCAATTAAGGCGACCAAAACAAAGGAGCTTTCCAAAGCAGACGTCCCGAATCCAGCGAAACGAGGAAGGACTTGAAGTTCAATGATCCAAGAGGTCAGTCATCAGATAACAAAGGATTCTCCAAAAAACCTGAATTAGCATGGACAGGTAAGACTGAAGGCAGAAAGTTAGAAGAGAAGGAAAGCGACAAGAAGTTCACCATGAAATTCGAACAGAGACCAACAGGATCTGACCGTCGTCCAGATCAAAGGCAGACTTGGGCTCCTGCTGGCAGCTTCTTAACTCAAAAGCCAAAATCTGGTCGAAAGTCTAGATTTGCCTAAGCTATGAGAGAATGATTATGAAGCATAAATCTTAAATGTTTTAATAAATATTCCGTTATCGCAACTTGCAGTCTTGAAATCTCAAAAAGTTTAAAATGTAATTCGAGAGACTCGATAGTACTTGTACTAGCACCAAGTACTCGAACTTCAAACATAAAAAAACGACTAGGTTACTGAACGTTTATCAATCACAGCATATCCAGGTAGATCTGAACCTCCACAGGTAAACTAAGCTCTACTGTAAAGCCAGCATCCATTACCCATACAATTGTGAGTCTGACTCGTGACCACATCCTTCAATAGACTCGAGTAACCACCCTGAATCCTTCAAATCACAAAACTATCCCCAACCATCTTTTCCATACACAAACCAACTCACTCTTAAACATTCCCAAGCGTTGAACAAAGTCACAAACCGACCTCAAAAAACAAATATTATCACTTATCGAGAACCAAGAACGATGCCAGAATCTAAAATGTTCCACAAAATCTGCCACAAGCCTTAAGTTTCCTTATCATAAGATGCATCTATGGGCAATGTACACCAGTGAATGTAAACAAAGAATAGTATTACCATTATTATTATTATTATTATTATTATTATTATTATTATTATTATTATTATTATTATTGGCAAACAATAATTTCACTAGTGAAAAACATAACATAACATAACACCACCAGGTTAAAGGACCTTATAATTAAAACTTAATTTACAAATGGTCGGGGATTCAAACGTCGTTATCATCATCGTCGTCGTCGTCATCATCTCTACTTATCATCATCTTCATCATCGTAGGCTTCATCTCTATTCGTCGTCATCATCGTCGTTGTCATCGTACTCCTGGTTACCATGGTTACTGATGACGTCATCCTCGCTGTCGACGACGTCTCTCTGTTGCTCGTCAGCACTGTCGTGTCCCTGATGGCCATAGGCACCACCATCATCATCATCATCACCATCATCCGAGTCTGGCCTCTGGTCATCGTTATCATCACCAGCGTTGTCGTCATCGTCGTCGTTGTTGTTGTTGTTGTTGCTGGTGGTGGCAGCTGGTTTTCCTTGGCCGTTATTATTATCGCCGTTATCATCATCGTCGTCGTCGTCATCTTCATCGTGGCTAGGGTCCCCGTGGTTGTTGTCGGGGCTGACGTTGTCGTTGTCAGCGTCGTCGTCGCTCCCTTTACCGGCGTCGCTTCCATGATGAACTTCTCCGCTCTTGTTTGCCACGCCATCGTCGTCGTCTTCTTCGTCATCGTCGCCACCTCCACGATTGCCGCGATCATCATCGTCGTCATCAGCAGCAGCTGCGGCGACGTCGGCTTCGTCGTCGTCGTCCTCTTTGGAGCTTAGCCTCCTCCTCTTGGACCTCTTTTGCTGGTCATCCTCTTCATCATCATCATCATCATCATCACTTTTAGGAGGGGCTTCTTTCCCCCCATCGTCATCATTATCATCATCATCATCATTGTTGCTGTTATCACTTCTGTGAGCTTCCTCCTCATCCTCTTCGTCGTCATCATCATCATGAACCCTTCTCTTCTTCTTTCTGTCCGTCTTGGAGGCGGCTTTCCTCTTGTGACTGCGTCTGGACTCTCTCCTTCTCTCGCCATCATCGTCGTCGTCGTCGTCGTCACCCGAGGGCAACGACGACAGGGGACTGCTGGACTCCGAGGAGGCCCTCTCGGCAGACCTCTTCTCCGGGGTGGGATTCAAGCTGACCTGAAGCGTGGATGGACAGGCGAAAGGATATTAAACTTTAAGTATGGTTGAGCAATCAATCATGATCTAAAGCAATCAATCACACAAAGCATTCAAAAAGTTATCATCAATCACCACCATCATCATCATCGCAACATCCACTCACCTGGGTGGCCACGAGGTCCCTGGGTTCATCATCCGACGACTCCTCGCTCGAGGAGATGATGGCCTTCGACACCACCTTCGACCTCTGCTTGGAGGTCAGTCCGTCCATGTCGTCGACTTGCTTCTTCTTTGACTTCGCTCCTCCCTTCTCGGACGATCTCCTCTTGCCGCTCCTGTCTTCGCCAGAGCGCCTCTTCTTCTTCCTCTCCTCCTTCCTGGACTTCCGTCC
The DNA here is from genome assembly GCA_034509925.1 of Hirudinaria manillensis. Taxonomy (NCBI): domain Eukaryota; kingdom Metazoa; phylum Annelida; class Clitellata; order Hirudinida; family Hirudinidae; genus Hirudinaria; species Hirudinaria manillensis. The sequence goes on from CM067527.1 coordinate 1,898,568, forward strand.
TTCCTGTCCCTCGGCGGGAGCGTCGTCGTCGCCGCCGTCGTCGTCTTCCGAGCCGTCGGAGGAGTCCCTCTTCCTCTTCTTCCTCCTCGGGGCATCTCCGTCATCATCGTCGTGCTCGCCGTCGGAGATGAAGTCGTCCATCTTGTTGCCGGCGCTCTTTTTCTGAAAAAAAAAAATGTTTTTTCTCGTGAGGGGATGAAATTGAAAAAGAATTATTGTCTCGTTTTGAAATAAAAGTCTAATAATAAAGATGATAATGACGATATATCGTTAGTAATAATGTAATCGTTATCATCCTCTAGCAGCATCATCATCATAAATAATTGTTAATACAAAACAAAGTCTACCAAACGATAATAATAATAATAATAATAATAACAACGACAACAACAATAATAATATAACATAACAATAATAATTATATAACGAAATAACTATAATCATCATCATCATCATCGAAACTTACCCCCTTCGACTTCTTGACCTTCTCCGTGTTGAACAACATCAGATTCTTTGTCTTCTCGATGTACTTCAGTCTCTCTTCCATCGCTCTCTTGTTCGCCTCCTCCTTCAGACGCTGCTTCTCGAGCTATTTTCGGGAGAGGGAAGGAAGGAAAATGAATTACAATCAATTATGATGATGATTATTATTATTAATAATATTATTATAATAATTAATATATGTCTCAAGCAGAAAGAACAGGTCAGTGAGGTTATGGTTTGTCGATATCCAGTCGATAATAGAAAGAATATTGTGGAGGACATAGCTATGGTCAGGACCACGTTGGAAAGGAAAATGAATAGATCCAAAGCTATTTTAATCGTCTTAATCTTTATAGCTTCTGTGCACCATCATCATCATCATCACCATTTCAAGTTGAATCAAAAGACGGCAAAAACGACAGAATAAATAAAAACACCACAAAAAGTTCCACCTGTTCTTGGAGCAGTTTCTGCCTCATCTGTTCCCTCTCCTCTTCCTGCTTCCTCTTCTGCTCCTGTTCAATCTCGTACATCTTCCTGGCGTTGGCGACGTGGTACTGCGCCTGGCTCAGAAGGTCGCTGCACTGTCTGGCCTCGACCGCTGCCTGGGCGAGGTCGAACTTCATCTTGTCTCCTCTCTGGCAGAGGTAACTGAAGTATCTGTTGGAATGCAAAAGTAAAAAAAACAATGTAGACGGATTCAGAATCCATGCAAAATTCTTGCAAATGTCTCATCGAATTAAGAGCACAAACAAGCCTTGGAGATGCTAAAAAAATGCTTTAACTCAGTCTCAAAGCTCAAAGATCGAAATTCCAACAGAAAATAAGGTCTCGTTTCAAAACAAAGCCCGTCAAAAAAAAAAAAGAAAGCCTTGCTAGGAGACCAACCTGTGTGCCAGTTCCAACTCCTCCACAGAAGCGAGTACTGCCTTCAAGTCGCTCTTCTCATCCTTGAGGACGCCCATGGCCAGTCTTTGGAGTACGAGGGCCACGTTGTACAGCAGGACCGTGTCTTCTGGAGCGATCCTTCGGGCCTTCAGCAAGACCTGCTTGCATTCCTTCAGCTTTCCTGCCTTGAAGTAGGCGACGGCGAGATAAGTCAGAACCTCCGTGTTGTGGTTGTTGAAGAACTTTCGACTGCAGTTTTCGTACTGAAAGAGGAGGAGGAGGAGAAAGAGGAGGTGGTTTTAGAAATGCATTCATTCATTCATTCATTCATTCATTCAAATTTTTATAATCATCCTTTATTGCGTCGATTTATGGTAAGTTAAATTCCAAGATCGGAAATTGACTTTAAAAGAAATCGCATCAAAAATTCCAAAAAATTAAAAATATCTCTTTCTTAAGAGATACCCAAACACCTCCTCGTTGTCAATAGAGACGAGGATTTAAGAACTCACCATCTGGATGGCTGCCACGTACTGCTTCTGCTCCACATAGATGTGTGCGATGTTGAGCCACACGTCCGGGAAGTCAGCCGTGGCGTCCCTGACCTGCGAGAAGATGTCCCTGGCCTCGTTTATGTAGCCCTTGTGGGCGAGCACGCACCCGACGCCGTTGGCAGCCCAGATGTTCCTCGGGTCGTTTCTCAGAACGGCCTTGTACATGCTGAGAGCTCTGTCTTGGTGACGCTTTTCCTGTAGGGAAATTTAAATTAAATCAATAAAAATAAAATCATGAAAAAAAGGGTGCTCTTCCAAACATACACATCAAGCGGCTCAAACAAGCAAGCAAGTAATTCGCAATACAAAATCAGATCAAAAATAGATCCAAAACGAACGACGCCAACCTTTTCCTTGTCTCTCATTGGCTGATGGAGCGTCTGCAGCCACACGTTGCCGAGGGCAACGACGGAGTACGAGTCGTCTGCGTGCTGTTGGAGAATCTTCTCGAAGACCTTCTGACCTGGACCGTACTCCTGCTTGGACAGGTGGAGGTTGCCTAGCAACGACCAAGCTTCCGGATGATTCAGGTTCGACCTGAGTCCCTCCTTGAACCAATCGGAGGCTTCGTAGATTTGGCCCTTGTCTCTTGCGAGGCATCCCAAACGCAGGTAGCCTGAAGGGAAGGTGGTGGTGATAATGTTTAATTAGTTAAATATTATATGTTATATTATATGTTATTGTCGTAGGGTTTATGAGCAATAAAGGCAAGATGAAGAAGAATCTATCTGAGAAACTTTCATTACAGTTTCAGAGACCAGATTTGAACTATTAAAAGGTGCTTTTTGGAAATGAAACACTTGTATCTAATATTAATATCACAATTAATCAATTGATATTATTACTATTATTATTATTATTATTATTATTATTATTATTTATTATTATTATTATTATTATTATTATTATTATTATTATTATTATTATTATTATACACATTTTTCCTGCTTCTTCTCGGTCTCATAGCCAGTGATGAATGAATGCTGAGCACTACCAGTGCTCTCAGCGATTCATCCAAGTACATTATTATTATTATTAGTAGTAATATTATTATTAATATCTCTATCACTTACAATCCACATAGTTCTCATTCTCTCTGAGTATGTCCTTATATAGTGCACTGGCCTTGTCATATTCATGAGTGGCTTCGTAGAGTCTCGCCAGATTGTAGGAGATGCTGACTGAGATGGCGCTATAGTACTTTTCATCACTGCTTCCTTCCTCTTGAGCTCGGGACAAAGACTTCTCGTAGAATTTCTGAAGAATTTCGAACGTAAAACGATGGATTTTTAGAGACTTTTCTTGTTTTTTTTAGATTAAATCGAATCAATTTAACATATAAAAAAAATTATCTGCAATTTCTTTATTTCATGATTAGATTATTAAAAGGCAATAATTATTTCCCACAAAAAACCGCACGCATCAGAAATAAAACAAAATCTTCCTATGTCAGCGAGGTCTTGACTCAACCCAAGACCTCTGAGGTCAAGACCAAGACCAAGACCACCACCACCTCCAAAAAAAAACTTGCCTTGGCCTCTTGAAAGTTGCCGAGTCTGAAGTGCAGGGCGGCGACGTTGTTGAGGATTTCGGGCGGGATTTCGGTGTTGACCTTTTCGGTGAGGATGGAGATTGCGGTGTTGTATGCGGACAGTGCGTCTTTCTGAGCGGAGAATTTTTCAAAGTTTTAAAAGATGATTTAATCTTTTGTTTTTAAATTTAAAATACGATAAAAGCGATAAAAATTGGTTGAGCATATCTTATCTGTGCAGATGCTAATAATATGAAACAATTGACAAAAATATATCATTACTTATCATTATTACAGATGCCAAATGCAACATGTTGCATTAGAAAGGTTTACTTCTAAGCACATCATCATCATCATCACTACTACTACTACTACTCATCCAGAATTCTCAACTAACCTCAGCATCTCTCCTCTCCAGTATCTGTGCCAGTTCGATCCAGGCCTCCACGTCGTCTGGAAATTGATCGGTGACCTTCTTGAGGTGCTGTTGTGCCTGCTGCAGTCTCTGAAGGTCCGTGGAGCTGGCGTACAGCGAGCCGAGAATCTTCATCGTCTCGTAGTTTCCTGGCTGAGCCTTGAGGACCTTCTCGAAGCAGGAGATGGCCTGGTTTGAGAGAATGAATGAATGAATGAATGAACGAACGAATGAATGAATGGTTTGTCGTTTATAATGGGTTCACGTGACCTAACATAACATAACGAAGACGTTTGCATTACGATTGGAGCTCATTAATAAGATCTTAATACATGGTAGATCACTTATCAAGTTATGAGATAATATGTTAGACTTTCATCATCATCATCATCATCATCCAACATAGTTAATCAGTTATCTCAATCGCACAGAATGATTCTATTTTCATGGGCTTTTCCTTGAGTTATTAATATTAATTAGTGTTAACTAGATGCACTCACATTCTCAGGGTCTCCTCTGAATATGTACATCTGGCCAAGTCCGTAGTAGGGTAGGATGAAGTTGGGGGAGTAGTGGGTGGCTTGATAGTAGTACTGGAAAGCTTGATCAAAGTCCCCCTGAAGTCCAGAATTAATTATAACTTATAATATATTTTTAATTTTAATAATATTTAATGCTAAGCAGTTGGTAACTATTAACTTCTTGCACATTATTCACAGGCATCTCACCCTGCATAATAAACATGCACGACATAAATAAATAAATTATAAATGCATTACGACTACTGAATAAATTATGATAACGTGGCTGAATAATAAACTAATTATTCGTCAAAACAATAACGACGGAATCCACCGACCTGAACATGGAAGGACCGTGCCAGCTGATAGCAACTCTCAGCCCTCATGGTTTCGTTCTCCGTGTTGTGGAAAGCATGAAGGGCCAGGTGTTGGACCTTGTTGTAGTCCTGCAGACCAAAGGCAAAGCGTTAGTGGGTGTGTCATTGTAATTAATATTAATTAATAATAATTGGTAATAATTTGATTTATAATAATATATTACTATGTATGTTTATTATGATTCATATCTATATAATGAGATGTGTCCTTGTTATATTTACTAACATATATGTTAAATATATATATATACATATAAATATATATTTATTTTATTTATGATGATTTATTAAGCTCTTTTTTAATTATTGCCATCACAGGTAGAAGTCATAATTTGCAAAAAATATTTCAAAATCAACTCAGGCAGCATCAAGATCCGAAACAACAACGCGACTACAAACTGCATCCGCAACAACAACAACAAAACGACAAGACACGATAAGTACTACCTTTTTGTAGAAGAAATGGTTAGCCAAGTGATTCAACACCATCGGATTGGACGAGTCAATGGTGTAGGCCCTGCTCAGGAGCTGTACCCCGTTCTTGATGGACTCCGGGGTCTCCGCGTTGAGTTCCAAGATGGCGAGCCCCACCAGCGCCCAGACGCAGTGGGGGTCGAGCTCTAGAGCCCTCATGAAGGCGTACCTCGCCTTGTCCGTCTTTCCGAGCTTGACCAGGCACAGGCCTATTCCATACCTGACGGAGGCGGAGCAGTCGGCCTTGATGCGGAGGACTTTCTTGTAGTAGGCCAGCGCTCCCTTATAGTCCTTCTTGCTGTATAGGATGCACGCTTTGCCCACCAGTGCAGGGATGTTGTTCTGGGACTGCAACGTCCGGAAAAGGTCAAGGGGTCAGAAAGGGTTTATGAAAATGGAAAGCATGGCAGAGATTATGATGACTGTTTTGTTTGCATACATCTACGTCCATGTTTCGGTACAGGTGAATACAAATCGCACGAGAATTGCAGAGTTTTAGCTGATGTAACTTTGTATTTTAAGTTATTTCATTTTATTTTATGCTATCATTATTAGGTATCAACATAAGTTTATACTAATTAACTTTTGCAAATATTTGGCTAATTAAAATTGCAGATTCTAATTGACAAATTAACTTCAAGTCTTTTTACCTGTCCAAGAACGAAGTTAAACTGGGCGTCTGCCTGATCCATTTTGCCCCCCTCGTAGAGGCAGAAGTAAGCCCTTCCCAAGAGATGATTCTATGGATGGAATCAAGTGACCATAACTAATTATTTATTAATCTAATTAAGAATTCATATTTAATTACGTAACTAATGTAAATAAATCGAGAGTGCATGACGAGACGAGACAAATCGGATTCCTACCTGATCGTACATGATGATCTTGTCGGCCGTCGTGTAAAGCAGGGTCGCCTGAGTGAACAATTTACTTTTCTTGTCTTTATCCTTCTCTTTGTGAGCTTTGTGGACGTAATAAGCAGCCAAAGAGTCGTAGGTGGTCATCTGATCTCGTTCGTAGTTGTGATAGTTCAAGCTCGCATCTTCTCTGGCAGCCTCTAGGATCTTGACAAAGTCCTCCGTCTGTCCTTGCTTGTAACAGGCCAGCTGAGGAAATGATTATTTTTTTCTTAAGAATGAATTTAAAACAAGCGACTTTCTGTCTCGAACGACCCAATGGCTTGGCAAATGAATGCCTAAAAATGATTGAATTGACAAAATGAATGAAAAACTTACAGCAAGCGTCACCCATATGTTTAGAGCAGGCTGCTCCTGCATGAGAATGTTGAGGATTTCTTCCCCTTCTGGCAACTGGTTCAAGTCCAGCTCAATGACCTGGAATTGTGAAGTGAGTCAGTCAAACATCCAGTTGGATTTTCTGATAAATGCTGCGTTTTTAACTCTTGCAATGACAAAGTTTTAAGTCGCGGTGGCAAAGCATACGAATTTCTAGATATTATGTAATTATTTATTTATTTTGCATTAAAAAAATATGTCTATGTTTGAAAAACACATTAGCCTTAATATGTGAAAGTCATCTTCATTGCGAATAAAAGACGTGAAATAAACTCGTTAAATAAAGCGCAACAAAGCTGAAACTTTAAACTGAGTTTATAGTTCAATTGGTAATTGATAGAATAGGAAAGCTATTTACCTCATCTTCGTTGTCCCGAAGAGGAATCTCGATCGACATTTTGTGGAATATACGTCGACGCCTTTTCTACGCAACTTTATAAGCTTTATAACGAGCCAAATTAAAATCTTTACCCGATATTAATCTTCTCGCCAACCATAACAAGCAAAGTTTTCCAAGAGGACGATAATAAAATTTTAAATTATTATTTAAATCAGATAATAGAGGCAAGTCTTACCTATAAATATTATTTAATATTGTTACAATTAAATTACAATTATTGAGTAAAATTATATCTTTAGGCACATATATATACTTTATGTTCACATCCCTTCTATAAGAGTTGACTAATTTAAAAGCGAATAAATTGTGTAATTCCAAAATTAAAATTTAAAATTAATTTCATTAAAAAGAATAGCATTCCTCAACGGTTCAAAATAACGACAATAGTTGCCAAGGCGATTCATTATTTGACTTAGGTAGCTACCGAGTTGCACTTAAATACTATTTAAAATGAGTCATGAACTGCCAGAAGAGCTAGAAGAAAAAATCGGTGATGAAGAGGGGATTGTTAATGCTGGACCAGAAAATATCGGTGAACCTATAATCGATCCAAAAGATCTTCAGGCGACTGAGTTTCTTATCCTTGATAAATCTGGAGAAGGGTCGATTGCCGAAAAAGTCGAGCATGTCAAACCGGAAACAGAATCTGAACTAGATGAAACCGAACAAAAAGATGAAAAGACACAAGCAGCCGTAAGTGCCCCAGAGGTTGCTGACGATGTCAAACCAGTCACGAAAAAACTGTCTCTACAAGACAAGAAATCACGTGTAGTTATCAAAGATAACCAATCAATTCTGGAAGACGACAATAAACTACAAAACATAAGGGAATTAGGTCAAAGGAGATCACTGCCAAATATGAAGGAGGTGACAAAAAAACCTTGGTCTGGTTCAAAAGAACCAGTAGGTAGAAAGTCAGTGTCTAGTTTAAAAGAAACTGTGGGTAGAAAATCACAGTTGAGCGCTAAAGATCAATCGCGCAAAAGATCACAACTCTCGAAGCCTTTGTCTCAGGAGAAGAAACGCGAGAAAAAAGGAAGATCGGGCTTCACGGATCGTGAATTTCAAGATTCACAAGAACTGGATTATGAGGACGATTTAGAGATAGATGAGGAATCAACTCAAGACTTGAGCGAACACAGCAGCAAGGATTATTCGTCATCCAAAGATGAAAAATCATTTAAAGCAATGGAATCTACAGGTCAGGGAGGGCTGATCTGGGATGAACCCGACGATCCGCTGGCCGAAGAGCCGCCCAGCTCTTATCCATTCGAGATCAGTCCGTCACTGGAGATGACCGTGAGCGAACTGAGATTTTACAAAGAGAGAGGCGCTTCACTCGCCAGAGCTGAGAGCTTAGCCGTAGGATTTGAGGACTGGCTGTCTCCGTCTGACTTTCAAATACCGCCCGTAGAAGAAAAATCAGAACTAAAACAATTAGTAGAAGTTAAAAAAAAGTTCGAAGAAGAAGAAGAAGAGGAGGAGGAAGAAAAAGAAGAAGAGGAAGAGGCAGAAAAAGAAGAGGAAGAGGAAATCGACGAGGAAGAAGTAATAATCTCAGAAACAGAATTCGAAGTACAAGGACAGGAAAGAGTGACTTTGAAAGAACTCAAGAAAGAATATGAAAAACAATTCAAAAAAGAAATCGAGGCAGTCGAAAAAAGAGAAACGGTCTTGAAAATTTCAGAAAAGCTTCCGACGGACTCTCGCATTGAGGAAGTGTCTAGGTATCCGTCCCAAACGCAGCCTGAAGAAGTTCCCTTGACGCTCGTGCCATCGGAAGTCCTCAGGGCTAAGAAAATTGTGGCTTCTAAACCGGAACAGCCGGCCATTAGCGATGTGCCCCTATTGCCGAGTCCAAAAGTTTCTGAAAGATTCGAAACTATTACTCTCCCCGGTCCATCGAGTTTCCTAGATTTCGATCAACCGCCTGATGAGACCGACAAATATACACTTCCGGATGCCATCGACACCGATATCGAAATCAGCTGCCCCGTCATGGTTTCTGGAAACGTCTTCGATGTCGAAGAAGACAGGACAGCCCACAAAAACGTTCTCTCTCTAATTAAATGCTACGGTCAAGAAAGCAAGGTGCCAGTGCTAAGTCTATCTCAAGGTAATCATTTGGCAATACTCTACGCCTGTTCCCATACAGGGGTAGTATTCGATGCGGAAAACAAGCATCAATACCTTCTCCAGGGTCACTCGAACAGCATCTCGTGCCTCAGCACGAGCTTCGATAAGACCTGGGCGGTCGTTGCAGACAAGGGTCACAACAGCGTTCTCAACGTCTGGAACATTTCAGTCCATACGAAGCAGATGACACCCGTCAGAACGTTCTTCAACTTCCGAACTGCCGGAGTGTCTGCCGCGGCCATGAATCGAAGCGGATATCTCCTGGCTGTCATTACGGCCAACGTGCATCAAACCCTGAGCATTTGGAGCTGGACAGAACTTAGCGAGTCGCCTGTGGTGTCGGTAGACATCGATCCGAAATACGGCCATCAGAACTATCTGCTCTTCAGCCCGGACGACCAGAGCCAATTGGTATCCAATAGCGACACCCAAGTGATATTCTACACCTGGAACGAGTCTCAAATAAAGCATTTCGCTCCCCAGATTGTTCACGTCGACGTGGCGAAGCAGGTTGGCAGATTTCCTGCGACCGTGTTCTTCAACAATTCTTTGAACGCTCTGACGGCTACGAGTGGCGGAAAGTTTCTAGTCTGGGAGAAATTCAGACCGATCATGCTGGACAGCATGACGCCCTACAGGAGGGTCCACAAGATCGTACGCATGCAGAATCGAGGCATCACGGTCCTGACGACTGTCAATAAGTACATCGTCACCGGCGACAGCATCGGTCACATTAAGTTCTACGACGAGACGCTCAAGCTGGTCAACTGGTTCAAAGACGTCAATCTCGGCCCGATAAACAGCATCTCATTCGACTTCGATCCGGACGTCAAAAGCGAACTGGAGATGCTCACCTACGGCAAAGAAACGAATTTTCAGATTCAAAACTTCATCTTCGGAACGACCATGGCCAAATTCGTCTACGTCACTGCCAACGGGACAAAGTACGAGATCGTCAACGAGGATTTCGAGTGCCCGGTCGTGGCCATGGACGTTCATCCGCTGAAGCCCCTCGTGGCACTCGGCGGACAGAATGGCCTCGTCAGGATCCTCCAGTATCAGACCGGTAATGCAGTCGCCTCGAAGGTTTTCGACGGCGGGAAGCTCGGAGTCACCTGTCTGAAATACAACATCGACGGAAGCATGATTGCCGTCGGCTTTGCCAATGGAAAAGTTGAGGTGTTGCACGGTCTCAACTTGCAATCTTTCTGCAAAGCTACCCTGATGGATACCACGGAGGCGATCGTGCACATCGCTTTCTCCCAGAATCTCGATTACATGGCCACGGCCGACAAAAGCTTTGCAGTGACAGTATACAGTATTCTCAAAGAAAAAGTCTGGATCGATGATGGATCTAATTTTATATTCTACGGAAGGATCCGTGCCCATAACAAGCCCATTAGAACCATTATGTTCAAAACTAAAGCCAAAACGAAGACTATCGAATTTTTTTCTCTCGGCTTGGACAGATATCTCGTCGAGTACAACCTCCAGGCTCTTGCTGGCGGCATGGATGTGAAGTCCAAAAGCAGATTGGAACAGTTTGGTGTTCCGTTGTGCATGAGTCCGTACCCGAGTTTCAATAAAGAGGAATATCTCCTAGTATGCAATGACCGTTTCAAGTTCAAACTTTACAACGCCGCCACCTGCATCTGTAGAAAGACCCTCAGAGGACCTACTTATGGCATTCCGGTCGAAAAGTTTCTCATTTCATCTTGCAAGGGCAAAGGAAACAGTCAGGTTTATTTCATGGCTTACATGTTCGCCGACAAGATTGGAGTTTCTTTGTTACCGATAACTGGAAATCCTCACCGATCGTTCACCATGATATCTCACCCTGTGGGCGTCCAGAACATAGCCATCAGCTACGATGGTAGGTACTTGTTCAGCGTAGGTGGAAGATCTGCATCTCTTCTCATGTGGAGCGTCAATTTATTAGCCATCGAGGTTCAAGTTGAACTCGGAGGGTCGAATTTGGCACCATTTTACGAACAAATCGAGGGAGGAAAGGATGGACAATTCATGTACGAGCTGCAGAATCTTTTCTACTACGCTCAAATTCAGAACCAGGGCATCGCGACAACAGAGGAGAGACAAGTCGGCATCACCGTGCCCCTCTCTGAAATCTCCAGCATCATGAGAGTTCTCGGCTACTTTCCCACTGAACAGGAGATCTCTGAAATGACGAACGAGATCAAGTACGAAAAATTCATTGAATACGGCGAAATAATCGACGAGATTGACGTCGAGAGTTTCCTAAGACTCTACGTTAATCACAAACCTGTGAAATGTGAACAAGAACGCATGATTGACTGGGCTTTCGAAGTCCTTGGAAAAAGTGAACAAGAGGGAGAAGCAAAGACCATTTCACGGGTGGATTTTATCAAGTATCTCACGGAACATGGCGAGCCGTTAACCGAACATGAACTTGCCGAGTGCATGGCCACCATTATCTCCATATCTGACGAGGCCAGCGTCTGCCTACCCGGCATGCCGGATGTTTCCATTGAAAATTTCCTTCCTGAACGAATCGATGCAGATAGTTTCAGGAAGTTTCTTGGATTTGACAAAAAGTAAAATGCCCGCAAGATTCGACGAAACGCTTGAAGTGCCATTTTACTATTGTTTTATTTGAAAAAAAAATTAGTTTAAATACGGATAAATTGACCGCTTTATACATGACATTAAAAATATTCTGTTAGAGATATTTAAGACATTTTCATTTGCTTCGATTTATTTACATTTCTCTGGTTTTAGCAGATACTCTCCGATTGATAGATATAAGACTCTTAATGTTGGTGCTTGATTCGTGTTGCCATATGAATTTTATTGAAAGTTTTGATTACATTTGCCTTGACTATGATGTTTTCATTTCTATGTAAAATTTGACTTAATTAAAGTTTATTTGGTACCACAAACAGCGCTTTTGTCCTGTTTACGATAAATATGCGGCTACTCTAGAACCTTCAAATCTAAAACATCCATTTTGCTAAAATAATGTTCTAAATAAAATTATCAATAAAAAGTCTAAATATATCATAGCAAATCGATATTGTAAATACATGTAATTTATAGAGATAAATATGAACCATATTTTGTATTAACAACTAATTTTTTACTTTGCTAGCCATGCTTGTTATGTTCACTTTTATCTTTTGTCGCGATTCCCTCGTTTCTTGCGGCATTACTAAACATCGTTAAAAGAATAGAAATTTAAATTACAATGAAGAAGTTAGTTTTTGTGCTACTTTTTTATGAGGTTTTGACCGGTAATATTTCGTAAAAAGTATTAGCGATTTGAAATTAACGTGCCGCCAATGTGTCGGACGATTGTTTACGGAAAGTTGTTTGTTATATTAGAACTTGAACAATGAAGTGTTGCTTATAATTTTGTCGCCTTTAAAAATGTTATTTATGATATTATAAATATTCTGCTGAGAAGTTATTTGACGTTAACAGCCCTTTTACGATGCGTATGGCTTATCATGGCCGTACTCATTGCATCCAATAACACATCTACTGACACAGCAGTTGATAAAAGACGCTGAGAACTTACCAGCATTAAAATAGGCCTTCAAATGACTTTAATATTTTTTAGGCCTGTTTTTGTAAACTATGCCTATTGTCAGGGTATTCCATCTAACATGTTATCTAAGCCAACCTTTGACATGCTTCAACTGAATAAATTGATATTATAACACTTATTTGATAATTATAACATTTACTTGATAATAAATACAATCAGTTTGTGAACTTAACTGACCCGATAATCCAAAAGAAACTGTTCAATAAGTACGCCGATGCAAGTCATTATTTGGAAATTGTCCGGTTAACGGCAAATTCGTTGAGACCAATTTGTCATTCTGAAGGGGCATCACGGAACTCGGCGACATAACAGTCCACAACATAAAACAACTGAAGAGGATCAACGAAGTGGTCTTCCCCGTCGTCTACAACGATAAGTTCTACAGCGACATACTCGAAGTTGGAGAATTGGCCAAACTGGGTGAGTAAATGGATGGGTAGTATTTTAAGGCTCCTTTTCTGCCCAATTCTGGCCAGCATGGGATGGCAGTGGACCTTGGTTGCTTCTGCCAAGGAATGTAGAGTTTATTTTCTATTCATTTGCAGCCTACTTCAACGACATCGTGGTGGGTGCCGTGTGCTGCCGAGAAGACAAGTCGGACAACACGAAGAGACTCTACATAATGACGTTGGGCTGTCTGGCTCCGTACAGGAGGATGGGCATAGGTGAGGATCTGATGCTGCCAGTGCCTTTCTCCGATGGAACTTTGTATATGCACTCGGTTCTGCTGTGGTTTTACTTTTAATCAAATTCGTACAATCGATTGAGAATTTGTATCAATGAAACTTTGCATTAATTCGGTTGAATTTAAACTTGTAATTAAATAATTATCGACTGTTTTCAGGAAGTGTCATGTTGGAGCACATCCTAACCATTTGTGAATTGGATGGAACCTACGACAACGTCTACCTGTTGGTATAAATTCTAATCTCATGAATTCTTGAATGACTACTTTTTAATGGATCGTTCGACACTAAGATTATTGGAATGTGTGGCTGTGAAAGGCATGACAGTATAACATTCTTTTGATATGCTAGAACCTTTTAAAGGTCATTTGGCGGGCATTACTATTTCCATTTTATGTTATTTAAAAATGAATTTTAATCACATCCAATTTAAAATCAGCCATGTCCAAGTCAACAACAGTGGAGCCATCAAGTTCTACGAGAAGTTTGGCTTCAAGATTGTCGAGACGAAGGAGAACTACTACAAGAAGATCGAACCAGCCGACGCCTTCGTCCTCCAAAGATCCTTCAGGGAAGGCAAAGACGCGACGCAAGCATGATCCGACAACATCTTAGGCCCTTTTCTAATCCTTTGCACGTAATAAAATTTCACTCCTGCGAGCTTCCTTCGTTCGGCCTCCGTGCTTTTTTGCAGTCTCTGCGGTGAAACGTCTGCACGATTTCCAGTCTGTTTTGCAATTTAGTGTTCGTAAATGGTTTTTTTTGAAATCATGCGGGTTTAAAATTGAATTTGGACATCAGCTACTGGGAACGAGGGGCTGATGGATTCGAAGAAGTCGAATTTTCACGGTCGCATTTGAGGTCTGGGTTGTTGGGAGCTGGGCACGTTGAATTTGTGTTGGGAGTTATGTACGAGATATTCTTAAGGAGGTTGGAGTAATGGAGATGAATGGGGAGGTCACATTATAGGCGATGAATTTGGGTTTGCCATGTTTTCCACATCCCTTGTCTTGGTGAATTATTGGAGCTCTACCCGAAGTCACTCGAATACTTTTGTGTCGACTATAGTTCGACTAATCCGTAAGTCTTTCATTTAATGGTAACTATGAAACTCTCGTAACCAGCATTTTCTATAACATCTTTTGGCTAGCAACAGCCTGCGTATGCAAATGTTTATTTCCAAATAATTCGGGCGAGGTGCCGATAAAACTCTGTGTTAATATGTCCGATCAAAGTTACAAACCATAATTTTTATGTCATTCATTTGATTAAATTTGTAAAATATTATCATCACTACCATTTAAGCGTACCAAATCGAGCCTAAAACGTTCGCTAGATCGAATTATGTGTTGACATTTCAACAACGACAGTATCAGATACGCCGAAAGACACAGCTAAACATTCAAATTTTTAAAACTAGTTTTTAATTTATTTAACTAAAAAATTTAGAATCTGAGGTGGGCTCTGACTGGATCAGACCGGACCAGCCAAGCAAATGCACATACGAAGCGAAAACCCGTGCTCCAAGCCCCCATTCGCGCAGGACAAGGTCAGCGGATCAAATTTTATTTCTATTGTCACTTTTTCCATAAAATATGTTGATGCAAATCTGTTAACTGATGTTATTAGCTGATTAATTAATTTAATAGGAGCTACTACAAGAAGCCGAAGATCTATCCTGATGTCTTGGGTCATGTCCATGACACTCCTCTTGTGAGGATCAACAAAATTACTAGAGATTTGGGACTGAAGTGCGAATTTTGTAAGCATAAAATAATGATTTTAATAACGTATAATATCAATAATTATGATATTAAAGTGCAATATTGAAATTATCAAGTTTTATTTGTGAAAGTACCTAAAATCGTGTTAACAAAAAAATTTGAGAAGGTGGTGATCGTTTTATAAATGCCACAAACTCATTCTGAGTTTAAAATTTAACAAATGAAACAAACACAGCTCTCATTACGAGAAGGAAATTGAATAATTCCATTGTTTACAGATAATTTCAACATCCTCAGGTCTTTACTATTACTACTGAACTTTGCAGATGTCAAATGTGAATTCCTCAGTGCTGGAGGGAGCGTCAAGGACAGGATAGCAATCAGAATGATAGAGGAGGCAGAGGCCTCCGAGACCATCTCACCCGGGTACACCTTGATCGAACCAACCTCCGGCAATACTGGTTGAAATTCACGATTGATTGTTTGTTGACTGTTTGAAAGGACGCTTCAAACATGATGAATATTTACCTGGAAAAGGTATTGGCATTGCACTGGCTGCCCTTGTGAAAGGCTACAAATGCACCATAGTCATGCCTGAGAAGATGAGCAAAGAGAAGGTTTTCATGTTTTTAAATTATTTTTAAATTAAATATTAATTAAGTTAAAGAAGAAATTTTAATACAATTGAATTATTCCTTTGAAGTTAAATTGGATTGTTAATTAGTTCAGCCAGTGCTACTTAACCAAGATAATTTACATAATCTTTGGCCAGAGCAGTCTTAGCCATTCCCACTTAGGCATATAAATTATCATAAATTATTGCAGTTTAACATTATTAATCATTAGATAGACACCTTGAGGGCCATGAATGCAGAAATTGTTAGGACTCCGACCGGGGTGGCTTTCACACAGAAAGAGTCCCACATAAGGACAGCTTCGAACCTGTCAAAGAAGAATCCCAAGTCGCACATACTTGACCAGGTATTAGATCCATCCATCCTCAGGATGGATTTTAGATGCATAAACGAATTTATGACATTATATTTCTTTTAACAATTTTAAATGAATGAAAGGATTTATGGCATTACTTATTTTTGTAGGTTTTACCAGTGTAAATTGAAAAAAACAAAAAAAATGTTTAATAATAATAAATAAATAAATTAATTAATCCTTGCAGTACCGCAACGTTGCTAATCCCCTGGCCCATTACGATATAACGGCTGAAGAGATTTATGAAGCCTGTGGTGGTTGGTATGAAAAAAAAAATGTATAAAAAAATAATAATAATAATTATAAGTAATAATAATAATCATAATAATAATAGCAATAAATAAATACAAGTGTTGCTGTTAAAACAGGGAAATTGGACATGTTTGTCTGCGGTGCTGGTACGGGCGGTACCATAACGGGAGTTGGAAGGAAACTGAAAGAGAAACTTCCCAACTGCCTGGTATCATCACCAGCATCATCCTCATCAACACCACCACCACTACCACCACTGCCATCATCATCATCATCATCAGCACGATCCTTTCCAGATCATAGGGGCCGATCCGTACGGATCCGTCCTGGCCTGCCCGGAAGAACTGAACAAAACGTCGGTGACATTTTATGAGATCGAAGGCATAGGAGGAGATTTCGTGCCGACAACTCTCGACAGGGAGGTCAGTCTCGTCATCATCATCATCATCAACATGATGGTGTTGCCAAATGTCATCGTCATCAATGTCGTTGCTCCTTGATGGACGAATAAATTAATGAAATTGTATAATTAATGCATGAATTTATAATTTATGTTAACGTCTAAACATAATGAGTCTTATTAAAATAGACTGTGGACAAATGGTACAAAATCTATGACAAGGATGCCTTTACGATGGCCAGGAGACTTATAAGACAGGAAGGACTGCTCTGCGGTACATGCTTTGGTTGCACTGGATGACCTCTCTTTACCAATGATGAATGGATGGATAAGTGGATGGATAAATGAATGGATAGATGGGTGGATGGATGGCTGAGTGGATGGGTGGAAGGATGGGTGGATGTGTATATTGGATCGTTGAATAAAATCAACACTAATTTGCAAAATATTGTAATGAACCAGCTGGTTTTTAATAGGCCTTGCCTTTAAGGACACCTTTTCACTGTGTGTTCCAAATTTTATTCGATCGATTGATTATTTATCATTTAATTATTTAATTAATAAATTAATTATAATTGATTTGTTTGTTTATTTATCAGTCATCAAATTATTTTCAAAGGCGGCAGTAGCGGAGCGGCCATGCACTGCGCCGTGCAGGCAGCAAAAGACTACAACTTGGGTGTCGGGAGCAGGGTGGTGGTCCTTTTGCCAGACAACATACGCAACTACATGTGAGGGGGAGACAATGATTGGTTCTCATATCTGGACTGATTAATTATTCATTAATGCTAACTAATTATTCATTGATGCTAACTACTGATAACTAATATTTAATTATGTTAATTAATGACTTTAAAGGTCCAAATTCTTGCTCGACGAATGGATGAAGGCCCGCAGCTTTACAGAGGAGCCAGATTATGAGAATAAATTCTGGTAAACAGCATGGCATGGGATGTTTGATCTATTGGTTGATTGATTGATTGATTGATTGATTGATTGAACGAGTTGATTGGTTGAACAGGTGGAGGAGTAGGGAGTTAAGCATCTTGAAGTTACACACACCTGGAAAAACATCCATCGAAAACAAGCTCGGAGATGCAGCAAAAATATTTAAAAGATATGAAATCATTGCGGCCATTCAGAAAGAAGACAAGTATGAATCTCGAGATAAACTTTGATATCAACTGAAATAATAATAATAATAATTATTATAATTATTTAAATTATATTAGTAATAATAGTGATTATTATTATAATTAATTAAATTATTATTATAATTAATTAAATTATTATTATAATTAATTAAATTATTATTATAATTAATTAAATTATATTATTAATAATAATGATTATAATTAATTAAATTAAAATAATAATTATTATTATTACTATTGTTATTATTATTATGATCACTTGATAGCAAATGGATCATCATCACTGCATTTATTTGGTATTCTGTGATTTACAATTAATTTAAATCGGAGATCATAATTTATGCATAATTTTGATGACCAGGAAAGTCGTTGGAACGCTGACGGCAAAGGCGGCCATGTTTATGATAGCAGGTGGAAAGAAGGGTGTCAAGATAAAAGATGTCATTGACAGGAATTTCAAATCCGTTTGTTTCTCGTTTTTATCCAATTATAAATAAATAACTAAATTAGAATCAGTAATTAATTAATTTAATTAATTATTTATTAATTAATTATCATAAATCAGCATAAGTTAGCATCTTCCTGTTTGTTATTATTCCTTATACTGCAATATAATTATAGAACATTATTAATATTATTATTTTCAGTGATTCATTTATTAAATTGGCTGCTTATAGTTTAAAATTTTAAAACTGATGTTTCATCAAAACGACCATCAGCTGATGAACACAGACAAACTCGGTAAGCTTGAAAGTTGCCTCCACAACGACCCGCACGTTCTCATCTTCAAAATCGGTATTTATAACGACTTATTCATAATTTAATTAACGATGATGATGACGTCATAATTATATTTGTATAATTATAAATTAGTATAATTACCAATTTCATGTAGCGATTATACAAGCATTTATACAATTTTCAAGATTTTTTTTTACATTTACAGTAATTTAAACTTAGTTATACGATCGCACACATAAGCTTTAAAACTACTCATTATTATTCATCACTTAACGCCCTGTAATATGTTAATGATATGTCCAATTATTCATGTTTTCAATTCAAACCCAGATCCAAAGACCAATTTGAAGGTACTTTTGGGCTATCTGACACACCTGGATTTGGCCGATTACATATGTCGCAACCAAGCATAATATAAATTAACCATAATAAAAAAATTAATAATAACAATAATAATAGCGATAATTTATTTATTTATTTATTTATTTACAAGCTTAAATCGTAATGTGGTCAAAATGACAAGAATTTGAAATTTAAAAGTTTAGTTTTTAGTTAAGATTGAGACATTTTTTTTTATGACTTCTGAGGCAATTTGAAAACTGAGTTGATTCCAACGATAATTTAAAAATAATTTCGAAACGACAATCAATTTGCTCAATTTAACGGTTAAAACAGGGAAATTAATTGGAAAATCTGAAAAATGTTTTTTAAAAAATACAAAGACAACTAACTTTATCTAACAATCCCTAAATGCCAAAAGGCTAACACTTATAATAATAATGATTGCAAACGTCATAACAATTGATTATTAATTAATTAATTAAAAATTAATTAAAATTAATAAATGCAATAGTTTGGTTCAACACAGAACAAACGAAAATAACTTTTCTTACAGCACATAAAACATCTTACAAGCAATCCTGCATCTTCAATTTTGAACACAATTTAAAGATTCTAAACACTTGACTCCTTTTTGCTTTTTTTTTTACAAGTTTCAAATAATTTGAACTGCAAAACTCCAAAATAATTTCCAAACGGTCTTTGACTCGAAGTCTAAGATGATCAAAAGGAATTGAAATTATTTCAGAGGTTCGAGGAGAACAACGCAATAAACACCACGGATAAATGCAAAGATATTAAAATAATTTAATAAAAAAATCAAAATAATTACTATAAAACAACTCATAAACCTGCTGACTTTAAATTCTTTGGAAAAAAATATACTTTATCCATTGAACAACCCTTCCACCCAAACAATCCTGAGTCCAATTTCCATCCACCATTAATGACCACCATCACCTTCTTCATCTTCATCGTCATCATTATGACTATTCTCAACACATCATTGCAACTACCTTTACCTCCATCATGCTCATGAATGAGCACCACCGTCAAATCCACCCATCCATCCATCCATCCATCCATCCATCCATCAATCCATCCACCATCAGTTGCACTCATCAAATATGGAGGCCAGACACGACCCCCCTGGGTTCCTCTCACGGAACGTTCCCGACTGCGACAGTTCGGATCGTCGTGGGAAACCCGGGGATTCGAAGTCATCGTCGTTGTTGTTGCAAATGGCGTCGTCTCGGAAGAAGACCTTCTTGCACCTCGTCCTTGCCTTCTTTGGCAGGTTGTTGCACGACTGCTGCTGTTGTTGGTGTTGTTGTTGGTCGTTCTGAATCCTGAAAGAGGTTGTTGTTGTTGTTTCCTTTATCGTCAAAAAAGATGTTTCAGTTTGCTTCAATTTGAAACGATTTTCGTCTCACGTGACATTCGAGTCCGAATGCCGATGCTCCGCGAAGATTCGATGTCAATAATTATTACTAATTAGCAAATTCAGATTTAATGTAATATTCACAAACATTTTATTAGCAATTATTAATACATTTAGTAATACGGTATAATTATTTATGACAACAATAATAAATCATGGTGAATATAATAATTATTAATGTATTAACTCCCACTTTGCCAGTCCCTTATTGATCCTCCTCTGAATGTCCTCAATTTCTCTCCTCACGGAAGCATTCATGTCCAACAACTTCTGCTTACCACTGGCAGTCTCTTCTTCCCAAAGCTGAGGTGAGGGGATGGGTTTTCAAACGGAGTTGTAATCAGTTATTAACGAGTTAACAATGTTTAAGATTAGTTTATCGATTGATCAACTCTTCAGGTTGTAGATTGATTGAAAATATGGTGAAACTAACTAATAAATAAATGGACAGAAAATTTAAAACAATATAACTGTTATTATTATTGATATTATTATTAACAAACTATTAAAATAAAAATGACCTTAATAATATTGTTATTATCATTTGCATCAAAATTGATAAAAAACACACCTCAACCAAACTAGAATATTTAGTTAAAAATCAATTTAAAACTCTCAATTAGTTCTCCCCAACTTGGGGAGAATCCCCACCCACCTCGGGATCTTCGTACTCGTGGCGATAGGAGCTGCAGTCCTCACCTGCACTCGGCAGTTTCAGGTACTCCTCTATGAGGCCCAGGTCGACGAGGTCAGCCCAGTTGTTCTGCTTCACTTGGGTATAAATGTCTCTGGAAGGAATTGGAGTTAGGATTGAAGTTATGGTTGAGATTGAGATTAGGGTTAAGGTCAGGGTTAGGGTTAGAGCTAGGTTTAAAGTTAGGGTTAAGGTTTGGTTAGGGAAAAAAAGTTAAAACATTAACATAAAACAATGATGGAACCAAAAATGGTGCCCAAACTTGTAAGCGGCCAATAACTTCTCATGTCTGGAAGCAACCTCCTGATACCTTTCCTTGTAGGTCGACACCAAAGACGTCAACTGTTTCTCCTTCTCCGCGTAGCAGGCCTTCAGGTCGTCGAGTGCAACCTGAAGACCGTTTGGATACGACGTCTTGCAGCCCTTGATGATGATGATGGAGTTGATGGTGATGATGATCATCAAAGTGACTTCTCAATGTCGGTCATTTCATGAATAACAAGTTTATCCTTAATATCATGATAGCATTATGGAAATGTCTTAGAAAGATTCCTTAATTCTTTTGTCATCATAACCCTCATCACTATCATCATCATGTCCATCATCATCATCATCATCATCGTCACCAACATCATCATCATCATGCTCACGAATTTCTCGTTGACGTAGCAGAGAATCCTCATCTTGAACTGTTGAATGACATCCTTCAGCCTAGCTTGAAGCTGCCTCAGTTCAATGTCCTTCAGGAACTTCTCCTTCTCCAGGACGTGAACTCTCTGCAAACGGACAGAAGATGATAGCGATCGATCAATCACTTGAGCGATTATCGATGAGCAGTCAATCGATTGAAATGTAGCGACTGATTGATTAATCAAGCAATTATCAACAAAACAATCGATTGAAATGTCAACAACAAACGACAGACTCACGGATGAGAACTTGGACACTCGCCTTTCGAGGTCCCTATTGGCTTTCTTGGAGCCAATCAACTCCTGATTGAGGCCGTCGCTACGACGACAGCATCAACAATTTTTAATTAACTTAATGTATCATTAGGTCAGAATTAATGGTTATGTTTTAATAAAATAAATAAATCCTTAATAATTATATAAATATATTAAATACATATAATATTAATATATATTAAATATATATATATAAATATATTAAATAATATAATTATATAAATAAATATACATCTGTCAACCGAATAATTATTCATAAGCAGTCAACACTTCTCGACATTTCCATTCAGTCCTTTTTGTCAATTATTGCATAAATATTCAAAATCACTGGAGAGGTCATTATAATATTCAAATGACCGAATACATTAACTAACATGTGGTCCTGAAGATTCCTTTGTATTTTCTCGTGCGTCGAGAGCGGCACCGTTGATCCGCTGTCGAAGCATTTCATGGGGCACGAAGGAGCCTGATTGGACGATGACAATACAAATTGGGCCAATCACAATTGACCAAGTTTTAATGAAATTGGTTAATAATCAGTAAATATTTGCATAGCTTTCAGATTAATGATTATATAATGTTAATTTTTGTTTAATAAAATAATTAGTTAATTTAATTGAATTAATGAATAAATAAATAAATAAATAATTCAAAGAACATCACTGACGCATCGCAGAGGCTCATCTTTGATGCTGGTGAGTTGGGACGAGGCATCCTGAACGAAATTCATTAAAAAAAAATCATGGTAAGGGTTAGGGTTAGGGTTCATGGTTCATTACTGACTTGGTTTTGTTTATTAATAATATGGCCTTATTACTGGCTCGGTTTATTAATGGTTTAGTATAAAGATTGTAGTTTATTATTAATAGATTAAGCGATTACGCAGAGCCCTCGGGCCATCTCGTCCACCAGTTCCCTCAGCCGACCGTGGACGCTGGTCGCATTGGAACATGGAAAGTCGATGATGTTCTGGAGCTCCATCTTCTGCTGCTCCAGCCTCTCCACCTGGAATGCCATCATTATCATAATTTATTAAATGGTGATAGAAGTCACTACGGAGACAATGAAGTAGAATAAATACAAAATACTTGTGTTGACAACAATAATTAATGACAGTAATAGTAATAATCTAGTAATATAGTATAACATGTATGTTAACATAAAGTAATAATAATAATAACAATGAAATATAATAAAATAATTTAATAATAATAGTAGTCATAAAAATAGCGAATAGAACATCCATCGTCAACAGATCCACTATAATCACACCAACGACATCATCATCATCGTCATCCCACCTGAATCTTGAACGACCTCTTGAGACCTTCGTGCCAATTGGTTATCTCTTCCAATCTCCTATTCGTCTCCTCCCAATCCCTTTCCAGCACGAAGTTCTTCTGCTTCTCTGCATTCAACAGTCCGAGACTCCTTTCCAAATCCTGTTCGAGGCTCTTCAGTCGACACTCCAACTGCTTCTTGTCGACGTAGTATTGGTGACTTATGTTGCCCTTTTCCTCGCACAGCTTTTCGTTCTCGAAGCGCAGGTTGCTGACCACGTCCATCATCTTTGACGGGGCGAGGAGAAGGAAGGGGGGGATTTTTAACTATTAATTTTATTAAACTAATTACATCATTGTTATTATTATTTATTGTTGTTATTATTATTGCTAGAACAATTGTATTATCATTAACTATTATTATTATTTTTTTTTAACTGCTGTTGATACTAGAAGAATTATATTTAATAAGAATTATATTATTATTATTATTATTATCATCAGTCTCACCGAAAGTTTTTCCGTGTCCCTCGCATCCAGGCAGACCTTTCCAGAGGTTTCCAAGTCCTGGCAGAGGATGTTCCTCGTCTCTTCTGTGAAGTAATCGACATCCAAGCAGCAGGGATTTTGTGCTGCCGTCTTGTTGTTATTATTATTATTATTATTATTATTGTATTAATATGTTATTATTATCATTATTATAATTATTTTTACCCTGATTCCCTTAACAGGAACCTTAATAAGAAGTTAATTGCTAGTTTGAATTTCTGAAACTTGCACAAAAAAGAATCATTGAATCTCGACAGCTCCAACGAGATGCAGTCAGCAATCTGAACATGAGTTTCTAGCATTTTATGAGCTACCAACAAATATAACTAATTATTTTTTTAATAAAAAAAAGGAAAAAAAACAAAATCAAAACAAAATCCAAATCGTGTTCTGCGCAAAGGACCTTGCAAACGTGGACTTGAGGTTGGCAGTTGCAGCACCTTGAACGACATCTTTCAGCACCGAGTCGTTCGAGGACGTTGTCGTTGAAGTTGTTGGAGCAGACGGCGGAGTTGCAGTTTTGGTGCTGAAATTAAAACTACAATTTATAAATATTAATAATATTTAATAATCTAAAATAAATATTTGAATATTTAGAAAAATATTTATAAAGAAAAAAACTTATGATTTGATTCTGGTAATTTCAGGATGTAGACCTGATTTAAGGATTTAGGACGTAGCTACAAGAACTGAAGTTGTATATTGAAGAATGTCAGAATTCAAACCTTGCACGAGCAGACTTCCACTTTACAGTTGCAGCATCTGGAGAGGCATCGCTCTGGGCCGTTGCAACTACAGTCGGGGGTGTTGTTGTTGCTGTTGTTGTGCTGGAGTTGAGAATTGAAGGGTAACAGAAAAACTCTTAAAACACTCAAAACGTGAAGGGAAAACGCTCCAGAGAAGTTAAAAATACATTGCAAGGGAAGGAATTGAACGACTTTGATTGAGGAACTTCGACGCTTTTCCGTCCGGAGATCCAGTTGGAGCCTTTCATGCTGAGGATCTGCTCCCGGAATTGATAAAGAAGCTTCTGGAAGGCGGATGATTCGATTTAAGTTGGTTTTAAACTTAAACAAATATATATAAATTCATGAAATGTCATTAATGTGTTGAGTGTTTAATATTGTTAAAAATCTTATCCAATTGATAACGCAGGCTGGTATCCATCCTCTCGCTAAATACATGAGCAAAACCTTTAACATCAACGATATAAAATTTTTAAAAAAATATAACAGAACAAAAGAAGTTATGATCTTCCGAAGATGGAAAACACCAACCCTCGCAAATTCCGTGTTGATGATCGGAAAGTTTTGGATCTTCTCCAGCGATCCTGCAAGATCCTTCAGGAAATCATTCACCGAGGGACTGGAAGAGGGCTTCACGCAGACGAGGACCGAGGTCTTGGAGTTTCCGCCGAGAATATTTCTCATCAACATCATGAACTTGCTGCCCCTTTTCGAGTGAAAATAAAAGTAAATACAGATATATCTTAATATGTTATTTGAGAGTTGGGCAGATAAATAACAGTTTGTATTTCAAAGGATGCTAGAGTCAGAATAAGAGCTGTTTTGTAGAATTAACTTATTAAATTCGCAAAATTTGAATATTGTAAGGAAACTTAGCAAACCATTCCTTTTCATTGGCTTAATATTAAAATCTATAATCACTAGAAAAACCACAAAAAGTCCATCAAGCTATCAAATTGAACAAATTTTAAAAGCTCCCACTCATAATTGATGAAGCTGTTCGAACAAGAAACGTCTGCCAACGAAGAAACGGCTCGACCAAACGAGAACAGAGATTGTTGTAAATTGTCTTCGATCTGATGAAAATGACCCGACTTGACGTTGTCGCAAAAATCCACCGAGACGGGCAACAAAACGATTGTGAATTTCGATTTGGTTGCCAGGGTTCCACTTTTCCTGGGCTATAAAATAAGCTGCCAGAAAATTACAATTAAAAGTGCATTTCAACAAATGAATTGATTTACCTTTTCCAGGGTCACCTCGATGAATGAAACCCTATCTTTGTCGATCGAGTTTATGTTGCGTTGAATGACGCCCGTCATGGATTGGGCATTGGGTATGCAAATGTTTGACAAGTTCTACAGATGGAGGTGTTTAAAAGTAAACCTGGAAAAGGCAAGAAAACAGTTGGGAAAATATGACAGAAACTTACTGAAACTACAACTCCTTCCTCTGGTGTCTCAATAAGATGGCAAACATTTCTCTCGTTCAAGACGTCGATGATTTCGTGATCATTGACTTCGAACCAGCTTAAGGTCACCTTCTCCTCAAAAAACGTTCTTCTCTTACTTCCAACTTGGAGTTAACAAAAGAAGTAAAACGTAACAAGATATTTACTACATTTATTACTTTTAGATGAAGCAATTCATATGAATCATGTCTTACAACAAAACAGCCTGTCAATGAACAATGACAATATGCCATCCCGACTGCCATGGCTTCCAAAAACCGTGGTAAACTTTGAGGATAAATGGTCGCCCATAACGACAAAAGAAACGTTCATGCCATTGTAGAAGAGTTCAACGTCCCTCGCTAATTCCTTGGAGTAAATGTCTTTTGTATCGACTCGTTCGTTGTAAGTACACGGAAGCCTTTACATGTCAAGAATGCGTAATGACTCGAATGAGTGCGCCGAATACAAGATTTCGTCGTAAGCACACGACCATGTTGGGGATTTTTAATAATGTTTATACTGACCTGTTGGAGCAGAATGTCTGCGAATGTTGCGAAGCCGGAACGAGTCGGCTAAAGACATTTATATTCATCTCGAGGAAACGCCTTTGAGACAAAATGAACACCTAGTGTCACCTCAAAAAGATTGTTTAACACGAAAACCTTGTTTTCAATTAGTTACCATGTCAACATCGGACAAGAGCCGATCTTTTAAGCAGAAATGCACGATCTGCGAAAAATTAATCAAAGCCAAAATTCTCCAAGAGAATTGGGCGCAATAAAATTTAAAAGAAAAATTGACAGCCTGGGGTTTTCCAGTGCGCCATTGCTAAAGTGCTCTGATGTACGAGAGGTTGGCTTTTTCTTTTTAATTTTCTTATCTAGATCGTACATCGGGAGCTCTGTTGCTAGGGACTCGCATTTATTATCTATGACGTTTATTTATGAGTTGGTTTTTATGGGTTCAAACGGCGAGCCACCCCATTATGTTATCGTCGATGCTCCACGAAAATACGAGACATAAATGATTTCTGGCCTTAGCATACGGACGTATTGCTTTTGCTTCTTCGTCAAAATAATTTCTGCGTTTTTTTTTTATGTCAAAGAAAGCTAAATCATTGTACGTCGATGCTTGGATGTCGCATATGCTTTCTGTCTTTGAAATGAAGAACTAATGGCCTGTCAAAATGGAATGAATTTTATTTTTATATGTTCAGGATGATGGATGCAGTATCGACGTGGGCCTTCCAACTGGCAGCTCTGGGTGCTCTCGTACCAACCACCTACTATTTGTTTGATTATTTCTCAGGAGACATCTTCCATCAGGATATTCTCTGCCACGTGGAGCACGAAAGTCATCTGAGATGTCTCAGTCACGATCAGACCTCGTTCGCATGGAAGCTCCTGCCACTTTTGGCACTACTGACCTGGTACCTGCCACCAGTGGTGAAGATGAGAAAGAAATTGTTTGATGCTCTGGGCCTTCAAAACCTCCGGAGACCAATGTCCCTCATCATTTCATGCTGTCTCATTTATATCATTGTGTTCTACAATAATCAATTTGCAGGCCTCAACTTGTGGGTTGTTGATCCCGAATCGGAGACGCTCCACCTGATCCTGCTCTGTCTCCACGGTTTCGTCTGGATTTGGATCGTTTCCGGCGCCCTCGGATTCGCCTCGCTCGGCAGGGCGTCGAAAAGCGGCTTCGAACCTTCCGACGACTCTCCGAATTTTTCCATCTACTTTCTGCTACTGATTTTGTTCTGGAGTTCGCCCTGCATGTCGTACGACAAATTCTTCGATGCCATAATTTTTACAGTTTTCGCCTTGTTTTTCAACTCCAAATCATGAAGTTTGTTAAAAGTCAAACGAAACTTGTTTCTTTTCTCAATTTGTTGGCAGCTGACAGATGGCTTCCTAAGAGGAGAAATTTTGTTTTTGACAATGTGATTGCATTCTTATTCTTGTGAACAAATGGCCTTTTGTTTATTGCATACTTTTCATGGGTGAAATTGCTTTTTTTAATGGAACATTTTATCAGATGTGGAAGCTCTAAAATCGACCATCAACAATGCCCAGTAAATTTTAAAGTCTTCTATGAATAAGAGTAACGTTACTTTTCCTCCAATTTGAGTTTCTAACAAAAGCCAGAGAAAAGAGTGAAACCAATTTCGTACGAATAAAAAATAAAAACAAATTGTGCATCGCTGATGAAGTAAAAGAACGAGATAAACTCAAAGCGGGCGCAATGAAACATAGAAACGATAAAACTAGAGGGACGAATGGACTGAGAAAATGGCGACTAATAAATAACAGTAGCGGGCTGTTTACGGCTTCCAAAGATTCTTGCAATTATTTCGCAGGGACGGATACTTTTTATTTTGATCCGTCAGGCTTTGCCAGTGTTTCGAGTAGATTTCTTTCCGAAACTTTCGTGAATTGTTTTCAATTAGCCCTTCGATCCCCCATCTTAAATCTCAATACATTTTCTGTGGAGAAAACTTTGTCGTTTCGACATTTCGCGACATTTTGAAAACATTTGACAAAGCATTTTAAAAGAATAAAAAGCAATTAAATAGCAATATTTTCAGACATGAGTCCTTTGGTCGATTTGTTTTTTTTTAAAGTTAATTTGGCGAACTTTAAAATCGACATTTAAAAGTAATTAGTGCAACCGACGATGCATCTTAGGATCGTATTTTTTTTTATTTAGTTATTTTTATTCTTCTTTTACTTTATTTTTAAAGTCATTCGACACGATTAATCAATCGACGTCCGTCAAGCCTAATTAATGGCTCATTCTCCAACTTCACGTAACTAAAAAAATGGATGAAATTCGATAAGAGTGTGCCCGATCGCGAGCCTAGAATTTCCAAGGCTACAAACTCATCGATCATCCGGGCAGAAACTTTGATCCAGGGGC
Organism: Hirudinaria manillensis; assembly: GCA_034509925.1. Lineage (NCBI taxonomy): Eukaryota > Metazoa > Annelida > Clitellata > Hirudinida > Hirudinidae > Hirudinaria > Hirudinaria manillensis. Next base: position 1,927,564 of record CM067527.1, read on the forward strand.
GTTTGACCTTTCCTCTGTTGTTTTTTGTAAATGAACTCCTGCCTCCAGAGTCTAACGACATTTTTATTGCTTTTCCGTTGAGACTTAACGAAACATTATTCTCAAATTTGGTTTCTTCATAGCTATTTTCGGAATACTGATAGGAAAGTGGGGTAGCATGTCAGACTTGAACCATAGTTCCTTTTAAAGAACATGCAATCAGTAAAGAACTGAAATCGCTGCAATTTATAAACGATTGCCGTGCATCTATAAAGTCTCGGTTTTAATGAACGCACTCCAAAATTAAATTAATCTCATCTTTATTAATGCAATCAAACTAATTTTCCTGCTGTGATGGATTGCCGTGAATAATTTTCGCTCCAACTGCGATGCTTGTGATGCTGTTGGACGAAGAGAAGTTTTATTTTTGAACCGAAAAAAATTCTTCTCTTCCATGCTTTTCCGGTCTACGTTCTCCGTTCACAAGCGCTCCATTACCGGTTCTGTGACCCACTATTTCCTTGAAATTAAGCCGACTACTCTGACAGGAAATTCAATACGAAACGACTGGTTTTAGTTTTTGAATCGAATCCACTACGCTCCAAAATGGCCTGTAAATGAGGGTTTAGTTCAAGTATTAAATAAAAAAACTAGCTGAATTGCCTCGCGAAGCTATTAGCCGTTATTTTGTCGCTAGGCTAATCATTTCCGATTCCATTCCATAAACCGGCCGTTAAACGAGATGCTTAACTTCTACATGGATTTCGCCGGAAATCCCAAAAGATAGAACGATTCAACACTGCATAGTAGGGCGCGGGGAAAATGCTTCCCTACCTCCGTACCCTAGCTTGTCCGTTGGTCGAATGACTTATGTCATGAAGAGTCCCCCAAAAAGATCATCATCGATCATAAGCGTCAAATCTCTCGCACACCTGCAAACTTTTTTAATTTTTTTTAAAATTCTGACCGCGGGTGATGAAGATGTCACTATGCCTCTTCCACCTCAAGTGGTAGCTGAATACGAACCCCATCGGCTCAATTACCCTTATTGGTTCCAATAGCGCTGCTGCTTGTTCAGGCCAGAAGCCAATCACGTGATTGGACGCCATCAATCATTGGCCAGTGCCACTGGCTTCAATTAGGAAAATCCACGTCAGCTATTCTTGACTTTTGCCCATTTCCGGTCATTATTTACCAATACGTAATCGCCTTGAAAAGCCCGCTTTTGACCATTAATCATAGGCCGTCACTAATAGTATTATTGTCCATAATAAATAGTAGTGGGGGTAAGGACAGCCCTACAGCCCACGGAATAGATTGGTTAGCGGGCGAGAATGAATTGGTCTTCAATGCTGTCAGTGTTGCCAATGATGTCTTTGGATCGTCCCTATGACCCTAAAGTTGAAATGAGTGTTTAATACGAACTATAACAACGTTAGTTTTGTGAATATGAAAGTTATCTTGTAATAAGTTTGATAATTACATTACATATTGTTGTACAGCAATACAAATTATTATTATTATTATTATTATTATTATTATTATTATTATTATTATTACCATTTTATAACGAAATATCTTCTCAATCTATAGCAAGACATCCACTACCACAAAGCAAAAGACCTCTCTCTACTTTCATCCCCACTCACTCACCCAAACCACCAAACCACCCCTAAAATAACCACAACACGTTTCCTCCTCCATCCTTCCGATCCGTCACTCCGTCCGCAGGTGTAAAGGTGTCGCCGGTGATTCACGTTCCGGTGCAAAAGCGGAAGATTTACTCCACCGGTCAGCGTAGTCGACCCGGATGTTGTACGTTCCGGCGTCGCCGTTTCCATGGTTACGATTGAGAATCCGAAATGACGCTCGTAAAACTCGGCCCTGGAAACTGTCTGGCGGAAGCGTCGTCGGTTTTAAAAGTGGATTTTCAATCGGCTGTTGATTCGCCCAATTGAACCAGGAGTTCGCTCGACCGACTGGGTGTTTGAATGAACGAACGGACAGACGGACGGACGGACGGATGGGTGGGTGGGTGAGTGGCTGATTGAGCGAGCGACCGAGTGGGTGAGTGAATCGGTTGGCGGATGATTGAGAGGACGAGTGCGTGAGTAACCAACCGATGGATTTGATTGAAATGATTGCGAACTTTCTGACTGGAGAGTTCGGAAAGAAAGAAAGAAAGAAAGAAAGAAAGAAAGAAAGAAAGAAAGAAAGAAAGAAAGAAAGAAAGAAAGAAAGAAAGAAAGAAAGAAAGAAAGAAAGAAAGAAAGAAAGAAAGAAAGAAAGAAAAACAAAACAAAACAAGATTTATTTTCCCTTGGGGAAGGGGAGGCGGAGATCATCCAACCGGAATGACTACCGGTCGTTTAGTGCTCCTTTAATTTGCAAATCTCCCGGCCCTGAAACCGGAGTGCCGGTGTCGATTAGCAGCATCGCACCGTGGCCATTAAGGGCC
>CM067527.1:1937500-1947500 GCA_034509925.1 Hirudinaria manillensis
GAGAAGGAGGATGGGAAGGAGGAGGAAGAAGAAGACGATGATGACATTAATGACGCATGTCAAGTAGTCAGCCATGTGGACATCCCAGTGACTGGAACGTCCCTGCCGGGTTTAGCTCATAATTTTAAATATTTTCTCGCTAGATGTCACCAAGTTGGGGTCACGGGGTCATCGGGTCGCGACCCGGCGATCCCGGAAAAGTAACGATCGAGGAATGTTTATGCCGCTGGAAATTATAAGGTTTGGAATATATTATGATCAGGTAAATTATAGGAGTGGATGTATTATGAAAATTATATCCATAGTGGGCATGTTATATATTATATAGTAAATAATAAAGTAATAATAAATAATAATAATAATAATAATAATATAATAATAATAATATATAATAATAATAATAATTAATATTAATATTATTATTAATATATGTTATTATAAATAATTATCGTCTGGAAATTATAAAAGACCGAGTAATTACAGATTTATAAGTGCACGGAATCGAAGAGATAAGACAGTAACAAGAAGAGACGTGAATAATGGATGACTGAATACTTGAGGAAACCGTGCCGTCCAAAAAAATGATTTCATATTTTTTTTTATTTTTATTTTTTTTATTTTTTTTTAAACTAAAACAAAAGATTTCTTCGAATTAATTATTCAAATAAATGTTGCCGTTCGCTCGCGTGGTTCAGAAGACGAGACAGATGGTGATGCTGATATCAAAATTAATGAAGGGGTGGACCAGAGGACGCACCTCGGAGTAGGGGATGATGATGATGATGATGAGCGATAATGGGTGGTACGTGGGATTGTTGAGTGATATTGGATGAAAGTGAGGACCCGAGGACACACCATGGAGTAGGAGATGATGATGAGCGATAATGGGTGGTACATGGTATTGTTGAGTGATATCGGGTGATACCAAAGTGAATACTGAGCGATAATGAGTCATACTTGAGATTAGTGATAATAAGTGATGATTTTAAAGACCGAGTGATAATGAGTGATATTTGCAAATGGTGAGTGATATTGAGACAATCCAAGTGGATCTTAAAACGGAAATTATACTATCATCAACAGTGCCTGATATTGAGTGATATTTGAAAATACTGAGCGATGATGAGTGATACTTGAGAATACCGAGCGATATTGAAGCACAACCAATGGAGCTTACAACTTTGTCAACACTTGGAAGTACTTGGTGGTACTTTGGAATGAAAACCTGATGTTCAGAGTGAAACCGAAAGACATCGAGTCACACTTGGAAATACCGATTGGAAATCACAAATACAAATGTTTTGTAGAAAAAAATAAATAAATAAAATAAACCATAATAAATTCCATAAAATTAATAGCGATAATATAGGAAACAATGAAATATATTTTCCATTTTCATGCTTCAAAACCTTCGATCCTTTGATCTGCATGAAGTTCTTTGTTCTTGATTTTTTACAGATCGACTTATCGATCAAAATTAACTGATATTAGCCAAATAAATAAATAAATAAATAAATAAATAAATAAATAAATAAATAAATAAATAAATAAATAAATAAATAAATAAATAAATAAATAAATAAATAAATAAATAAATAAATAAATAAATAAATAAATAAATAAATAAATAAATAAATAAATAAATAAATAAATAAATAAATAAATAAATAAATAAATAAATAAATAAATAAAATAAATAAATAAAATAAATGATTAAATAAATAAATGAATAAATAAATATTATTAACTATAACTTAAAAATTTAAAGTGAATAATTTCGACATAAATAATTAAAATTTTAATTGATTGTAATTAATTATAAAAACATGTAAAAATAAAAAAGCTTAAACCAGCAGCAATTCCAGACTGCAGTTCCACCCCAAGTGGACATTTTCCAGCTCCAGGTAATCCTTCAACGCTCCTTTATTCCTCGATCCAGAGGCTGGCGGTTCGACTCCTCCCGGGGACGATAATGGGGAATCAGAGCAGGTCGTTAAAAGACAAGAGGGTCACAGCTTGGAGGACATTTTTTTAAAGAAGGAATTATTTTCACACAATGGTGAAACTAAGTGCTTTTATTAGAGGACTATAAATCGTCAACATCATCATCATCATCATCGTCATAGTCGTCCTCATCATCATCATCATCATCATCATCGTCGTCGTCGTCGTCATCGTCGTCATCGTCGTCATCGTTATCCTCATCATCATCATCATCAACAACAGAGCAAAACCCACGATTCAATGATTATAGAGTCCTTTTCATCAGAGCCTGGTTTGATGCCCCACGAACTCATCCACGAGTCCGTCACACGTTTTTGCCATCCGTCACTTGTGCCGGGTTTCTGCCGGTTTTCTGCCGGGTTTCTGCCGGGTCTTTCTAGTTTTTCCGTCACTGGTGACGTCATCGGTGACATGTTTTTATTTTCTACTTCCTTCAGACTTGGTGAACAACACTTCGATGTCCTCTAGCAGCACCGTTGTCCTCCTCCTCATCCTCCTCCTCCTCCTCCTCCTCCTCCTCATCCTCCTCATCATCATCATCGTCATCATCATATTTATTTTCTGTAGAAAATCCATTTTCCTGGATGCCAGGATTTCAATTGAAGATGAAAATGCACGGAAAATAAAAATAAAAACGAATAGAATTCCAAGAAAGACGAACTTCCTGTCGAAAGCGTTTAAATTTTTAGGACGTTTTAAAATTTTAATTTCTCGAAATTCGCCGAAATTCTACGAAAATTATTGCTGAATTTTGTCCTTTATTTTATTTATTTTTTTTTAAATTTTAATATATATTTTTTTTTCACAATTTAATTTCAAATTCACCTCCACGACCGGAAAATCCGAAATCGATGAACCGCCTCTTCGCCTCGCTCTTCTTATCATCGTCATCGTCAACAACATCATCATCATCATCATCATCATCATCATGGCTGTCATCATCGTCATCGTCATCGCCATCTTCATCATCATCGTCGTCGTCATCGTCTCCGCCGTGTCCACGTCTCGTGGAGAGGCGAACGCAAGCGCATTGGAAGCACGGATCTTCTTCCGAGAAATTCTTTCAGAACTTTTCCAGGTGACGACAGAGTGAAATCTTCGATCTCCGAGCGGAGTAAACCGACTTTTACGCGACTAGCGACCGACTGCTTCATCGACTTCAGCGACTTCATCGACTGCACTGGCGTCCTCGGCGGCAGAAACTTCATCGCAGTTGTCACCGACAACAACAACAACAACAACAGCATCGACGACGTATCAACGTCGTCATGGCAACATCAACAGCTTGCGCAACAAGATTCCTCGTCGTCATCACTACGATCACCACCATCATCATCATCATCGGCGACAATCTGTAACGCCATCAGTGACAACCGTCTGCCATCCATCTCCACCCTAACCCATCCCATTCAACCCACTTCACCCATCCACCCACGTTCCCTAAACCACCCATCCAAGCCACCCACCCAGGGCTCGATACCGGGTCTGCTTAGAGACCGTGCAAGATCGTTAAAGGGTTTTATAATCCAACTCCTCTTTTATTACGAATGGGAGGCGTCGGATTGCGTCATTTTCATGTAATTTCTGACGCTATGAGGTGTCGCGGCGTCAACTTCTGCAATGTGGCGCTACGGTATGAGGGACGGCGCCTGATTTACGATTGATTCGTTTTCGTACTTTAAACGCCTCTGTGTCTCACGATTGAGTATCTCGAGGTGAGTTAAGAAATTTCAGATGATTTAATAATTTATTAATTTAATAATTAATGATTTAATTGTGATTATTCGATTCAATATTTAATAATATATATACTTCTCAATTTATACAATTATATATATATTTTTTGAATATTTTTTAAAAATAAATGACAATATATTTATAAATTTATAAAAATTTATTTATATATATTTTTGTTTCTTAAAATGAACGACAATAAATTTCTTATTTTATGAAATTAAATTTATATTCTCAAAAAAAAAAATGATTGCCATATATATTCATCAAGTTGGTATTAAATGAATTTATAATATCCTTAAATTATTCTTCAAACGAGTCATTAATCAAACTCTCCAATGATATTTTATCGAAAAGAATTTTATAAATATGGAGTTCCATGAGATAAACAGTAGGTTTTTGTCATAAATTATTATAAATTATTATTTAATTATAATTTATTATTATTAAATTATTATTAGTTACAATTTATTCAACAGATTTCAATCAAGAAATTTAGAATCAATCATGGATTTCAATCAAGAAATTTAGAATCAATCATGGATTTCAATCAGTCAATTAAAAGTCAATCATGTCTCAATCAATCAGAATCTTTCAATCAACTTCCACCCGCTCGGCATCCAATTTCAGAGAATAAATTAAAAACAAAATAAAAATAAAAAATAAAAATATCCTGAAAATTCACGAAATTAATCCAATATTTTTCAATCAACTCCGAATTGATTTGTAAATTTAACTAAAAAAAATACGAATTACGAGAATTTCGAGGTGGAAATAATTTGGGGGAAAATAAAGTAAATATAATAAATATATTGAATATATTGATTATATTAAATATATTGAATATATTGAATATATGGAATATATTGAATATATTTATATTTATAAATTGAATATATTAAATATATCGAATATATTGAATATTTTGATAATTAAAATTTAAATGAGAAAAAAGATTAAAAGTTCTGTTTTTTAATTAAATCTGAAAAATTATTCGTTCGTTGACCTTAAATCCGAGTCTTTTCTCGAATAAAGAAGTTTCTGGAGGCACCTTCCACATACATTTCAGTGTGTGTGTGTGTGTGTGTGTGTGTGTGTGTGTGTGTGTGTGTGTGTGTGTGTGTGTGTGTGTGTGTGTGTGTGTGTGTGTGTGTGTGTGTGTGTGTGTGTGTGTGTGTGTGTGTGTGTGTGTGTGTGTGTGTGTGTGTGTGTGTGTGTGTGTGTGTGTGTGTGTGTGTGTGTGTGTGTGTGTGTGTGTGTGTGTGTGTGTGTGTGTGTGTGTGTGTGTGTGTGTGTGTGTGTGTGTGTGTGTGTGTGTGTGTGTGTGTGTGTGTGTGTGTGTGTGTGTGTGTGTGTGTGTGTGTGTGTGTGTGTGTGTGTGTGTGTGTGTGTGTGTGTGTGTGTGTGTGTGTGTGTGTGTGTGTGTGTGTGTGTGTGTGTGTGTGTGTGTGTGTGTGTGTGTGTGTGTGTGTGTGTGTGTGTGTGTGTGTGTGTGTGTGTGTGTGTGTGTGTGTGTGTGTGTGTGTGTGTGTGTGTGTGTGTGCGTGTGTGCGTGTGTGCGTTTGTTTGTGTGTACATGTGTGTAGGACGATGTCTTGGTGTTTCAAACAAGTATCCACTTCTAGAGTTACATGGTTATTTCTGAAATTTATTTTTTTAATAACTTATTATAACATAGTAATATAAAACTTAATAAATTATTAAATTAATAAATATGCAGTTAATAATTTAAAAATAATTTATTTTTAATAAAAGTATAAAAAGCAAAAATCACGACGATCACAGCAGCATCCCTAAGGCAACGAACAAAAACATTCCAGGAAAATGCCTGTCAATTAAATCCAAATTAGGTTTCCAAAATGGAATAAAAAATTATTTTCCTGATTTTTAATATTTAATATAATAAAATAATATTATTTAACATAATAATTTTCGAGCGCTACATAAATCTGATAATCGTAGTTTATTCAATCGTTAATTAATTAATTTATTAGTTATTTAATTATATTTAATTTAATTATAATTATATTCATTTATTTATTCGCTCAGTTCATTCATTCGTCTGTCTATCCGAGGTTCACCTCAGGTTTTGAAGGCGACTCAATTTGTTGACTGAAGAAGTTCCATTTATCTGTTCTTGCACTGCAATGAATTTCACTCTTTGATGGATGGATGGATGGATGGACCGATCAACTGATTGATAGATTGAAGGGTTGATGGATAAGTGAATGGATGGATGGATGGATGGATGGACCGATCAACTGATTGATAGATTGAAGGGTTGATGGATAAGTGAATGGATGGATGGATGGACCGATCAACTGATTGATAGATTGAAGGGTTGATGGATAAGTGAATGGATGGATGGATGGATGGATGGACCGATCAACTGATTGATAGATTGAAGGGTTGATGGATAAGTGAATGGATGGATGGATGGATGGATGGACCGATCAACTGATTGATAGATTGAAGGGTTGATGGATAAGTGAATGGATGGATGGATGGATGGATGGACCGATCAACTGATTGATAGATTGAAGGGTTGATGGATAAGTGAATGGATGGATGGATGGATGGACCGATCAACTGATTGATAGATTGAAGGGTTGATGGATAAGTGAATGGATGGATGGATGGACGGATGGATGGATGGATGGATGGACGGATGGATGGATGGCTGCCAGCATGCCTGGAAGAGTGGTTGAGCGGAGGAATAGATGGATGGAAAAGCTGTCCACCCATCTCCTTTATGCTTCCGGTTCTGTTTTTTATTTTCTTTTCCATATTTTTTGAAAGAGGAAAAAAGACGACTACTTTAGGAATTGGCAATATTTCAATATCTGGATATAATTTATATACATTTGTTTGTTTTTTTTTTTGAGATTTTGTTTAAAAAAGAATATTTATTGATTTCCTTTATTATTTCTTAAAATTATTTCGTATAAGCATTTATTTGTCATTGTTTTCTCAACTATTAGTTTAGTTAAGTGATAATAATAAATTAATTAATCAATAATAACAACTGATATTACTATCGATAGTACTACGTTCCAACTCCATCTCTAAGATGAGCCACTGGTGTACCACCCTCCCTCTCTTTCAGAAACACACGGGCAGCATCATTCATCCGCGGGTTCAACTCTTGGCGTCGGCATTCATTTTCCAGGTCACGCTTGGCTGCCCAGCCGTGAGCTAGTTTTAAGCTGGCCGGACGAGAGATTCAGTGGCTCGAAAAGACTGGAGTTGAAATTTATGGAGACGATGTCGTCCGACCAGGATTCTATGCCTGGCGCCTGTCATTTCCAGTCAATTTCCGGAGTTTAGTTTCTGAGGAGTGCCTGAGGGGTGCCTGGGGAGTGCCTGAAGGGTGCCTGAGGGGTGCCTGAGGAGTTACTGAGGAGTGCGCCATTGAGGAGGAAGAAGAGAGGGAGGAGTGCGGACGGTTTTAGAATTGCAGAGAAATTTGCGCACTTGTCATTGAAATCAGTGAATTTTAGTTTGTTGGATTACTAATTAGCACTTTAGGTATTGTTAGATGCAATTGTTTGGTTTAGGTCAAAGGTTATTGTCTTCATGATCATCATCATCATCAGCAGCAGCAACATCGTCGTCGTCGTCATCATAATCACCGCCATCGCATCCATTACTAAGGGATCGACTGAACAGCCAAAAGTCTTTGCCTTCATTCATCCTCATCTCCTTCCATTCATCTTCCTTCCTTTCTGATTTCTGACGAACGTCGAAAGCAATTTGACAAGACCAAGACTTCGGGTCTCGACGTGCAAGACCTCAAAAATAAATAAAAAAAATAGTAAAATAAATAAATAAATATCTAAATAATAAAAAATAAATAACCGCAGATATTCTTAAGGAGATATTGAGTAGGACAAACAACAAGCATGTGCAGAGAGAGAGAGAGAGAGAGAGAGAGAGAGAGAGAGAGAGAGAGAGAGAGAGAGAGAGAGAGAGAGAGAGAGAGAGAGAGAGAGTGAGAATGCGTGAAAACTAAATCCCTTGTAAGATTGTTGCTTGTTGTTGTTGTTGTTGTTGATGCTGTTATCACTGTTTTTTTTTTCACTCTTTTTAACATTTTAATCTGTTTTCCCTTGTCTTCCGAAGCTGAGATTTGAACCCGAAGACTGAAGGTCGTAAATTATTCAAAGCAACGTTCGGGTTTATTTCGGTTTAGACGTTTATTTTCACAGAATTGTCGCAGTCGAGCATACGACTTCATCAAGCTCACAACGGGCTCACACCTACACAAAGACACACGCACACACACACACACACACACACACACCCATAAATACAAGTACAGATACCAACAGAAACACAAGCTGACATTTAGAAGGAACGGTCAGTACGTAGAAGCGACAAGAGAACTGACAAACATCCAGCAGACAAATCTCCTCCAACGTATTTCAACTTAAGCTTTCCATCAAATACAAAAAAAAAAAAAACTGAAGAAAAAAAGTTGGAAATCCGCCCACCACAAAATGGCACTAAAGAGCCGACCGGAAGTCGAACGCGATTCGTCGAAAATCCCGTGACGTCACGACTAAAAATGATCGGTGTTCGACATTTTCATTATCTTTCGCGTCCTTTCAGGTGAGAGAGCAAATCGCCCGTTACTTCCGGTCGCCATTTTGAACAGCATGGAGTCGCAAAGCGGAAAGTTGCAGGCGATAACGTGGATCGCGTGTCTCTCTCTTCTTTCCTTCTTCTTCTGTCCTTCCGTCTCCAACGAAGTCGGTAGCGGCTCGAGTCCGGTCCGTCGTCCGTACGGGATCCAAGACGGCCGACCCACGGCTGCCGACGACCCTCGGGGTCCCTCACCTCTGCCCATTGGAATTCCGCGAAGCGCCGACCTCCGAGAGGGAAAGATGGATGCCTACTCGATTGATGAGATCCATTTTAAAGAATTAGCGGAAAAAAACCAGAAAATCTTCGCTGAAGTAGCGAGAAACTCCAGGAGCGCTTCCTCCTCCTCCTCCTCCTCATCTTCCTCCTCGTCGACTACCGGTGACGACGACAACGACGGCGGCGACAAAGAAGACGTCGACGCCGATGCTCTCGACGCTGACGACGGCGACGACGACGACGATGGTGAGCACCTGCTCTACTCCATACACGAAGAGGTTCCCGTCGGCACGTTTGTGGCAGACGTCGGCAAGGACACGCTCGACGGACGCTTCGTCTCGGCTATCGGCGGCAACGGCCGGTCAACGGCCGTAGCCGAGTTCGGCGATCGTCCGGCCAAGAGAAGCTTCAAACTCATCAACCAGCCATCGTCGTCGTTGTCCTCGTCCTCGTCTGTTGCTTTCTCTTCTCTTCCGTCGCTCCAGCACCACCATCATGAGCATCATCATCACCATCACCATCACTACCATCACCAGCAACAACAACAACAGCAACAGCAGCACTATCATCATCATCGTCAGCAACAACAACAGCAGACTCCTCCGTTTTCCTCTCCATCTTTTTCCTCCTCCTCTGCTTTCCAGAGACAACTGACCAACAACTGGTTTGTGATCGACGAAGAGACCGGCAGGATTCACACCAACGAGCGACTGGACAGGGAGGCACTCTGCCCGAAGACGCCGGCCGTCTTCAAAACTTCCTCGTCGTCGTCTTCTTCTTCTTCCTCATCTTCTTCGTCGTCATCTTCGTCGTCTGCAGCGGCCGTCGCAAGCCCGCAGCCGTGCCGGCTGTGGCTGCACGTGGCCGTTCTGCCGGTCAATCGCTTCCTGGTCGTCAAGGTGGGCGTCGACGTCATCGACGTCAACGACAACCAGCCGAGATTCGAAGCCTCGACCCTCGAGTTGGAAGTCAGCGAAGACGTTGCCGTCGGTTCAACGTTCCAACTGCCGTCTGCCAGCGACTTGGACGGACCTGGAAACGACGTGCAGAGGTACACGCTGGAGGAGGTTGAGGTAGGAATATGTTTTGTTGTTGTTTTTGTTGCTGTTTTGTTGTTGTTTTATTGTTGTTGTTGTTGCTGTTTTATTGTTGTTTTGTTGTTGTTGTTTTTGTTTTTGACGTGCCATCAATAACTTTCAGGTTGCAACGATATCGGAATGTAATGTAATTCATAACCATTGATCACGAATCATTGTGGTCGATTTATATATTATTAAAGTTATTCGTTACGAAATATTTATATAATATTTAATATATTATTTATATAATTTTTAATATAATATTTAAAAATAATAATATTTAATATTTCTTTAAAGTCGTTGCCAAGTAAATAATAAAA
>CM067527.1:1952500-1965000 GCA_034509925.1 Hirudinaria manillensis
CCAACCCCGCAGGGAAAGCGCCTGTCTGGGCTTCATATTCTTCTTTCAAAACCGAGTGCGCTGCCGAGGATGGACTTTTTCGGAAAAGTTTTTGCAGACTAGCATAGCACTTCTGTCGTTCTAACTTTTTCTGTTCCTTTTTTGACACCCTGATTTTTGTTTTCCGGAAAGTTCTGCATTTGTTTTCTGATTTGCTTTTGGACGTGATTGTTGTTTCTGTGTCCACTTTCAGCACGATCGGCAGGTTTGTTTGGGCTCACTGCTATTGATCTTCTGTGGAATTTGTGTTGAGATCCACTTTTCATATTCCTTATTAATCAGTGAGATTTTCTCTGTTCTCGGGAGCTTCTCGTTTATGAGGTTGGAGAACTCTTCACCATCTAGATGGATCATTTGGTATCTTTCAATCACAAATTGCTTCAACTTTTAACTGATTGTCACTGCAATTGAGTTGCTGACTATTTTCTCTTTCTCCTCATTCGTAGGCGGCATTCCTAAAATCTGGTTTTCAGTCTGTCTCAAGGCCACAGAATCCTGAAAGGCATGCTTAGAAGGCTCTTGTAACCAGGCTTGTTTCTGATTCTCTTTATGCGCCTAACACTCACATCCGGGAAGTGTCTGGAGAGGGCGATATTGATTCTTTTCCTTTCCTGGTCATTAAGTCCAGCTTCAGCTCTCGACATATTCCTCCATAGTTTCTTTTGATTGTCCCGAGTGAACGTCCTCATATGATTCTTCGCAAACAGAATTTCTACTCGTAGTCAGCTCAGTTGGACTCTCGGCTAATGACGTCTGAGAATTTTTCTGAGGACCTGGTTTTACTGATGCATTGTTGGAGAATAGTTCTGTATTCTGTCTGTTTCTATGTCCTCGAATGGAGGCCAAGGTTCCGGTGAGGGAAATGTTTGTGGAGTTCAATGTTGATGAATCTAACTCCTTGTTGCTTCAGTTCTATCTCCAACATTGCCATCACATGGGATTCCTCTTTATCCCATCTACATTTTCCGTAGCTTTTTCCTGACCTTTTTGCGTGACACTGAACTGGATGGACGCGACTTTCGTGAATTCTTGCTCCTTTGGATGTTTTGAATTCCGCATTACAATATTCGCACTTTGGCTGTACAGTCACTGGAGTCTCAGAAGGACCAGAACAGTCTTTCACCTTTGTGAGAGCCAACAAGGTGCGCGCGCGGGTTTGCATTGTTTACTTCTTGTTCTTTCCGACGATTCTTCAAGTTGAATTAAATCCAAAAATTCACAAAAACATCGACTAGCAGACGTACTCGGAAGCAAACAAGCTTAAAATGACTTCTTTCTCTTCTGTTTTCCTGAAGTTGTGGAGTCTAGAACAATGCAAGACGTCGACAGAAAAATTTACGCTGTTCAACTTCAGTTTTTCCCCTTTGAACTTGAGAATGGTCTCACAATCCTAAACGGAATGTAGGGGACACGAAATGGTCAGAAAAAAAGCAAAACTGCCGCAAAAACCGTAAAATTATCGAGAATTCGCGAAAAACAGCCGCACGACCACTCGCTCGAGACGCGAAAACAACAGAAATTTGTGTTTTGTTTCTCTATGGATGCTAAAACGTTTCTGTAGGTTTAACGGTCGTTATTATTATTATTATTATTATTATTATTATTATTATTATTATTATTATTATTATTATTATTATTATTATTATTATTATTATTATTATTATTATTATTATTATTATTATTATTATTATTATTATTGTTATTATTATTATTGTTATTATTATTATTGTTATTATTATTATTACTATTATTATTATTATTATTATTATTATTATTATTATTATTAGTATTATTATTCAATCTCCGAGTAATTTACGTATTATATTTATAATTTTCAAATGTTTAATTTTTATATAAAAAAATCTTTTTTTTCTATTATTTTTTTAAAATCTTTAATTTAATAAATAATTGAATATTATTCCATAAACGTGGATTAATTTCGTTCAGAAAAAGGAGAAAATAATAATTCAGCGCATAATGGCTCGAGGAAGAAATTCTTTCTTTCTTTGAATTTATTTATTATTATATTAGGTTTTAAATTATTTTAAAATCAAATTATTTTTTAAAAACATGTTTTTATTTATATTTTAATTTATATTTTACTTTCACTTTCGAATAACCACGCGTAATAATTATTAAAACCATTGGCTAAAATAAATAAATAAATAGATAAATAAATAAATTTATATTAAATATTTAATAATTATTATAATAAAAACAAATTCTCATTGTTTATTTACTAAATTTCATAATAAATAAAATATTTTTTGTAAAAATTATTTTGAAATTTTAAACTAATTTAAAATTAAAATTTTGAATAAAATCGTTCTAAAAGCCAAAAAAAAAACAATCATTATTTTTTGTTTTTAAATTTTTTTTTTTTTCGTTTAATTCACTTAAATGCGCCTTTTTTGTTTTCGGCGCCAAAGTTTGTCTTCTGAGCAGATGATTTGTGACCGTCCACTGGAACTTGGAGACTCACTTGTGGATGTTAAAAGGACCGAATTATAAAAATTTTATGGAGTTATTCATCATCATTATATGCCTTGTGCTGTGACGAGGATGATGACGACGATGATGGTGGTGACGATAATGATGACGATGACGATGATGGCGGTGATGATGACGACGACGATGATGACGGTGATGATGATGATGATGATTTCAGTGAGCGGCTTTTGTTTTCCAAGAGTTGTTTTATTGCAGCGTCGGCCTCTCCTAAGCCTGAATACGTTCCGCTTCGATGGAGCGAATCCATCTTTATCGATGCTTATGAATCAGCATAGGTTCATTGTTCGAATCATTGTTCGAATCGGTCCTTGACGGTCGATTCCGCGTCAGAGATTCACAACTTTGGGTCTTCTCGGTCCGAACTCTCTCAGGTTCGAAACCCGGCGCTAGCAGTTCAGATACGGATTTTGATTGGTGATGTGCATTTGTTTTTATTACGAGGATAGAAGAGATTTGCCGACAGAGATTTGTTGCTGTTGTTGCTGTGCTTGTTGTTGTTGTTGTTGTTTGTTGAGGTTTTATGTTGTTGTTGTTATTGTTGTTCAAGGTTGATTGATGATCTTGGCAGCGTCACAAGTAAAAGTAGTGTCGTGGTAGTATTGTTTGTTGTATTTATTTACCAATTATTATTATTATTGTTAATATTTTTATGTTAATATATGCATGTTAACATATTCGTATTAATATTAATGTATTATTTTCTTTAAAAGACTCCCTTTAAGTCCTACAGCATCAAGTATGTTTAATTTTAAAAAGGTTTTCGTATATTTTATTAAATATTTCGTTAAAAACGATTAAATTTATTATTGTTATTATTGTTGTTATTAGTAATTATTTATATTATTTGTAATTTGTGATTTTTAATTTTTTATACACTTTCATATACACAATAACTTCAATAATATAATTTAAATTAAAAATTATTTTCTAGAATAATTTTAAATAAATAAAAGGAAAATCCAAATACATTTATTAACGACCTTTATAAGGTTTCATCCGAATAAATAAAATAGATTGAAATAAAACATTTATACAAAAAATTATTAAAATAAAAAATAATTAATTAAAAATATATTTAAAAAAACAAATAAATATTTCCAAACGAAATGCCTATCTGTCCATCTTCAAGATAAAAGAGCGATCTTGGAAACCATCACAAATTGTGCTGCTTCGTAGACCGGAATGGACAAGTTAGAGACAGCGAACCATAGAATTCTCCACGTAATTAGTCTAGCAACAGTCCAGCGACAGTCCAGTGTCAGACATCCCATGAAAAATTCATCCTTTAGAATTTCAATTATTTATTCCATATATATATATAAATATAAGCATAAATATAAATAAATATTTTCTTATTTTTTAATATAAATTTATAAAAAAAACTGCCGGAAATGGAGGTGGCAATGAATCAACATCTTCGGGAGAAATTTTTCGGAAAAATGTTTTTTTTAACTCCCTGCAGGAGGCCATATTTTTCAAGATTTTAAGGATCGTTTCAGCTGGGAATATTGTGATGTTTTTAAATTTAAAAATAAATAAATAAATAAAAAGGCCGATTAAATTATTTACCTATTTTAAATTATTTATCCATTTTAAATTATTTATACATTTTAAATTATTTCTTTATTTTAAATTATTTCTTTATTTTAAATTATTTCTTTATTTTAAATTATTTCTTTATTTTAAATTATTTCTGTGCGTAATTTGAAACATTATTTGTTTCGTTAAATTATTAATTTCTTTTGTTAAGTTTTAACCAGTATATTCAAACATAGGACGATGACGATGACGACGACGACGACGATGATGATGATGAAGATGATAATGACGATGATGATGATGATGATGATGATGATGATGAGGAGGAGGAGTCACACTTCCTATTAACTGATTAATTGTATAATATTCATGCAAATACATTAACTAATATGCTGACGACTGCAACAACAACAAAAATAAAAATACAAAAATAATGTTTCAGACAGAAAACCTTTTAGCAAAATGGCGGAAAACTAATCGATAAGATGCAATAAAAAAGCTTCCTTTGAGGTGATTCGATGAATGGAATGCATTGATGCATTGGAGAGGGAATTGCATTGACTGAAGGAATGCAGGATGCATTGAATGAAGGATGGAGGATGCATTGAATGAAGGAATGAGTGAATGAATGCAGGATGCATTGAATGAAGAAAATGCATTGAATGGAGAATGAACTTGTATGAAAGAAGTGAATTCACTGGGGATGCATTGAATAAAGTGTTCATTGAGTGATTTTTTTATTTGATATCACCATTTACAAATTTAAAAAATATTAAAATCATAAATACGAAATAATAAGTCCAAAATTAAACCAATTTACGTGACAATTGGCAATTAATTAGTTTCTCAATTTCCAAAACCATCGATGTTTACGGCAAAATATTCGTTTGGACAGATTATCTATTTTAAAAAAAACATCTCACGTCAGCCACTTTGTATTAAAACCAAAACAACAACAACAACAACAATAACAACAACAACGCCTTTAACAGAAATAAAATTCCGAAATAACAAGACAACAACAACAACAACATTCTTTACATACATCATCATCATCATCATCCTCGTCGTCATCATCAACAATAACAACAACAAGCTCTCAGTCGACTTAACCAATCCAGACACGACCGATGTCGTCGCCGACACAGCCAATCAACAACAACAACAACAACAAAAACAACAACAAGGACCAGAGCAGGTTCTCTTTGCGGTCGTCATGGAAACTGGACGGATCAGCTGACCTGAAGCTGGTGCTCGGCCTGCCATTGGACAGGGAGTCCAATGACCTTCATTTCCTCAAGGTCACGGCCTGGGACGGAGGGGCGCCACCAAGGTCTGCGGTTCTGTCCGTCAGGATGGTGGTTCTCGATGCTAACGATCATGCGCCCAGATTCACGCAGGTTGGTGGTGATAATAATAATAATAATAATAATAATAATAATAATAATAATAATAATAATTGTAATAAATTAAATTATGATGTTTATAATGATAATAATAATAATGATAAAAGTATTAACAATAAATAAATTAATTCTGTTTTTAATTGTGTTTGATTTTAAAATGAAGATTATGATGATAAAAATAATAACAATAATAATTTTAAGGTAATGATAATAATAATAATTATTATTATTACTATTATTACTATTATTATTATTATTATCATTATTATTATTATTATTAAATAAAAATAAATTGAAAATCAACAGCAGACATGTCGGCATAGAAATTAAATGGAAAAATATTTCCAATTTAATTCCAAAAGGTCGTATTGGGAGCCAACAATAAGATTTGAAATGGTCCAATAAATCTTATAAATGAATTAAAAACATTTAAAAACATTTAAAAATAATTCTATAAATTTCTCGAAATTACTTTTAATATTTTTTTAAAAATATAATTCAAAATATTTCACAATTAAATTTTAAATTTATAAAATTTTAAAAAGTAATTTAATAAATTAATTTAATAAATTTTAAAATAAATAATTTCAAATCTAAAATATGATTCAGTGGACAACATTCTTTTTCTTGACATTCGTTCATTCGCTCTTAAATAAATATTTATTTTCACCACGATTTTACTTCCATGAATATTCATTAATTTTAAATTTATTCATTAATTTAAATTTAAATATTAAAATACTAAATTTCAATTTATCATTTATTTTTAAATTTACAAATAAAAAATATTTATTCGCTCAGATTTCAAATCTCAGTTGCAAAACGATAGCAAACATCCAAGGCAAATAAAGCCTACGTCCTAAACGCATACAAACAAACATGCACAAACAAAAAACAAATACACAAACATACATTAACTCAAACAAACACAAACATAAACAAATACACAAACATACATTAACTCAAACAAACACAAACAGAAACAAACAAATACACAAACATACATTAACTCAAACAAACAGAAACATAAACAAATACACAAACATACATTTACTCAAACAAACACAAACATACATTAACTCAAACAAACACAAATAGAAACATAAACAAATACACAAACATACATTAACTCAAACAAACACAAATAGAAACATAAACAAATACACAAACATACATCAACTCAAACGAACATACAAAATAAAAACAGACCAAAGACATAGACACATTATAAACAAAACAAAACAAAGCTAAACAAAGCTAAGCAAAAGAAGGCAAAAAACAACGCCAAAACAACTGAAGCGTCTTCCAGATCCGTCCGCAATCTGCGTCCGTCGTTCGTCCATCACTTTTAGTTTTAATTCCAGATGAATTACGAAGTTTCCCTCCTGGAGAACAGTCCGCCTCTGACCCCAGTCCTAAAGGTCACGGCATTTGACCCCGACCTTGGCATAAATTCAGAGGTCGCATATACCCTCAGTCCTTCGACTTTGCAAAATTACGGCACTACTTTTTCCATCGGCAACAACACCGGTGAGCAGAATTAATTTATCATAATATTAATTATTATTATTATTTATTATAATTATTAATAATAATATTTATAATAATAATAATTATTGATTAATGTTATCCCTTAATACTGTTAAAAGGGATATTGATAACATGGACAATATAATTGATTGTATCATTAACAGGGATGGTGTTAACATTAATACTATTAACGTTATTATTATTATTATTATTATTATTATTATTATTATTATTATTATTATTATTATTATTATTATTATTATTATTATTGTTGTTGTTGTTGTTATTATCATCATCATCATCATCATCATCATTGTCATAACCACCTCCACTGATGGTTTGTGCTCCTGATCATGGTCTAAAGCCATCGATCTATTGAGACAAATTAAATTAAAGAATTATTCTTTTTTTTTCTTTAATTCTTTTAAAATCGAAGGAAAATCAGTGGTTTAACTTTAGACTCGCCATTTGGAATTTTATCGGAAGTTATAATATAAATAATATAATTATTAGTGTTATCGCTTTATCGTATAAAATCAACACATTATTATTATTATTATTATTATTATTATTATTATTATTATTATTATTATTTATGAAATACAAGCTGAACAAAGTGCAACAGATGTTTACTTAAACCAAAAAAATGGCAGCGCAACAAACTGGAACACACGGAGAACGAAAAAAAAATCGTTTTAAAAAACAACTTTAAATCCGAGAGCAAAAAGGAAAATAAATCTGTCTGTCAACCCAATCTGCCGCTCTGGTTGGTTGGTTGGTTGGTTGGTTGGTTGGTTGGTTGGTTGGTTGGTTGGTTGGTTGGTTGGTTGGTTGGTTGGTTGGTTGGTTGGTTGGTTGGTTGGTTGGTTGGTTGGTTGGTTGGTTGGTTGGTTGGTTGGTTGGTTGGTTGGTTGGTTGGTTGGTTGGTTGGTTGGTTGGTTGGTTGGTTGGTTGGTTGGTTGGTTGGTTGGTTGGTTGGTTGGTTGGTTGGTTGGTTGGTTGGTTGGTTGGTTGGTTGGTTGGTTGGTTGGTTGGTTGGTTTGTTGGTTGGTTGGTTGGTTGGTTGGTTGGTTGGTTGGTTGGTTGGTTGGTTGGTTGGTTGGTTGGTTGGTTGGTTGGTTGGTTGGTTGGTTGGTTGGTTGGTTGGTTGGTTGGTTGGTTGGTTGGTTGGTTGGTTGTTTCAATCAACTTGATTTGTTGTTCTCAAATGCCAGACGTAGTTTCTCCAGTTTGGAGAGCAACTCTTTGAAGCAAAATTTGAATGGTCTCTTGAACTTATTAGTCATTTCATCTCCGTCGAGATACAACTTCTCCCTGCAGATGTTCACGTAATGGTCGTAGTTTCGCTCGAAGATCGAGTCGATTTCTTTGACAAAACCGAGCAGAAAGTCCTAGTATTTATCGATTTTGCACTCCAATACGTCCACCACGAAGTCTCTGATAAACTCGAATTGGACGATGTCGTTGTAAATGTTGTCGATTTCCTCGATGTCGTCGCCATACCCAAAACCGTCAATGAAGGGACTCTCGCACAATGCAGATCTAATGGCAGTGACGACCAGTGACAGCTTCGATAGCGGGTTCCAGTTTAGAATCGTCGTTCTTCGAGCCCGATAAGCGGAGACGGAGATGGCCGGAGTGGTCGGACAGTTTGGCGATTGTTCCGTCATTGAGGAGTTTCACTTTGGGCGGCTCTATCGGATAGCCGTGAGACAAGTCGAGGACGAAGATGAACAAATCACCCCTATAAGGACCGTCCTCTGGACCCTCGATTAAGACGTTCACCAGTTTCTGGTCGCTTGCATCCCCTGCGACTAACATTCCCTTCGGTTGATGGTTGACCAATTCCTCGATGTCTCTTTCAATCCTTATAGACCAATGGTCTGATAATGATGTGCGACCGGTGTTTTGTTTCTTATTTGTTTTACCGGACGGCATGGCTTCTGTGATTCTGATGATCGTGTGAAATGTTGGACCACGTTGTTAATTAATATTAACATAGCATTAAGATCCAACTCCTTTTACGAAGACCATGAGAAGACGAGAGACAGCATGAATTTTTAAAATAATTCGAGTCATAAATTTTATTAAACCCTGCTAAATAGAAGGAAGGCAATACATTTTTAAGACATTTATTTCACAATAAACGGAAAAATACTCTTTAATTTTCTTTTTTAAATTTTATTTTATCTCAAACTCTTCATTCTTTTGACTCTGTTGGCTTCAGTGCCTCGAGATATGAAAGTAAAGCCTTGTAATAGAAGGTAAAACCGTTTTTGCCAAAATGCTTCGAGTTTCTCAAGACCGTCTTCCCGTTGAGTATCCTATTCTCCTTGCAAATGTCCACATAGTGATCGTAGTACTGGCCAAAGATGGACTCGATCGGCTCTGCAAGGTCATCGTAGACGTATTCTTTGTTCCTTATGACGGTAATGACGGCATATTTCATCATCTCGTGCTGCACTATGCGGTTGTACAGATCCACTTCCGATCCGGTACCCTTCTCCAGCATGGAGTGAAGAGAATCCACCACAGTCTTCAGCAAGGCACCTTTGCGCCAATCTTGACCTTCGTCGATTCCCAACGAGCTGAGATTTACCGTACCGTCTTCGCGGATGCAAGGACTGAAGCTGACATCTTCCGACATGTTGAGGAGGTACACCGTCGGCGGTTTGTCAGGGTAGCCGCTGCCAAGGTAGAAGCGAAAGACAAACATACCGCCTTGGAAGAAAGTACCTGGCCGGGCGGGTACCAAAACCCTGAAAGACTTTTTATTGCAATCATCCCTGACCACGAACGAACCCTCTGGAGGGCAGTCTACGATATCGTTGATATCGTTTTCGATTATCTTCAGGTCACTGGCCTCTTTCGATCCCTTACAGAAACGTTGTCCCATTATTTTTCGATAATTCTAACAGAAGAATGCCTTAGAAGATAGAAATGAATGCTTTGCAAAAACTGTGTCCGATTCCACGAGGCGATTACAACGAGACGTGCGCTCGCCAAAGATCACCAATTGCCGTTTTAATAAATTTTTAACATAACTTAAGTCGTAAGTTTAAATTATTTACTTTTTGTAAATTTTAATAAATTTATAATAATTAATAAATTTATGACGATAAAATGCAATGATTTAAGATTGGAAATATTCCACATATATATAATAACAAATACCACAATATTTAGGACCTTTTTATCTTCAATTCTATCTAATTATTTCAATTCTCTAAGCACCTGTTGTAATTTTACAACGATTTACAATTTACACATAAAGGACATAAAGGCATATACATATAAAGGACAATTGGTACTAAGAATATCAAAGAATGAATATTGTTTCTTGTGCCATTCCAACTATCATTTCTTTAAGCCTTTGTTATTACAAACAAGTTACATCACAATGGAAAGCTTTCTTGATATTCTTGATATTTCTTGAATGTTTTTTAAATTTTTTTTAAAATTTATTTTTAAGTTTTTATTATTTTTAATGGTAAAACATTTATAATGTCCGTTTCTATCCATGTCTGTTTGTATTATTTTTTATACAAACCAATTTCTGATATTTTTTAGTTTTTCCAATGTAATCAGAGAATGGCTTGTTGTACTGAATAGTACCGAAAAGACTGTTGTACTGTTGTACCGAAAATATTCATCACTGCCACCAGTCTATTCTATGACAATCTTCCTATGATCGTGAAACGTGTTATTCCTCGTTGTAAACTTCTGAGTGATTCTGGTAAAAGATGGAGTCCATCTTCTGAGGAAGATTCTTGTAAAGACTTCCTCTGCTCACCATGACGCCTCTTATGACGATAACAAATTTGACTTTTCTATCTCTGATGATATACTGTGTATGTTTGAGTGTAAAACACTTCAATCTATCGAACATCTTTCTTCATTAAAAACGAATCAATATTTCCTAACGTTTTGTGGAACATATCTCTAGAAAAAAAATCTGCATCGGAACAGCCATATTGGACAATTGAATCGATGCATTCCACACGCTACCAAAAACCAGAACGAATCTACACGTGGTTGTCCAAATACATGGGCACGGGTTGTCAGTGGTCACCCTCTGGTGACTTTGGTGGTGCATTGGACATTACGGTAGTGGTTTGTAGGGCGTCCACCATCGACATTGGTCGATGAGAAATATAAACATTGTTATTATTAAAGACATTTATTATTATTATTATTATTATTATTATTATTATTATTATTATTATTATTATTGTTATTATTATTATTATTATTATTATTACTATTATTATAATTATTATTGTTGTTGTCGATGTTTGGTAATAATAATAACAATAATAATGCAATAATTTACAGTATTACTAATTTATTATGGTTAATTCTTTGTTCTTAAAACAACTAAAAGAAAACAATAGCGTTAGCGATGACATAATCTTAGATTGTACAAGAACGAGTGACGGAGGAGAGTGGAGGAGAGCAGGCGAGCCTCTCAATTGGCCGATGCGATGATGACGTCATTGATGACGTCCGGGAATTGATGGGAATTACTCTAGGTTCGATACTCGGGGCTTTTCCCGGAAGGAATCCATCTTCTCTTTATGCTGGGATCGTCATCATCACCAACATCACTGTCATCATCATCGTCATCGTCATCATCATCATCGTCATCATCATCATCGTCGTCATCATCATCATCATCGATATCGTCAAACCCGTCTTAATTATCAGAAACGCCCATATCATTATCATGATAACAATCACCGTCATCAATGTTATCATCGCAAGCAGTGATTAAGCCATTATCTTAATACGTCATCATTACCATTGTCCCATCGCAATCATCATCAATGTCATCATCAAAGTTGTCACCATCGCAAACCTCAAAGTCACTGTCATCGTCGTCGTCGTCATCATCATCGTCGTCATCAAGGGCTTCGTTATCTCAACGGACCACGTGATTTTCGGCGTCACTCACGAAGCCGACGTAGGGAAACCCAGAAGAGCGGGCAGAGGTCAAAGTTCGAAGGTCGGGGGTCGGAGTTCGTCCGATAACCCGGAGGCCTGTCGGTGGTAGTGCCCTGAAATTGATGACCTCCCTGAAGAAAAGTTTAATAAAAAAAAAACTTTTACAAAATTTCATAAAATATGACTCCCTCTGGCGCCTCAAACTGACACGAAGGTCGGTTGGTCGGGCGGCTGAGTGGGTGGGTTGATGGGTGGGCGGATGATGGGTGGGTGGATGGGTGATTAATATGCCGGGGAGAATTAAATTATGATCGTTGAGGGTAAAACAGAAATTAATGCTCTGGAAAATATGATTTGTGTACGATATTTATATATTATAAAAATTTTATTTTACGTTTTGTACACTCTTACCCTGTAAGAACATTTTATAAATAGAATAAGTATTTAATAAACATTGTAAAAATAGATTATAATAATAATAATAATAATAATAATAATAATAATAATAATAAATATTTAATTTTAATTTCA
>CM067527.1:1970000-1972500 GCA_034509925.1 Hirudinaria manillensis
CACGCAGAGGGCATAAGTTAATTTTAGAATAGCATCCCCTCTTTCTAATTGGTCGGGCGACTGATGGCTTCCCTGAAACAAACTGACCAATGAGAGCGCCGGGTATATGGAGACTATAATCACGACTAATGGCCATGACGTCACTCGGCGTCCAGGTCGTTACCATGGACACGCGTCGTCATGGCAACGAGTTTACTGTCGGCCGGTAGAGGCTTGGCAATGAAGGTGATAATGATGATGAGGAGGAAGAAGAAGAGGAGGAGGAGGAGGAAGAGGAGGAGGACGGTGATGATGATGATGATGGTGATGATGATGATGATGATGGTGATGATGATGATATTTGATATTGAAACTGATAACCATCCAAAACAAGTCGAGGTTCTGAAAGCATTAGCTTGAAGAATGATAAGATAAACGCGCTTAAATTATTAATTTAACATATTTATTTAGAAAATATTATTAATATAAATAAATGTTTAATATCATCTATTTAGTATATTATCTATTATTTAATATCTATTCAGTCGTAATATTTGAACGTTAATAAATTTATTTAAAATATTTGATATATATCGTTTACGTATATAATAAATTATTATTATTATAATTGTAATTATTATTAGTGGTTATGTTTAATAATCGGATATTGGCAATTATTTCGTTATTAAGAGGAAAAAACAAGAAACATTTTTCGCTCGGTTTAAATTAAATTAAATAAATTTAATTTGCAGACAAAATAACAAAATAAAAATTAAATTGGAAAACATTTTTTAAAAAAATTAGAAATTCTAGTTTATTCATTCGATGAACCCAGACAGAGAGAAAGGGAGAGAGAAAGAGACAGACAGATAGAGAGAGAGAGAGAGAGAGAGAGAGAGAGAGGTAGAGTTCCTGGAGCATAACTCTCATAATAGTTAGTTTACGGTTTCAATTGAAATTTGAATCTGCAGTCAATTCTTTGTCGAAGGGCGTGATAAACGCCTGACTATTGGAAACTAAATCTTTATTCCATGCTTCCGTGCCGTCGTTGCCATGGAGATGGGGAGCGTGCGTGCGTGGGTGGGTGGGTGGATGGATGGGCGGGCATGAGGAAGGACGCGTGGAAGATGGTATGGGTGGCCATCTTTGTCTTTGCCCGCGGTTGTGCAAGTCGTCTGCACTTCATTCCAGGCTTCCTACTGCGGTCTACGGGTTGTGGAGCTATGCTATGACCATCAGCCGTATTATCATTTTTATTTACTTATCCATCGGTCGATCAATCATTTCATTTTTCCATCCAACCGTCCATCTCTCAATCTGCCAATCCATCCATGCATCCGTCCGTCCATTTCTCCATCTGTCCATCCGTCCGTCTATCCATCCGTCTGACCGTCCGTCCGTCCGTCCTTGGCCGTCCTAAGCTAGTAAGTCAATGCCATCCAGCTAGTTTCAACTCGTGCCCATTCTCGACCATCCGTTCTGTCCATCCGAGGGATTGAATCTCGAAGCGAAGTCGTGTTCAATTCTTTTCAAGCGAAATCCAGGAGACGATGTTCGTTGCTTCTGTTGTTTGCTGATCTTTTTCAATTCTTTTTTAATTCTTTTTTAATTCTTTTTTAATTCTTTTTTAATTCTTTTTCAATTCTTTTTCAATTCTTTTTCAATTCCTTTTCAATTCTTTTCCTTCACTCCATCCTTGTCTTTGTTGTTGTTGTTGTTGTTTTTGTTTTCCAGGGAAAGACCTCATTTGATCTCCAGCCAGCCATTAATATTAATGAGCCGATCAAAGAAATTAATTATGTTAATTATATCGGTTTAATCAATGATTGCGTTAAAATATTTAACAAACTCTGCTTGTTAATATTTCTAATCGGTCTATTCATTAATTATTTTTGAATTAATGATCAATTACATTTATATTAGAATTATAATAATTATAGTTGTAATAACAATTATTATATTTATTATTATTATTATTATTATTATTATTATTATTATTATTATTATTTTTATTACGTTATAAACTCTGTTATTTATAACTTTAGTCAGTGATTTGCTTTAATTAGACATTACAGTATTTTTAAAACGAGTGGAACATGTCGGTGAAATACTTGTCTTTTTAAAAACAAGATTTTATATAAATAATATAAATAATATAAATAATATAAACAAAAATAACTTTATAATAAATGTAAATATCGTGCAGTTAAAATCTTTGACTTGTTTGTACGTTGAACTTTTTGGAATTTTCCTTGAAAAATATGAAATTAAAAACTTCAGCAAAGAAAGGATGTTTAAAAGGAAATTTAAAAACAAATTTAAAAAAAAAACCAAACAAATAAGTTTTTAAAACAAAATATGTTCTTAGATACGAAAAAAAAATAATAATTTTAAATATAATAATAATAATTATTATTATTATAAATAATTAATATTATAAATAACATTTAATTATATTTATTTATTATTAATTATTATTATTTATAATAATAATAATACATAAAAGTAGTGATTGACACAA
>CM067527.1:1977500-1982500 GCA_034509925.1 Hirudinaria manillensis
ATTATAACCTAATATGAATGAGTGAGTTTATAATTATTTCATTAAAAACAGCTTGATGCAATTATTTATAATCATTGACTGAATAAAATAATAAAATTATTATAATATATAGAATACTTGTATAAAAGAATAAAAGAATAATAGAATATATTTATTATAATATTCCGTCAATAATATCATGCACGAGACCGTATTATGATATACGATTATAAATACAAATGTGTTATGGCAATGTAATTGATTTTGCAGCTATAATATTAATAATAATAAAATAATAAAATAATAATAATATAATCATCAGCGTGTGAGTGGGGGAAGTGAGTGGGTAGAAAGAATTTATTCTCCAAACTCCTCTCTTAACCGACGCAAAAAATAAAAAGCGAAGCTCCTCAAGGAAATCAATTGAAGATGAAAAGAAAAGTAAAAGAAAAGAATTTCAAAAAACTTAAAACGATCAAAGAGCGATTGTCAAACTGCTTTTATCTTTTAAAATCGCAAAAAAATCAACAATAAAACAACAATAAAGACGACGACAACGACAACGACGACGACGACAACAACAACAACATTAACAACAGTAACAATAACAGCAACAGTAACAACAACAACAACAACAACGTTCATATCAATTTAAGGAAATATTTTACGACTTTACCAAATCTTGTTGATAATATTATCAATAATGCAATCTTAAAATTGCAAAATGCATCTGTTACAAACCAACTTTATTGTTAATAAATTAGGTAAGCAATTAGTAATTAAAGAATAGTAATTAGTATTTTAAATTTAAACAAGATTTACATATAATTAAACAATAAATTACAAATAATGCCTTCTCTAGTACCCGCCATGTTGGCACATACATTTATATAGCGCACGGTCAAATATCTGGGTCTGAAATTTCTGAAGTACTCGCTATATTTGAGACTTTAGAACGAAAGTAGTCACAAAGAAAACCCCGAGGTAGATTAGATTGATGGATGGGAAATACCGGCGAGTGATGGAGTTTCGCTTTCAATTTGGGGATTTCCCAGGGGAGTCGAAGATATTTTTTGATTGGGATTATCCAGGGAAAGTAGGAAATTCAAAATAAATTTGAATTTTCTGCGACTTCAATTCTTCTGATTCCGATATAGAATAGAGGAAATTAAATCTGCATTTTTTTATATAATAAAAATATATTGTATTAGTTATTTATTATTATTATTTATATTTATTATTATTATTATTATTATTACTATTACTATTACTATTATTATTATTATTATTTATAGTATCTACTTCAAAAGATTATAGAATTACAGTTTAAATAATAATATAGATAATTATCCGGAATGTTTAATAAAATAAATTATGAATTAAAATTTTAATTTAAAAAATACTTCCTAAAATCAATCAAAAGAAACGTGATATGATATCATTGATATCCTTGGAAGCGAAATTTAATCAAGAATAAAAGTAAGAATAAAATTATTTTTAAATTGAATTTCACAAAAATAATTTTATTTATTTTTTTTTTTTTTAAACCTTAAAATGTATCTTTGACTTTCTGTAAATATGACGTCCATAATTGTTTGAAATTGTTCCCCAAAGCGAAACCACTTTCATTTCATTAAATTTCTGCGATTTTTCGATAATTTTTGATTTTATTCCAACAAAAAAGAGGTAAAGATAAAAACTAAATGGATGTTGAATCACTAAATGGCGTTTATTATTATTATTATTATTAATAAATTATTATTGTTATCCTTATTATGATTTCTATTTATTAATAACTTTTTAATCGCTTATTCAGACAAATAATTAAATTTAAAAAATAAAATAATAATAATAAAATAAAAAAACCGTTCTAAAATGAATCTGAGATTAAATTAAAATGAACTTGATGCCCCCAAAGCATTTATTTCTTTGTTTTCCAATTCAAAGTCACGTTTAAAGGAATAATTTCGAATTTAAAACTTTTTAAAAAAAAGTTGTTGACAAAATAATCGGATTAGGAAACGATATAATAATTAATAATTCACGTCATCGTCACCACGTACATCGGCAAATGACGTACATGGTCGTCATCGTCGTCGTCGTCATCATCATCGTCATCATCGTCTTCGTCGTCATACGTTTGGATAGAATTATCTAATTGAAGAGCCTATGGTGGCGTGGAGCACAGAATGATCTAATTATCACCCAATTCAATTAACGCCGTCATCATCGTTGTCATCATCTTCATCATCATCATCGTCGTCGTCGTCGTCATCGTCGCTCTATGAAAAGATGAGTATGATTCTCGGATGGGAATCGCCCCCAGGGCCAGCCTTCCCTCAGATGAAGTTTCCATGGCAACCGATCTTAAAGGGGGCGGGGCGTATGGTGAGGGGGTAAGCGGGCTAACCCTCGGACAAACGGTCGATGACGTCATCGATCAGGAGTGGACGAATGGAGATCTAATCGTTCCTCTTATGCTGTTGACGATTTGTCGTTTTTGTTGTTGATGTTGTTGCTGCTGTTGTCGTCGCCGTCGCCCTCGTTGTCGTTGTTGTTGTTGCTGCTTGTGGTAGTGGTGGTGGTGATCTGCTGTTGTTCTTGCCGACGTCGCTGTGGTCGTCGTCATCGTCGACGTTGATTCCTGCTATGGTCGTCGCCGTCGCCCTCGTTGTCGTTGTTGTTGTTGTTTCGATTCGTTGCCTTGGTTGAACGGTCTGTGGCATTTCAATAACACGTGTTGGAGCGAAATAGGAGTATAGAACAAGAACGATTGTCGATGGCAACAATAAATATTACTTTATTACTGATGATGACGACGAGGAGGAAGAGGAGGAGGAAGAGGAGGAGGAAGAGGAGGACGAAGAGGAGGACGAAGAGGAGGACGAAGACGATGACGTTCAAAATGACAGAGAAATGAACCCACACAAATAAATATTGTTTCGATGCTTAATGCTTAATGCCGAAGGAGCGGTTGAGACTTTTTCTTTACAGACACGCTTGGGAAAAAAAAGGATTTTGCAAAAAAAATATACAAAAAAACCGAGAAATAATTATGCGAAAAAGTCATCTCTAGGTCGTTGCCACAGAGGTGACTCATGGCTGTAACAACTCAATTCACAGTCGTTCCGACTGAATGCAGACGACGTCGTCGTTCGGTGCATTGCCATGCATCTTGATAATTCAGTTCTTTCGCTCGTTCTTTCCTTCCATCCTCTTCAGCATCATCATTATCATCACTAACATCTCCGTCATCACCACCACCACCACCTCCACCGCCGCCACCGCCGCCACCACCACTACTATCACCGTAGCTTCAACGTCAAGATCGTCTGCCGAGACGACGGCTCTCCAGCTCTCTCCTCTAGCTCCAACCTCCTCGTCAGAATCTCCGACCTGAACGACCACCCGCCCGTCTTCTCGCGCGACCAGTACGAGGTCAGCATGCCCGAAAACAATCCGCCCGGTGCCGTCATCCTTGTCGTCACGGCCACTGATCGCGACCAGCCAGACACGGACAACTCCAGGGTCACCTACTTCCTCCAACCGGAGCTCATCTCGACGTTCGCCATCGATCCGAGCGACGGGGTACTCAGCACCAGGACGACCCTGGACAGGGAGCGTACGCCCTCCTACCAGCTGAAGGTCTTCGCTACAGACTCAGGCAAGCCCCGGGCCTTGACCTCCACGGCTCAGATCAACCTGTCGCTTCTCGACGTCAACGACGAGCGGCCGCAACTGCTGACGAGCAGCTACTTCTTTGCCGTCGAGGAAGCCTGGAGCGAACCCGACGGTCTGGTCGTCATGGCTACGCCTGTAAACAGTTCGTCTGAACAGCAGACGCCTCCGCATCATCATCATTATCATGATCACGATCGTCATCGTCATCAGCAGCAACAACAACAACAACAACAACAACAGCAACCCTACCAACACCAGCAACAGTATCTAAATCTGCAACAACAACAGCAACAAAAGCAACAACAACAGTACAACCAGGAACCTTCAGATCAGCTCCGACCAATCGCAGTCGGGAGATTCGAGGCACGTGACCTCGATGCCCCGCCCTACGACAGGTTCTTCTTCGAACTCCTGCCAGAAGGATGGAATGTCCAGAATTCTTTTTCAGGTGCTCAGGAAGGTTGGCTCGTCATTATTATTATTATTATTATTATTATTATTATTATTATCATTATTATTATTATTATTATCATTATTATTATTATTATTATTATTATCATTATTATTATTATTATTATTATTATTATTATTATTATTATTATTATTATTATTATTATTAATTTGTTTATTTCCTTTTCTTGTTTCGAGAAATTCTAAATTATTCGTCTAGTATCCTTGAATGAGCTGACAAGTCAGTGTTTTTTCAGGTCATCTCATGAATGCATAATCAATTCAACTACTAACCACATGAATAAATTATGATAACCATTTGTTTACCAATAGATCTTAATTTAGCCATTACTTGTACATTGTTTCAACTCCTCTTTTTTTCAATTTATTTATAATCATTATTTATTTATTATTTTTTTTTTTTAACTCTCCCAGCTGTTCTCGTCGTCCAATCAGAACGTTCGAAACGACTTCCGGTCTTCCCGTTCAGCGTGAACAGAGATTCCGGCGAACTGCTGGCCACCGGCGACCTCGACCGTGAGGTGCGCGACCTCTACAAGTTCAAGGTCGTCGCCAGGGACGCCTTCGATCCGTTCAACCTCTTCACGACGGCAGACGTCATCGTGAAAGTCATTGACGTCAATGACAACAGGCCTCTCTTTGAGGCGCCAGTGGTACCTTTGACGTTGTTGGAGGGAGTCGATGAGCAGTTGGCAGGTAGGTCAAGACGATGACGATGATGATGACGATGACGATGATGGTGGTGGTGGTGATGATAGTGATGATCACGTCGGTAAAAATTTACTTCAATTTCCCGAGGGAAACACTTTGCATTCAAAAATCATCTTTTTTTTTTGCCCAAAAGTCGCTTTCATTCAAAAAATTCTATC
>CM067527.1:1985000-2032500 GCA_034509925.1 Hirudinaria manillensis
TCATCATCATCATCATCATCATCATCATCATCATCATCATCATCATCATCATCATCATCATCATCATCATCATCATCATCACATTATTAGTAGGGAAATAAGTTATAATCATGTTGAAATTACATAACAAAGTCGATAAACTGCACCGTGGTGGTATTTATAATTACAAGCACGAATAACATCTTTATTAACACGAAATAATTTACAACAATAAATATAAATTTAAAATAATTTATTTATATTATTTATTTATTATCATTATTATCATTATTATTATTATTATTTATTATTATTTACCAGTTATTAATAGTATTATTACCGATAATCATTACTAATAATTCTAGCAGTAGTGATAATAGTAGTAGTATTAGAAGCAGTAATCAATCAAAGACCACCCACCCAACCAACCCATGACGTCATTGGAGCCAATGGCAAATCGAATGTCATTTATGACGTCACGTGACCATAAATAGATCAGGTCACAAATCGTCTGCAACATGGATGGATTTACGCGGGAATTGGTAATTGTAATTATGGGGCGGTCTTATCACAATATCATAATTTAATTTATTATTATTATTATAAATATTATGATAATTTATATTATTTATTATAAATAATATAATAATTATTATAAATATTATAATAATAGTGTATTATTATTATATATTTTATATTAACAATATATTATATTTATAATAATAGTATTATATTTGTATAATTATAAAACACAGTAATTACAATTTAAATATTTAAATAAATATTTGTATTATATATACTGTATATTATATTATATTGTATTATATTATAGCATTTATATTATTTTATATTACTATAAACATGCACTGATACCGTCATCACAATTACCACCACAATCATCATCACCATCATCATCATCATCATCATCATCATCATCATCATCATCATCATCCGAATCCAAACCACGAGACGACTTCTAGAAAACATGGCCACCGCTTGTCCGGAGAGTGATTGATTGTTGACTCGTCAATCAATTTCAATCAGCAAATGGTCATGTTACATCTGAAACGCCATTACGAGCTTGAATAAATATATTTTATTTTTCAGTACTGTTGTTGTTGTTGTTGTTGTTGTTGTTGTTGTATTTAATTATTATTTATTAACAAATATAATTATTGTTTGCAAAACTGAGTGCTACATAAATGCAGGTTATAATCTTTAATTAACGACAAGATTAAAATTTTAAATAAATTAATGCCATCGATATAATTATTTTAATTTTATATCATTATTTTAAAATAATCAATTACTTAATTAATAAATTGCTTAAGTGAATTTATAAATAAAACAAATCTCATTTTGAAATTTGAAGTTCGACATTCAGCTTTTGCAATGCACATGTGTGTACTAAACTTGAATGATAAATCATTTATTTATTTATTTATTTAGTTATTTATTTAATTATTTATTTATTTATTTAAAATTTGAAATATTAGAAATAATTTTCAGGTTCACAGTAGCTTCCGGAAACGATGAAAGATTGTTCATTGTGGGTGCAGTTAGTGGGTCCCTGGTTGTGGCCAGGAGTCTCGGGCTACAAAATAAGGTAGGTGATCGATGACGCCTATCACCATGACGACGATGATGATGATGACGATGATGATGATGATGTTGATGATGATGGTGATGATGATGATGATGACGTCGATGACGATGGTGATGACATGATAGCTATGGTAATGACAAGTAAGACTGTTTATCATGGTGGTGATGTTGCTGGAGATGAAGCTAAAGATACTGACGGTGATCGTGATGACGACGATGATGATGATGATGATGACGACGACGATGATGATGATGACGACGATGACGATGATGATGATGATGATGATGATGACTAATGACGACTATGACACGACAAATGAAGACGCATGGCATAAATACGCAGCAAAAATTCCTTTCGGTCTCTTTGAAAGTAGAAGAAGATGAAGATGAGAAAAAATTAAAACAATTTTCTTCAAACGAGAAATTATTTCAGCGGAACTGACAACAAGAATATGGAAAAATATGGAAAGAGCAAAATAATAAAAATATTTTATAATAATAATAATAATAATAATAATAACAACAATAATAATAATAATAAAAGTAACAACAACAACAACCCTAACCGACAACAAGAATATGGAAAAACCAACATAATAAAAATATTTTATAGTAATATAATAATATTAATATTAATAATAATAATAATAATAATAACAGTAACAACAACAACAACCCTAACCGACAACAAGAATATGGAAAAAACAAAATAATAAAAATATTTTATAGTAATAATAATAATAATAATAATAATAATTAATTAATATTATTAATAATAATAATAATAATAATAATAATAATAATAATAATAATAATAAACGTTGCCATGGTAATCCTTCCTCGGATAATGGTATCAAAGCTTGTCCAACACTCCTGTTATTATGAATTGTTAGAAACCTTTTCCAATACCAAGCCACGCCCACTTCTGACCCCGAGTTTTCGTTTTTTATGAATGAAAATCAGCTAATAAATCAACAAACCCCGCCCATACCGTGTACCTGAATATTAATAAAGTAATAAATTATGAGGCTCCGCCCGTTTGGACCTTCGGCTGCTATCGTATAAATGAATAAATGAATACTGATTAGGCCACATGCCACGCCCACTTGACCTCGATCAAAATTAAGAACCATCTGATAAATGTCCAGCAACACGTCAAATAAACCTGTTGTAAAATCAAATCAATTTATCGCATAAAAAGAAAAAATAAAAAAAAAATTATTTTCCTCATAATTTCTCTGAATTTGATTGAATTTTCCAAGAATTCATTTTCCTGGCATTATGACCGGGCATTAATTTCAGAAGAAACCAGTCCTATCACAATCCCATATTCAATCACAACAACACCAGCAACAACAACAACAATAGCAACAATAATTATGCTGTTTTCATTAGCCTTATCAAACAATTCCTTCTGAAATTAAATATTCAACAACAAAAACAACAGTAGCATCAGCAGCAACAACAATAGCAAACAATAAACACGATATTTTCTTTAAGACCATATTTTAACAGTATTAACTGAACAATTTACGATATTTAGAAAATAATTCCGTAAAATTTCAAGACTTCCTAAATTCTCAATTTGAACGTCGTTTAAAAAGCTCAATTAAGTTCAAAATTCGACAGGGATCCACTGAATTTCATCAAAAAGCAATAAATTGCGACCCAAATTGAAGTAATGAACGAGAGATAATTGGCCGTCTGACCTTTGACTCCGCCCATCTCCTGCGGCCTCAATGACCGTGGTTTATGCGCCCCGCGCGAAACAGACCCTCGGGGCTTCAAATTTAGGGCTCAATTACAAAAGTGGGGGAAGTGAGAGAGAGACGGTCTCTTTTGTGCGCGACGCTTCGCTATCATCTTGCTGTTCTTCTTCCTCCTCCTCCTCCTCGTCGTCGTCGTCATCATCCCCATGATCGTCATCATTATCATCATGACCGCCATCATCGTCGTCATTATCGTCATCAAGGCCATCACCGCGGTCATCAGCGATGGAAAAGAAAAAACTTACTTCTGTTCCTTAATCATCACCGCCATCGTCATCATCGTCATCATCATCATCATCATCATCATCATCGTCATCATCATATCACGTGAGCAAAAAAATGATGACGACATCGTTCTAGTAATCACCGTCTTCCAGAAGCCTAAGTGTTCCATTATCCACCCGGCAACTTATCCATACCATCCATCCATCCGTCCATCCGTCCGCCGGCGGAAAAATCATCATCATTGTCGTCGTCATCATCATCATCATCATCATCATCATCATCATCATCATGGCCTTGTCACTCCTCATCAATGGATAGCAGATTCATCAGCCTCCTTCAAATACCCGCACGAGAAATGCATTAGTGTTTTTCATTTATCTTTTCGTGTTTCTTTCCGACAAATATTAGTCAACTGGAATTATATTTTTAAATTCCATCTTTATGCTCTGACGTGAATAAATAAATAAATAATTTAAATAAATAAATAATTATAATTCCTTCGTGGATAAATTACAATTTTAATTATGATTCCTTCTGTATATGCTTAGCATTGCCCTCCTATATTTAAATAAAGCTGTTCTTAGTGAACATTAAATTAATTAAATTATAAATGATATTAAACACTAAATTGGCATCTAAAATTCCACCTACGCTAATCCCGACCTAATTAAACCTGAACTCGGCCGACCTTTGACCTTTGTCCCCGTTAACGCCACAGGTCATCACTCTTATAATCTCTGCCACGGACAGCGGCCAGCCCCCTCAGTCCTCGACAATTAACCTCACCCTCGTCATCAACTCGACCCTCGTACCGACGACTTTCAACCTACTCGACCCCGACAAGCTGTCAAACGAGGAGGAAGACTACGACGAAGACGAGTACAACCAGGGCAGAGCTGACGACCGAAGCGACACCGGCGGCAGCAGCGGCAAGAGGCAGGCGAAGCTACAGTCGAACTTCGCCTCCGTCCTGGTGGTACTTAGTTGTCTCTCCGGCACGGGCATCGTCATATTGGTGGCTTTCGTCTGCACTACGGTCGGACTGAAGAAGCGTCGGCAGGATGGCAGCCGCAGGCACGTCTGCGCCTGCTGCAGCAAGTGGTCGGCCTGTCGCTGCCTGTGCCTGTGCTGTCTCCGCGAAAGGCCGAATTGCAAGACTCGCACCGGACTGTCCGCATCGTCGTGCCTCCGGTGCTGTGCTTGCAGCGACGTCGTCGGCCGAGCCGGGGCTCGAACCGGGGACCCTTCGATCAGGATGGTCAGAACGAGAACCGGCTCGGCCTCTCGGAGGAGCAAGCAGGTCAAGTTTGCCGGCACTACCTCTGCGACTACGGCCACGACTAAGACGAAGAAAAAGAAATTCAACAACAACAGCAGCAGCAGCAACAACAAAAAGAAGTCAAAGTTCAAGAAACAGCTAATTAACAACGACGACCTCCTGAGCTGTCCCCCTTCCGCACCGAACGACTTCTTCGACCAGGGGTCAAAGGTCGCTGAGTACAAGGATGACGACCTTGAACTTCGCCTCGAATCGGCGCAGGCGCTTCCCAAAACGCGGAGCGTCGGCCAGCTGTTTTACCGTGAGTTTTGTCGTCATCATCATCATCATCATCATCATCATCATCATCGCCATCTTCATCATTATCATCATCAATATCATCATTATCGTCATCACCATCACCACCAGTGCCAGTGCTGCGCCGTTTCCAAACAATTTTTCTATGGCTTTAACATCGTTCTTAACTGCACACAAAAGGTTTTTGAATTCGAAACTTTTAAATTTCTAAAAAGTTTTTTTTATTTATTTTTTTTATTTTTTTTTATTTTAAATTTTATTTCTCCACAAAAAAATATGTTTTTCCCTTTTAATCGAAGGAAATGTGCACCGTTGACATTAAGTATTGTCGGCTATTAATTTGAATTATTATCATTTATAACATTTAATGGCAATAATAATAATAATAATAATAATAATAAAATTAATAGTAACTACAAAAAAATAAGTATTGTTTTTCAATATTTTAAAATTAAACAGCTTCCCATTTCATCAACACCATCCCAACGTCAACAGCAACAACATCGAGCACGGAAAATGTTGCGGAAACATCCCAACAATGTTGCTCAACCTCTCAACAAAAAGAACCGAACGTTAGACGATTGATGTTTTTTTTTTGTTTTCCGAATATCTAAGAAATAGTACATTTATTTTTAAACCTTATTAACTTATTTATTAACATAATTTTAAACCATAATTTCTTGATTTAGAAAATAATTATTAAAAAAAAAAGTTATTGTCAACAGGACAGAAGATACAGCACATTGACCGTCATACGATCAACTGTTCATAACAAGTCGTGTCTCCAAGGTAACAACCTGCCGATCGAATTTATATAGCGCCATCACAAGTGCAGATAAGGATGACGTTGATGACGACGATGACGATGATTTTGATTATGATTACGGTGGTGGTGATGATGATGACAATGAGATGACGACCGCAATCATAACAATGACTACGATACAGGCTGATGACATTGATAGACAGCTACTGTACATTGGCGAAAGCTGTAGTTAGGACTGATGAAAGTAAGCAAACCAATGGATCATCATCATCATCATCAGGTCACTTAGAGGGGAAGGAACCCCGCACCATCACCCCCCCCAGAAATAACTCAAGCCCCTCCCCTTCTCCTCAACTAGCCCCGCCCCTTTTAGTAAACAAACAAGCAGCCTTCCACAGGTTGCAAACTTAATATCATTTATGTACGATATATACGGAATCCTAACTAAACTTTAGGCTGTCCAGTCTTGTCTAATAATTTTAAGACGAGAATTTTGAATACCGTCACTTGTTACTGATCGTCTAGCGACAGCGACAACATCAACAACAATAACATCAACAACAACAACAACAACAACAGCTTTGGCCTCGTGCAATCTCCCATCGGTCTCATTAGAATCAACGGACTTTTTTTTATTCTGGTCGCTGAAAAGACTTTTTAAGTGAATTTAAATTTCATTCCACAACTGATAAACTGATAAACCATCTAAATTGATAAACTGATTCGGGGTACATACTGGCCTCAATCGAGGAGCAGATGCACCTTGAGATTGCCAAACGAGATTAACATGACCCCTTTCCCCTTTCTTATACTTCCACCCTACACCCATCGTACCCCTAACCTTACTCTCAGGACTGGGGATGATAGAATCACTTGCGAAATGATTTACAATTTAAAAAAATCCAAAAAAAAATCGCCATCGAGTGATAATATAAAAATTAAAAATCTGAAAAAGTGATTAAAAATCTGATTTCAAATACTACGATGATGATGATGATGATGATGAACTACCATGCCCTTATCCTGCCCTTACCCTATCCTTATCCCAACCCCAACCCACCCAAGTCTGAAGAAGGGAAGCAAAATCCTTCAGCAAAAACCGGAAGCAGCACGGAAATCCACTTAGTGAATCTCCAAGAGAAGATTGCGTTCTCCTAACCACTGACCTTGACCCCTTCAATTCCTAAGCAGTGACTTCAGATATTATTGAGTAGCTAGTTTTAATTTGTTTGAAGAAATTATTAAAGAATAATTAGTTCAGGAATTTATAATCAAAAGAGAAATTTATTTATTTTTTTAAATATAATAAATGTTTTTCTTAGAGAAATAAAGAGACATTAATATATATTTTTAAAAAATTTTTCCAAAGCTTTATGCTGATGTATTAATATTTTCCAGGACCTAATTTGATCGCGACCCGCCACAGGGCTACACCGTCTTTTTGCGCGTCTGTGATTGGTCCTTTCTCTTCACCCAATCAAGTGCAGGGCAACAGGGACACGCCCTCTAGAATAAGGACAGCCCACATGGGCAGATGGCCACCAATCAAAAGCAGTCTGGTCTGATTAAAATCGTAGGGGTCTGTCGTAACTGTCGTAGATGCCTTAATAACAATATTAATATTAACATTAATAATATTAACGTGTATATTATTATAACTGATTGTTATTATTATTATGAACCTAATTATTCTTAAATTATTATTATTAACTTATTCTCGAAACAGACGACAATCAGAACGTGGTTGTCTGTACATTGTTTGTGTTCCGAAGTGTTTCGATTATACACAGATATTGTCGGGTGCAAAGCCCTGTGTCCTCATTTCGTATTCAGTTTGTAACGTTTTGTAATTTTTTTGTTTTTGAGAATTAAAAGCCATTTTATTATTTTAAATTATTATTAAAGACACTTTTTTAGTATTTTTTGTGTGCTTAACCCGGAGACTTGAATCGTCATGATAGCGATGATGGTGATGATGATGATGATGACGTTGGCGGTGATGATGATGATGATGAACAGCGTTGGTCGAACCAATTTCTTTGCTCCGCTTCGATTTAAGACACTTGCTCGTCTTTTGTTAGTGAATTCAATCAAAATTCAATTATTTTACGAATTATCCGAAGAAAATAAATATTTTCAAGTATTTCGAGCGAATTTATCGACTAATTCAAGAGAAATACGTCGACTTAATGAGGCGCAGACTGGCCAACAAAGAGGCTGATTTATCAACATTCATTTCTTCTACTTTCCTCCTATTTCAGTGTCCAGAATTTAATCTGGCCAAAGTCAGAATTGGCTCCATCCAATTGAACGCTCAAAGAGAAAAATCTGTCTCCAATCAGAGCACGGGCAGTGAGTGACGTCACTAAACCGAGCCCCAAATGGAAGCATAAAATTTTCACACGGCTCGGAGAATAAAATGGAATTTGAAACAAAAAAAAAATATAATAATAAAGGAAAATAAATAATGGAGAAAATTGAACGAAAAATACGCCCGTATAATAAAATGTATCTCATTAAACTTCAAAAACTCCGTCCAACTCTTCACGAAGCTAATTCTCCTCTGAAAGTGTTTGAATGAAATTAATTAGGAAATATAAAATTATAAGCGAAAAAATGTGGCCATAAATTGTTCCGAATATTATTGTCTCGAATTTTTTTTTAAATTCCTATCGTAACTGATAATGATTACCTTTAGAAAACAGCTTCAAATATATTAAACGCTAATAATAATAATAATAATAATAATAATAATAACAATAATAATAATAATAATAACACGACCCTTGTCTACCCACTACAAAGCTCAGATTCACGAGGCCAATGGAGGTGAATTTTCGAGAATCAATCAAGAAACGAATCAATCATCTGCAACAATCAACAATCCACACCAACAGTCAACAACAACTTTCAAATCAACAACAACAACTTAGATACACGAGCAACAATGCGACTCAATTGTACAAAAGACGTTTATAACGCGTCTCTCGCTACACGGTTCAGTCCTAACTTTAGATTCCCAAGTGTTCGCTAGAAGTTCTTTGGAAGATGGCGTCCCTTGCCTTTGTTGTGGTTGCTATGCTCGTCAATCAGTTCATCATTGAAGTCCTGCCCATAGGTTGGATTGTTTCAATCAGTCGATATATCAATCCGACCTAAAGTATGTTCTTCAGTATCTGTTGTTCATAACTGATAAGAGGGAGAATGGTAATTACGATAATAGTTATGATAATTAGAACTGTAGAAATCAAAGAAATAAAATAATAATAATAATAATATTACTACTAATAATAATAATTTAATAATAAAATAATAATTATTATATTAATTCAATAATAAAATAATAATAATTATTATTATAATAGCAGTTATAATTACGGTAACTCTCATACTTATTGAAGCGTGACCATCTGATCGGTTATTGTAAAGTTTGTACGTATCCACTGGCTATTCTAAGACTGACCCTTTTTGAGGTCATTGTCTTCATATTTCTTGTTTAATGCTTAATTTTGTTTAAAATAAAATTATTAAAAAAAAACAAATCAATGACAACCAGATGCACAAACGACAAAGACGGATGTCAAGAAAACGACTTCAAAACCTCTTGTCGGTAAGCCAGCGACCAAGAAACCTACGCCCCAGGCAAGCCCTAATTTCCCGTATTGGACGACTGGTTTTATCGGGATGTTTGTCAAATTCTTCAGCAGTATGATCGAGTCCATCCAAAAGATTATAAGCCAAAACAAGTTCAATTTAGGTAGACAGACTTCTTTCTTTTATGAACGACAGTCTTGATTGATGGTTTTATATCTTGAATGATTTTCAAATGTTTTTATCTTTAAAAATGTTTTCATATAAACGTAAATTGTGCTGGAAATGTAATTTCAGATCCCTCGAATTTCGGTCAAAATGCATCAGAATTTGGAACGCAAAACGAGAAGCCATCAAATTATTCGGCCCTATTCTAACCTGGACGATTCCATAACAATTGTTGTAAGATGGATTATCACTAAAATATTATCAATAAAATATGTTTGTGTTCAAATGCAATCTTGTTCATGACCCTTTCTCGAGGTGGTTACTCGAATTTGTTCTAACTCTGTAGAAACTTTATTCGAAATTTTGACAAAACTGCTTTAAAATATCCGTTTGGAAATAAAATTGTCCAAATAGAAACATGTTATAGATCTGAAACCTTGCATGAAAATAAATTTTAATGAAAAGTAAAAGAATTGCTACTGAAAAGTGTGAAAAACATTGTAAATTGTGAACAAAATAAAAAGATAGAGGACATAATTGAATTCAGCGCCTCAAAAATCTTTGTAAACGCCGCCAAATCTCTAAAAACAAAGTCGCACGAATTTCAACAACAACATTCTCTAACGTCTTTTCCGTTCAAACACAGGAACATTTGTTAGAATTTAAACCCATTGAAAGCTCGTTCGAAGCTTCGAGTTTAATAATGTCGACTCGAAAATGCTGGAGTGCTGTGGGAATTTCAAAATTTTGGTTCTTTATGGCTTCGGTGAAACTTGCGGTCGGCAGCGAAGTTAAGAAAAGTTTATTTGACATTCACATTCGTAGTTTAAAACTAATTCAATGCTTTTATCATAACTGAATTTGCTGAGATTTTAATTCAAATCTTTCTTTTGCACATTTTGTATTTTACGAAATAAACAGACAAAAAAACACAAAGGCACATGAGATACGATTGTTTGTTGGAATATATTTATTCAATGTTTAGGCTCTGAACACATTTATTTCTTCAAAATAAATGAAATGGTCGACTTCGAGAAAATCATGCCTTGTGGTGAATGCCTCAATCAGCTCAATGCTACGTGTACTTTGAAACAGTTTCCTATGAAAATAAATGATGTTGGATATTACGTATGCGACAAGATGTTACTTTTCATATTTCCAATAGGTAAATATATAAATCTCATTTTGTATGCATTTAAGAGTTTTTTTAGCATTAAAAATACTGAAATAAATTGCTTGAAGTTTACTTCGTGCCATTTCGACAATTGGCCATTTGCTTCGCATTTCTAATGCAAATGATCGTCCTATGGAAATAATTAAACGGAATAAATATCGTAAAAGAGCTAAAATAATAAAAATAAAAATAATGAAACCTGAAATGAATTATTGCCCTAAGTTCAAGAATTTCATAGAGAATTTATTTCAGAAAAAGAATTCACTTGTACACATTCAGTTCGTTCCTCGTTCATGATCGGAGAAGTGGTCGATTTCAATTGCAGCGTATCAATATTGGGATGCCCTAACTTAAAATCCACTTTATTAGTTCGTGACGATAGCATGACTTATGTCTTCAAAGATGAGAATATCTTTGTGAATTACGAAACTCTCGAACAAAAACTGGATTCTAAAATTCTCTTGAAGACAAATGGCCATTTACAGTTTCATTGCATCTGGAATTATTCGACGCATTTCCTTTACAACGATGTCGAAGAAAGATTTCAAGATTCTTACGTGAAAAGTGTCGACATAACAGTTAACGGTAAGTCGTTGTCGATCTTAGATTATCGCAGGTGGAAAGCCAGGACAAGTTATGGATTTATTCTCTCTCTGGATTTAGGTCCTCCAATGAACGTACGGCCTGACCTTGACGAGATTGTACTCGGAGAAATCGTTACCTGCACATCCGAAGCATATCCGGTGCCGGAGTATTTTTGGCATTGCATCGACGAAGGGTGCTCTTCTGACGGTCCGTTTTTAGATTGCCAAGAGCTCGGAGAATATTTTTGCGTCTGCACTGCCAAGAATAAAATAGATGGAAGTCTTTACCTCAGTCGTTGGAAAGGAAGCATCCTAGTCTTGCAAAGTAGTGGAGGACGAGGTGAGATTTGTTTTCTTACGATTAGTAAACGTTATAAGGCACTCGTCTAGTTCCCAAAACAAGAGGTTTTATTGTTAATTTAAATATTGTAAATTTCATTTAAAAAATTCCCTGAAATTATCGTAAATTCAGGGAATTTTTTTTAATTTACGATAATTTAATCTATTAAATATTAAATAAATATATAATAAATTAAATTTAAAAAATCTAATAAATACATAACTTAGCCGAAATCGAAATTTTCTGAAGGTTCAAAAACAGTGGGTTATGGAAATTTCCATTTATTATTCTTATTGACTGTTGCTATTGGAAGAACTGTAATCCCATAAAAAGGTTTTAATTGTTCTTCAGCTGTTATACATTATTATTTGCACTTAATTAACATTTTGGGTGCACCTGCACCTACCCAATGTGGGTGCTTTGACGGGACTTCTTTCCAGAGGCTGGGTTTGGAGAGCGACTTGTGAATGTTGCTATAGCTTTCGTTATGAAGTTATGTTGTTGTGGGTTATCAGAAATTTTTCTGCTTCGATAATTAATCCAGAGACGAAATATTTTTTATTTTTATTTTCAGTCAGTTTAATAGGAGTTTCACAGATCAGCGATGAAAAGCCAAAGGACTGCAAAAGAATGAATTCATTATAAGGATATTCTATAAAGTTTAATAATTTTATTTATTCAAATAAAAGTTTTTTGAAACATTGGTTTCAGTTTATTTTCGCTTTTAA
Organism: Hirudinaria manillensis; assembly: GCA_034509925.1. Classification (NCBI taxonomy): domain Eukaryota; kingdom Metazoa; phylum Annelida; class Clitellata; order Hirudinida; family Hirudinidae; genus Hirudinaria; species Hirudinaria manillensis. The sequence continues at coordinate 1,997,506 of CM067527.1, forward strand.
TTTTCGTTTGTCCACATCGCAGCACAAGTTTGCCGGCAAAAGCTGCCCTCAATCTCGTTTGAGTCCATCAAACCGTTAACAAATTATTTTGTTTTTAAGAGAATCTGGCTTTCAAAATGAAGAATTTTACTATAAAACTGTTACTATAACAACTCCGTAATGGATTATCCTCATATTTTAGATATGATTTCAAATGCTAAACAGTTAATTTATTTAGCGCGGTAAGCATTTCTTATGTAATGAACAGAAAAAAAAAACATACCAAATTATTAATTTTCACCAACAACTGAAAAAAGCCCCTTGAAAGTTGTTAAAAACATTTTAATATTTCTGGACTTTGGATTATTTCTATCCAGCGCCTCAAAAATCTTTGTAAACGCCGCCAAATCTCTAAAAACAAAGTCGCACGAATTTCAACAACAACATTCTCTAACGTCTTTTCATTCAAACACAGGAACATTTGTTAGAATTTAAACCCATTGAAAGCTCGTTCGAAGCTTCGAGTTTAATAATGTCGACTCGAAAATGCTGGAGTGCTGTGGGAATTTCAAAATTTTGGTTCTTTATGGCTTCGCTGAAATTTGCGGTCGGCAATAAAAAGCTGAAAGGCATGTTTAGTAATCACTTTCGTAGGAACAAAAAACTAATTCAGAATTATTTTAAAAATTATTTTAAAACATAAATGCATTTTTTTTTGGCGGGGGGATTTTATTTCGGATAATTTAGTACTACAAGCTACGTACTAACGGGTATAAACTCCTTAAGAAGCATTCCTCATCATTTTGTATCTTTCGGATATTTCCATTTAAAATATTTCGCTAAATTAAATTGGTTAACTAATTAACAGGTAATTCAATATTTAATTATTTATTTATTTATTTTATTTATTGCTTAATTAGCAGATAATCAAATTCTTATTTGTTGTTTAGCGAGTGAAGACATCTATTTCTTCAAAATGGATGAAAGGGTTGATTTAGAAGAAATGATGAGTTGTGTTACTTGCACTGCTCCTAAGTCTGGCAAATGCATTCATAAGAGGTTCAAAATGTCGAGGGATGCGTTTGGTGTTTACGCTTGCGACGGCCGATTGTTTTTCTTATTTGCTGTTGGTAAATATACGTACATTAACTTTTTTATAAATAAAGCTGTAAATGTTATCAATTATGATGTAAATATTATAAATTAATCTGCAAAAAGTTTTAAGTTACACCGTAATCCAAAAATATTAAGATAAATGGTTCGACTATATTTATATATTCCTCTTAATAGAAACGGTTGACCTATTAATGCATCGGGGAATTAATGGGAATCATCAATGCATGCCGAACGAAATAAAACAATGAGAAAAATGATTTTAAAACAACGACTAATCCGGAAAGAAAACCAAATTTACTGAAATGGAAGTTTAAATTCCATGAATTAAATTTCAGAAAAAGAATTCGCTTTTAAGTGGAGCCGCACCACGTTCATCTTCGGCGATAAGGCCCGATTCGAATGCAGCGTGACACCGATTGCTTTGAGTTTCTACATAACTTCCGAATTAACCCTTCATGACACTTCTTTCTCCTACATCATCGAAAAGAAGAGTGAAATTCATGGCATATCTTCAGTTCAATTACTGAATCCTGCATTCTTATTGGAGACGCTCGGACCCATTCAGTTTTACTGCAATTGGACGTATCACTTTACATCTTTCAGTGGAGATTATTTTCGAAAATCTCTTATAGAAGGCGTCAATATAACGGTTTACGGTAAGTTTCACGGATCTTGAATGCCTCTCGGAAACCATGAAAAGCTACTGAATTTACTCTCAATTTAGGTCCTCCGATGAACGTACAGCCTAATTTTGATGAAATTTTTCTCGAGGAAACTGTGACATGCTCCTCGGAGGCATACCCGGATGCGGACCATTTTTGGCAATGCAGGGATGGGCGGTGGGTGTCCAGCGGTCCGTCTTTATATTTCCTAGAACTCGGTGAATATTTTTGCATCTGCACTGCCAATAATACAATTGACGGCAGTGTTTTCTTGAATCGTTGGAAAGGAAGCATCTTCGTCGTGAGTTCTACAAGTGAGTTTTGTACACCCTAAGGTGTCGACATTTTAGAAACATGGCCTTTCTGTGATCGCATATTGGAGTTATATACCAAATTATATTTGTTTTACTGTGGCTCTTCGTAGTTCGAGGCGAAATTCGATTTTGCATCGGTTTTTTGTTGTGATTTTATTATTTTATATTTTATAAGAAGACCTATGCTTACGATCAATGTGAAGCATAATAAATATTTACTGAATATTTACCTAGCTTAGCCAAATCTGCTTATTGTAGAGAAATCAGATGCAACTGTTCACAGAAAGTTTCATTTACTGGTCGTCTTGGCTGTTATCATTGGAAACTTTCCAATTTCATAAGGTTTCGGTTAATTTTCAATTGTTAAATAGCATTATTTGTAATAATAATTAAGTACTATTAATTAAGTACTGTTAATAATAATTAAGTACTATTAATATTAATTAAGTACACCCAACGTGGGTGCCTTGATGGGAATGCTTTCCAAAGGCTGGGTTTGGAGAACGACCTGTGACTGTCTATAATAAGCTATAATAGCTTTCGTTATGAGGGCCACAAGCGTTGTTGTCGTCTTCGGAAATTTTTCTGCATCGCTGATCAATTCAGCAACAAATTATTTTGCTTTCCAGTTCTTTGTAAGAGGTTCGATCGAGTATGAAAGGCCTGTGGACCGCACGAGGACGAATTCATTAAAGGAATATTGACAACGATTTGTAACTAATTTTTTTTTATAAAAATAAAAGTGTTTTTAAACATTGGTTTCATTTTGTTTTACTTTAATTTTGGTTTGTGCAACAACTTTGCGGGCGAAAGTTACCTCGAATCTCCATTAGTGTCCATCTGTTAGCAGTTGAACTTTAACCCCGAAGGCTTGTGATGTTAATTATTGCATCCAGTGGACTAGGGCCACCTTAGCCCTAACCCTAACCCAAAAATATGCTTATCATAATGCAATACGTGCATTTGTAAGACTAAGACTTGTATGCGGTTGCAAACTCAAAATTTACAATGGCCTTTTTTATGACAGCTTTTCTTCCGAAGGATGCATTGAAGTACAAGATTAAGTACAAGATGTGAAGTACAAGATATTATATTATAAAATTGTATTATAATTAAATATTTTATTAACATTTTGTTTCTGCACCCAATGAATGATATGCAAGCCTTCCATTTCTATTAATTGGGACCAATTCGAGATTTTATTTTTAAATAAATATATTAATTTTTATTATCAATTTTATTAATTTTATTATTTTGAATCTTTGCTCGAGTTTATTGCCTGTCTGTTTAACTTGTCTTTTGGCTCATCCAAATTAATGTCTAGTTGTATTATTTAGACGTTAAAATGACCTATTTTTAAAATGCCAAATAAATTATTATGGACAAAAATTGTAGATTTGTAAAAATAAATAATTAAATTTTAACGACGGATTTGCTAAACTCAGTTTCTTTTGAGTGCGTTAGTAGTCCTAAGCGTATCACTTATTAACATATGTTTGTACACAGTCAAATAAAAGAGGAGTTTACATAGCTACAAATACTCAGTCAAAAGCAATGTAAGGATATTGTGCCGATGTCAGCGTTTCAAGATTCTATCTTTGATTCCATCTTTGGATCGCGCTGCAATTAGAAAGTGCAAATCCTTAGAATTAACGTAATTTAATTTGTTTTTCATTCTCTCTCATACACACACGCTCGCACGCGCACAAAATGCATCCAAACTTACTGTTTGCATTGCTGCAAGTCGTTGTCTCAAAATTGACTAGAATTCTTTTTTCAATCGAAGATGAGTTACCAGATTTACAGAACATGCGCCTTGGGTGGAGCCCTCACGGAGACTCTGGACGAATGGATCCAGACCGGGCAGATGTCCACTGAAATGGCCCTCCGTATACTCGAATTGTACGACAAGGTGACCAAAGAAACCATTTCTAAGAAATGCGAGAAGAGAATTTCTATGAAAGGTACGTACGGTGCCTACAGAATCGTCGACAAGGTATGCACGCTGGTTCTGAACGATGTCGAATTGAGAGACTTTGAAGACTGCACCAAGATGGAAAAGATCAAGTTGGTCGCTTGTCCATACCCGGAAGATGCGAGGGAGAGCGACAGACACGGAAGGGGAAGCAGTGAGGTCTAGCTTTTCCAGTTGGTGATAGTAGTCGTTAAATCTTTAATCACGTTTTTAAATATCAAAAAAAAAGTTTTAAATATTTTCTTAAAATTTGAAAATAAACGTCGGACTTTGACTTAGGCGACTCATTGAGAAGTTCTGGAGGCAGACAGAAGAGTGATAATCGTTGAAGATGAAATTGTCACTCATAATTCGCACAAGGTTGCGTCTGGACTGACATCTCCCGTGCGTCACACCGTCTTAAAATTTTACCCGTAAAATTGTTTACCTTAGGCGAAATAAAAATTTAAAAAAATGCAAAAATCATCACCAGATGGATCATTTTAAATAGGTTTATGGCTGAGTTGTGGAAGATGTGAACGAAAATCTTTGTGTTTAGTTCGCTTAGTGAAGATATTTTTCTGAAACGAAAATTAAAATTGAATAACCAACCAGGGTTTAAGATAAGTTAATAAAATAATTAAGAGGTAACAAGGATTGGTTTTAACTTCAACCACGGTCTTCGTAACACTTGATAAGTTATCGCTATGTCGAGATGTACCAATTAAGAATTTCAATATGGTGGAATAAAACGTTCCAATTCGAAGTTTGACTTCGTAGGTTAAATCATTTTATTCGTAATAATTTCTGTAAACGTGCTTTAAACCATTTAAGACGTAGATTTAAAATTTATCCAAAATAATTCAAGGAATTGTTCCGTTCTCAACCAGATTTTGGCTTTTGAGTTAGGAAGCTGCCAGCAGGAGCCCAAGTCTGCCTTTGATCTGGACGACGGTCGGATCCTGTTGGTCTCTGTTCGAATTTCATGGTGAACTTCTTGTCGCTTTCCTTCTCTTCTAACTTTCTGCCTTCAGTCTTACCTGTCCATGCGAATTCCGGTTTTTTGGAGACTCCTTTGTTATCTGATGACTGACCTCTCGCATCATTGAACTTCAAGTCCTTCCTCGTTTCGCTGGATTCGGGACGTCTGCTTTGGAAAGCTCCTTTGTTTTGGTCACCTTAATTGAGAAATTAATCGATTAATTTGCATGTTAATTATTAAAAGGCCAATTAAAGAAATTATAGGTTACTTTTGGTCACTTGAGTCACTCCAAATTCCAGAACCAAAACCACGAAGAGGAGAATTGCAAGTCTTGACATCTTATCGAGTTGTTCTCTTGAAAGTGATTAAATCTTATTTGATTTAATTTATTAAACCTTATTTGAAATCGTGAACTGCCTCATTCCGAGCTCCCTTTTATATTCGAATCTTAGGCTATTTTTTCTGAACTAATGTGAGATTTTATTATTCAGCCTGTCAATAGGTATAGAAAACAATAGTGTTCTCACGATCAATCACGTATTTAACTTCGCCAAAGCTCTAACAGAAAGGACTAACTATGTTTCTATGATATTCCATGAATATTTTAAACACTGCTATAAAAGCACATTGTTTATTTTTAAAAGTTGCCAATGATACCTTTTCACAATGGACACTAGGATCGAATAGGCGATTTTTCGCCAAAATGAAGATTATAAAATTATATCATAAAGGTTAAAGTTGTTTTTGTAAACACTCCGAAGTGCTAAAAACACATTCAAAACTTTTAATTTTAGAAAACATCTTTTCGTATTTTCGTTCATTGACCCATTTAAATGTGTCTCTATTTTAGATTAACTTTTTCGCAAATCTAAATATATAAGTCAATATTTTATTTCTTTGTTATTTAGAACAGCCCCTTATTTTTATTTTGATTCTGTATCGTCACGCTTGTTTTTAAATATCGTCCGAGGTGTTGTATGATTTTAATTACATTTTAAGTCATTGATTTTAAATAAATAAATAGTATGGCATTAGCTACGAATGCTGCCAATTCATCGAGCTTGGTTTATGATAGGATTTTAACCATTATCAAACTCTGTTTATTTATTAAACTAGAGTATAGCCTTTAATAATTCCATTTATAAAAGTGGTTTATTAATTTCACAATTAATTAGCATCAGGAGCATGGATCTTGGATTGGATAGGTTTTGCAACGTTTGCGGATGTCTTTTGGACACTTCCAGCGGCACTGAGGCACGATGCTTCAGAAAGAATTGTACTTTTGTAAGAACAGGTCGGTTGACATTCGTATCTGTAGATTGGAGTGCAAAGATATTTTTTAATTAGATGTTAAACTATCTTTTATTTATTTATCAAAACACATTGAAGGGCCGTCTAATGACAACCACCACCACAAATCTCTGTGGTGACTATCATTAAATGCAAAAACAAACCTTAATTGCTAGCATCATAAGGATACAAATTTCATGGAGTTGTTCAATTGACATTAATGTTGACAAAACATTAATTATTGACAATAAAAATGAAATAAAAAATAAAAATTAAATCATTTCCAGACCATGATCTCAATGAAAAATTCAAATGCAAGGTATCTTTCCCGAAGAAGGTCCGAAAAGCGACAGATGCGGCCATGTCAGGACCACAGGTAAGGATTGACTTTCAGAAGAATTGTGCATTTTGTTACTAAATGATATGATGACTGTTCATTATTATATTAGGAGCTTGTACTTTAGACCCAAAGAATTTGTTAATGTTATAATATTTATATACTATCACGATTTAGAACAATTATAATGTTAATTTATATTAATTAATGTTGCTTTTGGTCTTAACAGTTGATTGATCAACTTTCATCTCTGTTAGATGTGATGATTTCACCTTATTATTGATGTCTTGAACTTAATCAATTCTTTTGTTTATTTTTAGATTGAATATCAATGTCCAGCTTGCAACTATCACTTGGCCAGTTACTTTACCAGGCAGATGAGATCCGCCGATGAAGGGCAGTCGGTTTTCTACATCTGTTTACGGTGCAAGTCAGTATCTTGTTGTTACCATATTTAATGTAATGATATCGTGTTGATTTACCTGATTGACCTGGTTAATGTTATAATCAAATGATTAATTCAAGAATTTATATGTTTTATCAACAAAACCTCAGTGCCATGTTAGTGGCTTCAAGAATTTCTTTAAGAAAAACTTTATTTTTTTCAGACAAGTGACAAGAGAGGAATGAGAATGTTGAGAGGAAATGAGGGTTCTGTAAATAGTTTCGTATCTTTGTTTATTAATAAAAGGAACTTCTGTTAGTGACTGCATATTTAACTGATTGTTTACAACGTGCTTGCTTTGGGTGCTGGAAAAGAGGGGGTGAGGTCTGCTGGTCGGGGTGTAGCGCCGATGTCTGTTTGGAATTTGAGGGGATTGTAACACAATTCAAGTGTTTTCGGAGACTGGACATTTATGTCTTAAAAAGGCTTTAATAGGCAATAGATAAATTTATAGTAATGGCATTAAAATAGATTAAAGTTTGTTGGGAATTTTTCTTATGTAAAAAATAAAAATATTGCCAACGTCGAAGCTCATTACCTGTGGATATTTACAAAAGATAAACAACGTACCCGCCCGAAGTCTTGTCCGGCACGGTATTTTCGCAGAAAGCTCAGAACTTAAAACTTTAAACAGAAAGCATGGTAGTTTCTACTTTTTGTTTGGCTTTTCTTGCTTCTAATATTCAAATGTTGTGGCGAACAATAACAGTTAAACTGTAAAAGATTTAATTGAATTGTCTTCCTTAAGCCTTCCCTGCCCGATGCCATCGTGAAAGGTGAGCGTATTTATCAAGGAAATTCATTTTCAGAATTTCGGACTTGCATTAAAAGTGTTTTGTTTATAAATTTTACGAATTGTTTACTATAGAACTCGGAGAAGCGTTTTTCCTCTTCGATTATGACAACGACGGGAAGATAACGTCCAAAGAAATCAGCAGCGCTGTTAGGTCAGTGGGCTTGAATCCGACAGAAGCCGAACTCAAAGACATAGTCAACGACGTCAATGCGCGTTAGTCTACCTAGAGCATACCTAGAACTGTTAGGACAGTATGATATTCCATGATTTGAAACGCATCCAAATATCTTAAACATAAAAAAGTTAAACTAATATATCAATAAAATAAGATGCTCAAAACCACAAAATAGAACGATGACACCATTGCAACCTAAAACAGTTGGCGGAAAGGTGGACATACAAGGCCTGCGCCAGTGCATCGAGAAGAGGATGAAGAATTTCAGGACGAGTCCAGACGAACTGAGAGATGCTTTCCAAGTCTTCGACAAGCAGGGCAACGGACTGATTTCCGTCCAGGACTTGAGGTCGTCCCTGACTTCTCTCGGGGAGCGACTCAACGCTGAAGATCTCGATGAGCTGATCAGGGAAGTGGACCAGAATGGAGAGGGGATGCTCAACTACAATGGTAAATGTCTAACCCTAAGACCAAAGGGGTCCATTTTATTTCTGCTTAACTTGCTCTCGAACGATAAGTGGTGGGGCTTGCTTTTTATGGGTTTGCCAGGGCAAGAATTTGAGTGGGTTGTGTGTGCAATTAGTTTATGGAGTCTGATTAACTTGGTTAAGTACTAAAGATCTATCTGCAAGTTGTTTTTGCCTGCATCTTACCTGACACCTTGAAGAAGTATAACGCCTTGGCATTTCATATGTTGAAATGATTTTAGAACTCTAGGTTTTTACTTTACCATGAGTTAAATAAATAAATAGATAAATGACTACTAAAGTTACTAAGCAAGTTACTAATTACCATATTCAAATCACTCAACTTAGCATAATTTTATTTCTTAATTTTACTTTCCAACTTTCCTCGCAGACATCGTCAAAGTCCTACTGGCATGACATCACAACAACCAGGAAAGCATCTAAGGTCAACCTTAAACTGGAACATTTTGAAGCTGATTCCACCCAATTAATTTGCTTAAAAGATGACCTTTGCTTTGATTAAGTCACAAAGAGGCTTTGAGACATCAAAATCATTCAAGATTCTTTTTTTTTTCTACCATCTTCCTATTTTCAATTCCAAACAATAAACAATAAATGACGAAAAATTTTGTTTACTTTTGACGAGCACGACATGGTTTCGTTAACTTATTGTACAATGATACGAGCGAGAACCGTTTATGATACAACAGTTGTAACAACAATCGGACGGATTCACGGACGGACATCATTCGTTGAGGAATTTCAAAATTCGGGACTGGGGAATTGGGGTTTCATCTCTGGCCAGAGGCTTTTTCCTTGGTTGTGTACTGCCCTTGGAGACCTGTTAAAGTGGAATTTATCGTCATCATCACCATCATCTTAGTTATGTCTCCAGAAATATCATTATCATCATCAATTTAGTTAAGTCTCTAGACATCATCATCATCAATATCTTACGTATCAGCATCATCAATCTTACTTCCTCTTAATTAAAAAGTGGAATTTATCATCAATGCTTTAGTTAACTATCTAGACATCATCATCAACACCTTGTATAATCCTCATATATAATCATCATCATCATCAACACCTTACATCCCCATGTATAATCATCATCATCACCAACCTTGTTTTCGTCTTTCCTCATCGACTCCTTCTTGCTCGGAGAGAGGTGAGCGAAGACGAAGTTCCTGCTGTTCCTGGAGACGAGGGTTGCAGTGGAATTGTTGAACGTCGGACCTCCTGCTTTCGAGGGGTCCGAGAACTTGGCCAAGGTCTCCTTGCTGCGGGCCAGGAAGGAGCCGACAGGCTTAGGACCCTGATCAGGATGATGCACGTCGTTAGTTCTTATTTGTTTGTTTATTATTTTAATTGCAGTTTCTGAATATATTATTTTACTCATAGTATTTATTTATTCACGAGTTAGGAAGGATTAGCCGACCGTAGATTTTGAAAGAACGTTCGGTGTTTTCATAAGAGGTGTGACAGAAATAGCTTTGGGGATGCCCCTGTTTTGATTTGGTGTGGTGCTGTCCTGCACGAAACCTGAAAAGGAAACAACAAAAAAGGTGGAAAACCATCAGGAAATTGCAGTCGTAAATACCGAAAGGACTCACTCGAAACGAGTTTCAGTTTCATCTGCCGCGAGAAGGGAGTCTGGGAGTTGTTTTTGTCTTCGTCTTTTTCCTTTTCCTGTCGACATTAAGGCTCATTAAAATAATAATGAATATTAAAATACTCATGAATATTCAAATGACAAGTCCGTGCCAAAAGAAGGAATCTACAGAGATCATTTCTAAGCGTTGTTTCGAATCACAAGCTGTTAAAAGCTCTCCAGTTCAAAATGATTAATTATAACTTTAATAATAATATTTAAAATTCATCGATCATCAGTTAACACAACGATCCAAGATCACACACACACACACACACACCATGATCGTACAATCACTGATTGATGTCAATCAACATCCAAGAAGAACATCCAACCTGAATCTTCTGCAAGAATTTCTCCCTTTCCAACCTCATCATCCTCCACTTGGCATCGTCTTCCCCCTCCTTGATCCCCTCGTCTTCTGAACCTTCCCCTGCAACTCCGTCGTCGTCGCCGGCAACGTCTGCGAAGAATTAGTTTAAAAAAATAATAATAATTTATTTATTACGTTAATAAGGAACAGCTGACACAAGCAACACCAATCACGAACGAATAGAAACCAGATAAGGTGATGGTGTAAGGAATAGCTTTAGGGTTATGGCTAGGGTTAAGTTACCACAATAAAGGTCAAGTCATGACTAGGGTTAGGGTAACATGAGAAAGGTCAAATGGCAAGGGTGAGAGTAACACGAGAAAGGTCGAGAGGTCACCCACCGAGATTGTTCCACCTGAACCTTCGCAACCTCCCAAGTCCGAGGTCGTCGTGGAGATCCCCGTCTTCGAGCAGGTGCTCCTGGAGCAGACGGATGTCCCTCTTGTCCTGGTCCAGGAGTTTCTTCCTGTAATAATTGTCAATGATTAGTTATTATTATTACTATTACATGATATTATTATTATAATATATTATTGATGATTAATTAATATTTACATGTTAATCAGTAGTTCATTAATAATTAATAACAATCACTCACAGGTGGACCCTGTGCACCTGCTTCCTCAGATCCTCTTCCGTGCCAACGTCATCTGCATCTCCCTCTTCCTCTTCCATCTCGTCTTCGGCCCCGAGTCCCTCCTCATCATCATCTTCATCATCTTCTGAACCTAATATGTTAAATAATATATTAATACAATATTAGCTATTATTACATAAATTAATAATTAGTCATAGAAAAAAATTCATAGAAGCAAGAAAAATGTCTACCAGACAACTCGGCCTCCTTCTCCACAAATTCTTCGTTGATTTTCCTTCAATTTATTATTATTATTAATATTATTATCATCATCATCATCATCATTTATTATATTATGACTTAAAGTGGGCGTGGTCTTATTGTAACAGCTAAAAGATATCTAGCCTGATCATCACCATTTGCAAGAACTTTACAAATATGAAAGTTCAATGACTAATTGATAAGGTCACGATTGTTGACAAAAAGATTGTTGATAGAGAACCTTTGCTCCTCCATTGCTATCATCATCACCACCACCACCATCATCAGCATCATCATCATCATCTATCTCAAATGGCTCACCCCTTCTTTCTCATTGGTTGGTACTTGTTTTCAAGATCCTGCATGACAACAGAGTCAATTAAAAATACTATAATCATCATCATCATCATCAACATTAAATCTAATCCATTAATTAATCCAATTAGTGGCATATTAACATATTAATCCAATCCTCACATCATCATCATCATCATCTTCTTTGTCATCATCATCATCATCATTATGATAGTCGTTGCTTTCAAGGCCAAGGTCGTCCTCTTCATCTCGCCTTCTCTTCCTGACAGGCAACAAAATTCAAATGCATTCAAATTAATGCAGCAATTGATTAAATAATAAATTAATTAATCCGAATAAATTAATCGCTCTTCTAAATTAATGCGAGCCAATCGGCAATCGCTCGACTCGTTGCTTATTCGTCATTTCGACACACGTCACCGACCGATCAGAAGACGCGAACCTCGACTTGAATCCGTCGCCAGAGGACGTGACGCCGTTCGGGAAGTCTGGCTCGTCTGTTGGAATTCAAATAGTTTATTTTTAAACATTTTTAAAATTAAATATTAATTAAATTAATTAATTAATTAATTAATAATGTTGAGTCATTATGATGGTGCCTTACAGGTGCTTATAAATAAAGCATCATTCTAAATACTTAATGTGGAGCCATCATCAGACATCATTACCATCACCAAAGCAATCATCATCATCATCATCATCATCATTGTTAGTGTCATTAACTTTTTAATCCCTACACAATGTCAGATTACACCAACCTTTCTGAGTGGCAAACGTCCCAGAGCAGAACATGAGCAGTTCCTCGTTGTTTTCCTGAGGTGTCGAACACAAACCCTGCACGACTCGACCGACGTCCGTCGCCGCGACGTTGTTGTTGTTGACGCTGTCGGACAGGAGCCTGGGAAGGGGAAGAACAGATAGATGGATGGATGGATAAATGGTTGGTTGGATGGATAGATGGATGGAAGGATGATGAGCAGAATGAGACAACACGTTCTTGTGTCCTTTCATGTAATTTCTTTTGTTTTAATCAAAAGATGTGTAAAAAAAGTATTCTTGATCGTCAACTTCACCATTCACAGCTTAACTTATGACTCATAACTGATGACTCATCTGTTATTACTTAATGCATACTTAATTGTTACTAATATTATTGCTGATATTCTGAGTCAAATGCCATCGGATGATGATGATGATGATGCTGTCATAATTTATTAATTATTAAATAACCAGTTTACGATTCAAAATCAACCGACCAATCGGGATACAGGACGGAAGCGGGGAAACTGCTCGTGACATCCTGGGAGACCATCCTGTTGCTGCTGTGACAGCTCTGTTGGCGGATAGAGTAGTATCACGGAATCACTTTCGATTCACACGCACGACTCGAAGACACGCACACGTACGCACGTTCGACTTACCATCGGCTGAGAGATATCTTCCACGGCGTCTGCACCCTTCGACCTATTGAGTTTGCAGTTGTCCAGGGTCGTGAGTGAACTCGAAGCGTCATTGGTCATCGAAGATGATGGAAGATTGTGATTGGTCGGTGAGCTAGAAGAGAGTCTGTTAGCTTCTGCTTTATGGGTGGTAACAAATGAAAAAGATGCATAATTAGTAAGCATAATTTATTCTTTATGACCATTTATATTTATTTATTTATTAATTTATTTAATATATTAATATTTAATTTATTCATTATAATAATTTAAAAATTATTCTTCAAGGGATTTATAAATCCACAAACATTCGGAGATTGCACCGAACTACCTCGTTCCTGTGTGACGACAGACGACAAACTGACGTCACTCGACGGATGGTCGTCCAGGGTGGAACTGACCACCCCGAAAGGTCTTTGGGAGACTTTAATTTCCTGCTCTGTTCAGTTAACAATAGAAGATCATCATCATCATCATTTTCCCCAACATAAATATCACGTAATAAAAATATATTTATCATTATTCACTCCACAAATCACATTTTCAATAGTCATAATAATAATAATAATAATCATCATCATCATCATCATCATAAGTACCTGGCCCTTGACAAGACATGGCATCTTCGTCAAAGAGATTGACGCTCTGCCTCCTATGTTCTCCTCCGACTTCCTTTCTTTCGTTCTCCATCGAAGTTGAATCTTCAAAAACAGAACGTAAACAAACAATCAGACGACGAATGCAGTTTTTTCTTCTTCTTAGTTCGTATAATGCTCACTATTACTAATGATAGTCATGATTATGTTAATGATATGCATGATTATGTTAATGATATGCATGATTATGTTAATGCCAATCACAATTAACAACATCAGTCAAAAAATGAACCAGTTATTCTGTAGAAAACAATGCCTACCCGCATCGCCATCTTCTTCTTCATCGTCATCGTCAATAACTTTGGCAGCCCTTCTTTTGATTGGTTGAATTGTATCACCATCATCATCATCAAGCTGTACTTCCTTATTGATCTTCTCATTATCATCATCATCATCATCATCATCATCGTCAGTGCCTTCAACTATACAGCCATTGTCGTCACCATCATCATCGTCGTCGTCAACATCAGCTTCGTCATCAATGAAGGGATTTGCCTGAAGTGTATTTAATTAAGAATCGGTTAATTAATTATTAAAAATATTAATAATAATATAATCATTATATTTATTAAATGATTTATTTACATTTAAAATATCCATAAAATAATAATTTAATCAATCTGCTATCAGTAGATCACCTGTTCCTGTCTCACGACAGCAGCCTCCTCCTCGTCTTCCTCCTCCTCCTCTTCGACTTCACGGCTCGAGTCGCTTCCGGAGTCGCTGCCGAAGTCGTCGTCGTCCTCCTCCTCGTCGTCCGGCAGGGCCGGGTGGTCCTCGGCGAGCCTGGCGGTGCCTCGGTCCCTGCCGAGGGCCTCGTAGGCCCGGCACCTCTCCAGCAGACGTTCCTGTCTGCTCTCCATCATCTGAGAGCGCAGGACCTCTTTGAGTCGGTCGCGACTGGTAACTAGGGTGGAGAGAAAGACGATGATTCGTCGAATCAATTATAATTAGTTAATTAATTATTTTATTTAATTATATAATTATGTATTTAATGGGCGTTTATACAAAGGGATGATTCATAGATTTTGTTGAAATGTTTCGTTTTTTTTGGGGGGTTCAGGATTTATTTTAGGAATATTCTAGATCTTACTTTATTTTATTTGCTGGTTTTGTTAATTTTATCGACCAACTAATCTTATAATTTGTATTATAATATAATATTATATCACTTAACTAATATATGAATGATCGTGTTGTTATCACTGATTATTTGTATATTTGTTTTAATGATGCAAAAATACAAAAATAGACTGACTTTTGATCTCCGTCTTCTCGTCCATGTTGTAGACGACCTTTTTCACCTGGAGCGATTCAATCCCATCCACGGTGAGTTTTGAGGAGGTGCTGTTGTTGTTTGAGTGTTGTTGTTGTAAATATTGTTATTAGAAAACAATTGTTACTATTAACATACAATTCATAGGATTATTACAATTGTTATTATATCGTTGCAACACATCATCATCATCATCATCATCATCATCAGACCGACTGACCTCAGCTCAATGGAAGTCTGCTTCTTCTTGCGCTCCATTTCCTTTTCCAGTCTCATGAAGAGTTTCTCGACACCCGTCGGTTCCTCCTCGATTATCAACTCGTCCTCCCCGCGGGGTTTCCTCCCCAACTTCGGCACCCTTTTCGGGTCGACGTGACGGTCCAAGAGCTCGCGAATCTTCGACTTCTTGTCTCCGTCATCTTTCGGAGGACGACCGACGGCAAGTGATTCGTCTCGGACTTCAGAAACTATGGCCATCTCGTCTTCAGGATTTGGACCGCTCTGGGTCATGACGTGGTCACCCCTTAATTCTTCTTGGGTTGGATCCAGAGAAGCAGTCTTTATGGGGTCTTCAGAGATGCCTTCTGCAGTTATGGAAGACAAGTCGATCGTGGTATCCGACTGCATCATTTCCCTCTCCTTCTTCTTCTTCAACCTGGTCATCAGGTCCTCGTACTCCTGGGAGTCCTCATCGTCGTCGTCATCATCGCCATCAAAATCCAGCTTCTTGCAGACGGCCATCTTTTCCTCGAGCGGTCGGGGCACGTCCGGTGCTCTCGCGACGGAAACCGGTTCCGAGGTTTTTCCGGAAAGATCCGCATTCGCATTCCTGACGAGACGACTCGACCTCGGAACCTCGAACACGGACGACCTTCTCGACCCGATTCCGAACGACTCCCTCTTCTGCCTGATTCCCTCCAAGACGCTCGACAGGCTTTTCTTTTCTGGATTATGGTACGGCAGGTGGACCCTCGACTCTGTAGGGGAAAATGAGTCATCATCACCACTGTCACAATCATCATCATCGTTGCCATCATCGTCATCATCATCATCGTTGCCATCATCATCATCTTCATCATCGTTGCCATCATCATCATCTTCATCATTGAGACACACCTCTGATCATCCTCTGGGTTTCGCTGTGGATGTTCAGGAGTTCATCCTTTCTGTTCTTCTGAGATTTCCTTGCATTTGACTTTGGCTCTTTCTTGGCAGCTCCCTGAATGTCGTTTGCATAAATTTGAATAAATACATGAATAATTAAGACTTTGAAATTCTTCAGAAATTTTTAAATTGTAAAAATCTAAAATTTAGTTTTTTATTAAAGTCAATGAAAAGACCACGAGGAGGATGTTTATTTCAAGCTTTAATTGATTCATTAATGGCATTAACAACAATAGTAATAATAATAATAATAACAAAAATAATTATGATAACAATAATAGTAATAATAATAACAATAATAATAATAATAATAATAAACAACTGGTTTGCAATTACAACACACAGACTTCAATTTCAGACAAACATAAACAAAGTTCTTATTGAAACCACCAACCTTCGATAAAATGTTTTTCAACCAAGGATCTTCCGCGTCTTCAGTGGCAGGTGAATTGCGACCGTTTGTGCCTGGCAGTGCTGGCGAGAGATGCATGTTTCATGTTGTGTTCGTTAACAGTTATTATTATTATAATTATTATAACAAATGTTATAATAATAATAAATTGTTATTATAACAATTATTATAACAATTATTATTAACAATTATTATAATGTAACCTTTGCCTTGACGAATCAATTACTAATTATTGGCATAAAAAGGAATATTGTCGATGAAATATTTTTGCCAAGCTAAATTATGAGAGTCATAATATTACTACACGTAAATTATGAGGACAGTGACCAAAGCATGAGTCTCATGAGTTTTTAATACAACCAACAGGCTTCACATTTGCCAGGGCATTGATTGAAGTGTAGAAGCAATCAACGATTGAAGTTTCAACCTCAAACCAAGCTCTGACTCACCTATGAGGTCATAGTCGTCTGCTTCCACTCCTTGCTCTTCATCAAGATTTGGCTCGACAGAGGGACGGACCTGCCAAAATTGGATTTAAAATAATCATTCGAAATGGGATTAGAATCTTAACGGTGATTAATATAAACATAATTACAAACTATTCAAATAATGATTTATTAATTGATTTAAAAATAATGATTTATTAATTGATTTATAAATTGATAAATTCGTCACGGATGGATAGATGGATGGAATAATTATTTTAACAATTGATTTAGAAAATCAATACAAATATATTCGTGAAGATTTATGACAACAAATTTAAATTAATCTTTTTGAATGTAATTTATAAAAGGTTCACTGTTCAAACTTACAAGCACTGAATCTTCATTGCCATCATCATCATCATCGCCACTAGCATTTTGATTGGCTGTAATTTTAAACGTATTTATAACAATTTCCCAAAGATTATTTTTATTATTCTACAAACATCTAATTATTGCATGGTAATAACACATACAGTTTGAATTTTCAAATTAATTGGCATGGTTTGGCTTGTGTCACAATAAAAACGGAACGGTCAAATTACTCAACAATATGTTTAAGTGAATATAATGCATTGATATAATGTAATACAATATAATGCGGTGAAATATCCATAGAAGGTCTCACACTTTGACTTGACATCAGAAGAAAGTTGCAACCCCACATAATCAAAGTTGACCTCAGCTGACATGTCTTCCATGCAAGGAGTCTAGTTTAACAAACACATAAATTAATCATTTATAACTGACGACAACAATCTGTCATCCTAGTTTCTATAATCTCAGACTTTGCCTACATGGCAATCCTTCATTCTCAAAAAGGACAGTAAATCAATTTAATTGCATTGCTCATATCATTTATTTACGATTTAACATCTAAGATGCAAGTGATGTAACATTTAAAAAATAAGGAAGGATTTACCGAATGTTGTGAAGAGTCACCTATAGTTTCAAGCGGATGACCATCATTCGTCATCTTTGGCGGTGTTCAAAATGCTCGCTTTTACAAAAATCGGCTTGAATAAAAAACGCTCGTATAATGCCTGTCTTTCGTAAGAATGCGATAGCAAGCCTAATGAATGTTATCAATAACAGCCAAATAAACAAAGTTTACAAAAATCGACGTTTGAGGACTCCCGCACTTATTGGAAAATACTGTGTTTAGTTTTGTATAAAACAAATAATTCAGAAAAAGATTACAAAATATGTGAAATTTAGTTTGCAATCCGTTAGTTTATGAACATCGTTAAAAATTGCCATTGTTATCGACGTTTTTAACGACGTCCATGAACTGCTTCAAACTTAACAGAAGCATCAAAAGAATTCGCATTATCTGATGAGAAAATTTATGAAAAAAAATAATTTGGTTTTATTCGTTTGAATAGAGGATGGCCGAAGTTTTACTCTAAGATAGGTGGCAAATTATTAATATTGTAGCATTTTAACTTGAAACAGATATTATATTTATGGTGGGTATATTTATTGTATTAAACCTACTGGCCTAGGAATTAAGGAGAGTGCATTAGTGAATAAAAGTTGGTTTAATAAATTCTATATATCTGCCTCAAACAGTCAAGCGACATTTTTCAAAACCTAAACTTGTTTTATTAAAATAGCAACATTAAATTAATTACAATCACAGAAAAACTCCCAACCACTATCGACATGATTCTGAATGATGAAATGTAATTTTTATTACTCAAAAATTTATTGAACATGTTTATCAAATATTCATTGTTTTTCTGCATAACAAAGATTTTAGCTCAACGCATTTAATAAACGCATTACTATACCATTGTATTACCAAAATAGGAGTACGGCTATCGGTACAGTGATACGTTCGTTCGGTTTTGGTTCTAGTTCGGTCGCCCCACCTATATCCTTTGGCCAGTGATTTTAATTTTGGTGGATATTATCCACTGTCTCATCTGGAGAAAAATCTCGGAGAATTACTATACGTCGCTGCGCAAGTCTTCTAATTATTGTCGATCATTTGTTATATTTTTACCTGCTAAAAGGAAAAAAACCTATTTAATTTCATCTGGTCTGTGTACATAGAATTATTGTTGGCGGTCAAGGGTACTGCTAGATTGGTTAGTATGGCTTGTTATGTTTAAAACGAGGATAGAAATGATGGTCAAAGTTGATTGTAAAACAGATTGTGGAAGCTAGATATGAGCCACCATACACCAATGTCAGCAACTGTTAGAGGATTGGCACCAAGTGGTAATTTGTCTATTTTTCTTACCATTTCAAATTTTATCTTCTATTTATTGCTAAGACTCATGTGACTGGGGTTTTTAATTTCAAAGTCCACATTAAAAGCTTTGAAATGTTAATTAGTCACATTTTGAAATTAATAATATGATTTTTAATTAATTCACAATTAATAGTATGATTTTAATTTCAACTAAGTTCTAATATACTGTCAAGTAATGTTTGGCCTCTGTGGAATGTTATTATAAGGGCAGCTGATGTTGCTGTCAGTGTTTTGAATACATTGTTGCTTTAACATTTACAGGGGCAATAATAATAATAATAATAATAATAGGAAAGTCTTATTCAGAATGGTGCAAGCCAAATTATGATTTTGATGATTTTATTAACTTAATAAGACAATTCACTCCAGGACCTTTCATTCTTTATCTCTATGTTGATGATGCAGAGAAGGATGTTTGTTTCTGCTTTGCTTATTAAGCTTGTAAATAATGGATATTAATGTACATTGTTTAATGTTATGTGGTGAGCATGTGTGGTAATTATGACATTGTATATTATGGCAATTATATCTGAACTGATGTTAATAATAATAATGATAATATAAATATTATTAAAATATAACATCTGGATAATACGACCAGATTGTACCTTCACGCATTCAGTCAACATGTCCTTCCACAGGATTGGCTGCCGGAAACAGTTCGAGTGACTTGGCATCTCTCTTTGAATGTCCGGTCTGTTTTGACTATGCCCTGCCCCCTATCATGCAGTGTCAGAGCGGTCATATCGTCTGCTCCCACTGCAGGCCTAAGCTACAGTTCTGTCCAACCTGCAGAGGAGCATTGGGTTGGAATTTCAGATTCTATATTTATCGATGCTTGCCATTTACGTCTGGAAAATCCTTTATCATCCCAAACATAAATTTGTTTTTGAGGACAACTTTTATGTCTTCACGAAGAATGAATTTTATTCATCTTCGTTCAATTCCCTCAGGAAACATCAGGAACCTGGCAATGGAAAAGGTGGCAAGTCAGGTCTTGTTTCCGTGCAGGTACTTCTCCAACGGATGCGAAGTAACCCTCCCGCACACAGAAAAAACGGGACACGAAGATGGCTGCGAATTCAGGTTTTCCTTTCGCGTGTTGCGTTTCGGGGATTTCCTCGAGTTTTGCTTTTGCTCGTGGTGATGACAGCACCGGTCGTGATGCGTTTGCAATTCTGCTCGCAACCTTGCCTGCACAAAAGAGCCAACGCCCTTACAGTTTGGGTCTGAGGATCTGCATACAGAGATGTTTGAACGACATTGCCTCCCCGTGCAAGACAGTTTTTGAACATGCATCTCTTGCTACTCTCGATGCATCTAACATCCAACTTGTCTGCTTGCTTTTAGCCTTCTTTTTAAAATTTCTATTTCTGCTTATGAGAAGGTCCTCATAGTTTATTTGAGGCACAACAAATATACTTTTGTTTGATTTTAAAAATAGGACGACAATTTTTATCTAATCCGCAATCCATTATTACTGTTAGTAATATCATTATTAAATTAATAACTTGTTAGCAATCTTGATATGGCTCATATCTTCTCTACTTTCATAAATTAACCAATATAGTCAGGGTTAGGAACAATAAGTAGTTATGATGGTGACTATTACCGAACGGGTGTTTGATTCCAGACCGTACAACTGCCCGTGCCCCGGGGCGTCTTGCAAGTGGCAGGGCTCACTGGAACAGGTCATGCCCCATCTGCTTCAGCAACACAAAAGCATCACAACGTTACAAGGTTCGTCGGAGACTCCTCTTTTTTTTTCTTCCGCGCATCCGTCGTTTCCCTCGACGCTAACGTTCGCGACGCTCGTTTTTCGAAGGCGAGGACATCGTGTTCCTGGCGACGGACATCAATCTGCCGGGAGCCGTCGACTGGGTCATGATGCAGACGTGCTTCGGGCACCACTTCATGCTCGTACTCGAGAAGCAGGAGAAGTCGGAAGGGAACCAACTCTTCTACACCATCGTGCAACTGATCGGCACTCGAAAACAAGCCGAGAGCTTCGCTTACAGGTCTGCTTCTGTGCTTGTGTTTTGCTCTCTCTCTTGTAAGATGGTACTTTTGCATATGGTCCAGGATTACCTGATAATTATGCTTTTGGCACCACATGAATGTGTTTGTTGTTATACTATTATTATTATCATTATTATTATTATCATCATTCCAGACTGGAACTCAATGGGCAGAAGAGGAGACTGACGTGGGAGGCAACGCCGAGAAGCATCCACGACGGGGTTCAGTCGGCCATAAACAGCAGCGACTGCCTCGTCTTCGACACGAACGTCGCGAGGCTGTTCGCAGACAACGGCAACCTGAGCATCAATGTCACCATCAACATGTGCTGAGAGACAGACAGACAGACAAAGAGAAGAACTCGCCAGACTTTCGGACATTTTCAACTAGAGCGCGACTAGAGTCTCGTCGAGGTCGTCTTCTAAGGCCCGAACCCGATCCCCGAACGCGTCGCTAACATTCAAAGTCACTCGGTCGGCCCTCGTGAGTCCTCAGGCTCGTCAGCCGAGCTCGTGACGCGTGCTGTACAATAAACGTTCGACTGCCGTCGATATGTCTCTCGCAACCCCGCATCGAATCCGACGCGAGGGGTAGGAACCCTCGCTTGACGTTTTGTCGCTTTTGCCTGTCAAGCACCCCCTCGGGAGTCGAAGCTTGTATGCGCGGCTTTGCGTCGGCGATCTTGACGTACTTTGAATGCGGTTTTCTTTGGAAATTATATAAAATAATTTGCACAAAACTCAAAAGAGAAGCAAACAAGAGAGGGTGTATATGTGTATATATAATTCATCTCGTTGGTTTTATTTACTTTTCAAATTACACGTTCAATGGGTGGTTGGTCACATAAATACTCGCTATCGCCCAAATTTCAAACCTTTACAAAACAAATAATGGTTCTCTTATACGCAGCAATGATGAGAGTATGTACAAGATCCCAGTCACGTATATATATTACATGTTAACAAATTTCATCGTGGAATTTTCCCGGGCTTTCAGTCAATTAGGGGAAAAACGACGTCTTCTTCGGGCAGACTTCCGGAAGGAGATCCCGTCGGTTGCCGGCGCAAACCGGTTCTTGCGGGATCTCTAGGCGGAGACGAGCCCCGGGGATCCCGTCTTGCAAGAGATGGCGTTCTTTTTCTCTGGTTTCGATCCCAGGCGGTGATGTACGGAACGTCTCTCGAAAGATTTGGACGAACTGCTGCCCTCTTGCAACGACTTCTTCTCGGAAGACGAGGTCTTCGCGTCGTGTTGCTCCTGGAATCTGGATCTCGCGTCCGCCTCCGACTGATTGAAGGAACTCCTGTCTTTCTCCGAAGCTCCGTTGCGAGACTCGACGACTCTCCTGGGCGCTTTTCGCTCGGACGTTTCTTTACCGACGGCGACTTTTTTGTCTCCCTTGTTTCGGACGTTTTCAGTCGCTCTCTTCGGCTTGTTTTCGTGGCTCTCTTTCGACCTAGAAGAGATTTCCACTTGCTTCGGATGGTCTCTCCCTTCGGGTCTCGAGCCCTTCGGATTGGCCGAGCGGAACTTATCGCGGGAGATGTCGACTGCGTACCTCTTCTCGAGTTCGTCTTTGATGAAGATCCCTTCCAGAAGAGAGGGAATGTTGTTGGTATTTGTTGTCAAGTGTCTTTTGCTGGCATTAGTCCTGCTTACGTATTGCTCCTCTTCATATCTCCTGGGCATGTCGATCCTCAGCGTCTCTCTCTCGTTACTGTCTCTGTAATGTTCCCTTTCCCTGTACCTTTTCGGAGGAGGCGAGAAGCGATATCTTTCCTCGTCTTCTATCCTGTGCGGATCAAAGTAATCTCTGTGATAGCCGTCGTGGACCCTGCTTTCGGAATAGTCGTCGTGGATCCGTCTCTCTACCGGATACAGGTAGTATTCCTCCGGCTCTCGGTAAATTTCCGCCTTGTCGTAGCATCTAGGATGGTGAGAATATCCGCGCGAGTATTCCCTGTAGTCGCCTGCGTATTCTGGGAGATCTCTTTCGTCCAGGTATCGGGCCTTCCTGTACGTTCTCTCCCTCAGAGAATCCGGACTTCTTTCGTAATATTCGTCTCTGATGGTGCCGTACTTCCTCTTAAAGTTTGCAGGTGGTCTTTTGGCATCTTTGGGTCTCTCCATCTTCCTAGTGGCGGCCACGCTGTGATCTATCTTGTTCACGACACTTTTCGTGTTTTTTGACCTGCTCGGACATCTCCTGCTGCCGGAAGATCGATGCTGCTTTCTGGACTGGCTTTGGTCTGCCATCTTTTCTCTGTTCTTTGGAGAGACGGGTTGTTCCATTTCTGAGGAGGATTGAGGAGATTTTTTTGGCTGCTGGGAAATTGGAGAATTTTTCGACATTTCTGTGGTTTTTCCTTTAGCGTGTGCAACACAATTGTCAGGCTTTGATGCCTGGACAGCTGCAACATCAGGGATGTCCAGGTGGAAATCTTCAATGTCATCTGAAAAACTGAGCATCCTTTTTCTATCTGGAGACTTTGAGGCCTGGGAAGATTTTGTTGACGTCAATTTCTTGGGTTCATTTCCAGCCAAGATTGCCTGCTCAAATGTGCTTCCTTCTGAAGAGGAACCATTTCTGGAATTCTGTTTGTGCTGATCTGCAACATTTTCATCACATTTAGGGCTGGTTGAAAGGACCGTTTTCGAGGACTTGATGGGGGAGCCTTCAGAGTCGGACCGAGTGCAGCTTTCGGGGTCAGATTTCTGCGAACTGGATTCGTCGCTAGGAGAGATGTAGTTTTCCTCATCTTCACTGCTCTCAGTACTTTTATACCTCTCAAATTTGCTGATTCTCACTGGAAAATCAAACACATCGACACTATAAAAATACGATTGACTTAAAATACATTAACCATCCGAATACTAACCTCTTTCTTCTCTAGCCAGATTCTGATGTTCTTTTTCCGAGCTCAGTTTCCATTGGTTACCCCGGTCTGCATCCGAGCGTTCGACCCTGACGTGCCTCTTTTCCGTGGAAGTCGTCTGTGCAGAGTTCCTCTCCGAGGGCTTCGAATGACCGGAGTTCACCTCCAATTCGTTTCCCGTTATGACGATCAGATTGCTCGGCTTATACCCCGGTGAAGCCGTATGACCGAAGTCCATCTTCTTCTTGGTCATAGGATTCATTCTGGACCGGATGGGACCCATGCGGTTTACGACTGCATTCGAATGGTGGACTATGAAGGGCTGGGGGTAACCGGGAAAGTGCAAGTTGTTCAGTGGCTGCGGTGGTATGGGCTGTGGAATGGCCAGAGGCTGAGGAAGGGATAACAAAAGCGGTGCTTGGGCTGCCTGCAGTGGAGGCGGGGGACCGTAGAACTGCGGGTAGACCTGAGGACCGGTCGGAACTTGCAAGGGTGTGTTGACAGGCACCTATATGCAAAGACACCAAATTGGTTGATCATACGTTTTGATAATGTAGCAGTTGAGAACATCAAAATATTTCCTAATTAGAAATTCATTAGTATTTCAATTCTAAAGTACTTAACTGATTAGAAGGTTGCATCATCTCTTATCATAAGAATAAACTTAATGCCTTGCATGAAAATCATTATTTAAGCAATTAGGTAAGAAATTAGCCCAATTGATAATTAACATAAAACAATTGAGACAAAGATCAACTGGAAATAGACAACCCACTTGGAGTTTACTCTCTTCAGCTTCCTGATTAAAGTCTTCTGTTTTATCTTGAGTGCCTGCCTTTCTTTTAGATTTGAGAGCAGCCTCTCTCAACCTCAGCAGCTCTTCATCATCTGACATATCCAGAATGTGATGATTCCTAATTCAAGAATTTAAAAAAAGGCTTTAATAGATGCCAACATAGTGATCTGGTTGCACAAACTAAAAATTCATATAAACATATATAAATGAAGGTGAATCATCCACAAGTACTGAATAAATAAAACCTAGCATAATGAATACATACATTAAGTAAAACATTGAATTCTCTTTGGTTCCAAAAAATACAAATTGGAGCTGAGATAGGTAGGCTCTAGTACGAATTCGATAGAAAATCAGTCGTTTTCATTTAAAGAACAAGGAGGGCAATTTTAATGTTTACAAACAGCAACGTTAGTATAACATACTCGAACATGACTGCATTATTCTGTCATGACCGCAATCAATTAATATATCCAAGGACAATATAAAAAATGTAAAATTTTCACGTACCAAAAATTGAAAATAGTGTTAGGTAATTTGGGCGTTCGAATGTTTTTATTTTTCTATAAAATATGTCACCGAATCCATTAATAAACGCAGGTCCACAAACGCTCACGAAGTATGTTTACAGCATGTAAACCAAGAAAAATAATTATTTGAGTCGGTAATTACATCATTCATTTTACAAAATTTTAAATGTGAGCATTTATAAATATCTCAATTAATATAATTTAAATTAAAATATAATTTGTACCAAATAAGAAATAAATTAATTATTCTTTGTCGGGCTTGGAATCATCCAGTCACACTAGAAACTCGGCAACAATTTCAGAAGCGAGTGTGATTTACCACAAATGTCATGTGCCTGAACGATAAAATTCATTAGAAAGCTGATCGATCCTAGAAAATGCCGGACTACCAAATTATGGGAGCACAGCCATTCAATATCAGGCACTATAAAAAATGTATTAGCTCGACGTTCCCGAGACATACCACACAACTAAGACTCCCCCGGAATAAAATGACGAAACTCCCTCAATTCTATTTGCATATACGAAATTTATTCCAAAATGATGCAATTACTCAACACACGCTAGGGTCATTTAATGCCTCTTCCATCGCTATTGCCTTACGAGGCTGCTTCTGCAACTTTATTCTGGGACGAGTATTTTCTGTGCCCCTTACAACCAACTGGAGACTCATCTCACGCCTGAAGGCATTCATCAATTCTTGTTTCACTTCAGCTGATATTTTCTGGATCGTTTCCCCATTCCTGCCGAGGAGTGTTTGCTACAAAGTGAAAAAAAATCACTTGATTATTTACAGGTTTAAAGCAATTCCGAGTAGCAACATTAAATGCAATGTAAATAGAATTATCGAGGTAATTCCGGATCAACATCATATCCAAGGCCTAACCACGTGTCTTCTTTTTGTGCAGAATAGTTCGAACTGAGCTCTTAGCAAGTCATCATCTCCTACTACCCACAAAATTTGTTTCTGCAGAAAAATATAACTCACAGGAAAGAATGGAAACTCAAAATTTGTATTCATTTTGTATTACCTCTCTTATCATGCATTATCGTATAACATATTTAGCAGGAATTTCTGAGCACCACAGAGTCGATAAGGTGACAAGCAATCGCCCATGAACGAAGGAAGCAAAACAATGGCAGTCTCCCATCGACAAAGAAATTCCACGACTTACGACTTTGATCTCGTACGGAATCTCGTTCGGCAGATTGTCGAGCAGCTTCTCCCAGACCAGCTGCTCCGCCAGTTGCATTGGATCCTGATCCGTGACGACGTCCCCGTCGTATTGCCACGGCGACGGTTTCGTTGACGCCAGCAGGTAATTCTGAAAACCGATCGGATAGTTTACAAAAAATGTTTATAAGGCCAATAACGATATTCACAAATATTAAATAACTTATTTAGAGAATCTGCTTTGTCTCATTATTAAAGCATAACTTGTCTAATATAATAATAAATGAATTCAATAAAAATTATTTCAATAAATAAAAAAATATATAAAAAAAGAAACTAAAACAAAAATGATAAACTATTCATGCAGCGGTGATAAAACACAACAAGAAATTTAATTCATTAAAGTTTTAACACCGAGATCAAACGAAGGTCACCTTGAGTTCGAACGTTCCGTCTCCTTCGAGGGCGGAGACCATGAAGATGTCTTTGAAGAAGGGCCAGCCGTACTGTTTCCGGATCTTCCTGCCAATGGCCTCAAGACTCTTGTAGTACAACTGCCAGTGGGTCTTGTCCCGCAAGTTCAGGTTCTTCGGCATCTTCAGGGGAATGGGCGCGATTTCCTCGGTTTCGTCCTCGGGCGACTCCTCTTCGGACGGGGGCGTCTTTTCTTCCGAACCGTTGGACTTTTTCATGTCCTTGCAGTTCTCGAATAGTGTCTTTAGAAAGTCTTCTCTCTCCAGTTTGGCATCCTTGAGACTCTTCTTTGTCTCCTGGTACCTCTTACCATCCAATTGGCCTTGGGTCAAAACCCTACCCATGTTTAGCAGCTCTTCTTTCGTTCTCAGTAGGTCGACCTGGTAAAAGTTCATCG
The DNA here is from genome assembly GCA_034509925.1 of Hirudinaria manillensis. NCBI lineage: Eukaryota > Metazoa > Annelida > Clitellata > Hirudinida > Hirudinidae > Hirudinaria > Hirudinaria manillensis. The sequence continues at coordinate 2,025,161 of CM067527.1, forward strand.
TTGGTTACCGATCATTAATTGACTTCGATTGATTTCAAACGATAAATTGTCTTAGTTTTCATAAATGCTCTCATACCTTGTTGAGGACCAGTATGGACTCTTTGTCCTTGTGGAAGGTCAGCATTTTGAGGACCTCAGGCTCCAGGTGGCTTCGACCCCAGATATTCGACGCGTCCACCACCACCATTACTGGAGACGAGATTTATCGAAATTTAATAAATAATGTATTTATTTAATATTTATTTAATTATTTTTTAATGTCTATTTTTATTTTGTTTCCAGCAGAGGATGACGCTTCGGACGAGAATGATTGAAGCAAAACGAATTCATGTTTGTTCGTGAATGACTAATTATTCGCAAAAAGATCGCTAAATGTTCGTGCACAAAACACGTCGCTCACTCATGTCAGCATCGCAGAGTGCTTCGTGCGGATCCACCAAGAGGTTGATTTCTAAGTTGTGCCTTGAAAAGTTTAAAAGTGAATTTACATTAATTATTTATATGTAATCTTTCTTTTCTTAAATTAGGCCATTATATTAAATGGAGTTTGTCCTGCTTATTTTGAAATTTAAACTTTATTTATTTAATTCACAAGGCAAATATTATAAATTAGTATTTAAAAGAATAAAAAACAAACTTTTTCATTTTTGAGGGAACAATGACACCAGGAGTGTCTAAAAATATCTGTAAAAGAATTTTAGTATTAAGCCTTCCCACGTACGCATTCCAACAACAGCAATGAGGTTATTATAACTAATCATAAATTATACAACAAATAATAAATTATTGCAACAATAACTGTTATAATTGTGATAATGTTTTGATTATCATCAATTATTATCAAAACTTCCGACAAATGTCTGAAGAACAAAACATCACATCCTACGTCATTTGCAACAATTTTTTATTCCTTTAAGACATCATCCTCACCACTTGCTTGTTTTCATTCGTCAAGACGCCCATCGTTTTGTGTCTCGTCGTGTGGACCTTTTCCGAGACCGGAGCAAACTGTAAAAAAAAAGACACGAGCATCCGATGAGCGACCAAATCTTAAAAACCTACGGCCATTGATAAACTTCTTCTTATTGCACAATAAAATAATCAATTCGCAATTAATGGAATGCACAAGGAATACAGGAATCGAATGTTGTCATCGAAGTTCTGTCCAACCTTCCATCCCATTATTCTGTTCGCGAGGGTCGATTTGCCGGCGTTCGGAGCTCCGATCACGGCGACCTTTAACATTTCCATGTCCTCTTTGTAGATCGGTCTGTGTTTTAGCATTTTCCTTTGCTCCTCTTCAACAGAAAAATTAACAACACATTCAACCAATGAAAGAAAAAAAATCATTGGCACGTATTATTTTGACATTATCAGTGAGTTCTTCAATCAATCCAGAGCCTCAATTTGGGAGAGTATTTAACATTTGTGGGGGGAACTAAGTAATGATGGTGATGACACTGTTCGCAATGATGACGAAAGTTTAACAGTAATAACAATATATTTGCGGGTGAAATAATGCTAATAATCGATAACTTCGTGACGTTGCAAATAATTCAAAAAGAACGGAGTCTTAATCTCACCTTTGGTTACCGCGATTTTCTTATCAAATTCGTAAGAGTCTGTGATCCCATTGTTTTTATTGACGAGATTTGAACAATATTTTTTATCTATGTGAAGTTGTCCGACTAAAAATCTAGATACACGCTTAACAATCCTTAGTGTTACTGCCATTTTACTGTCGGTTCAATTGCGTTTTGTTTTCTAATCTTCTAACACACCTAAGGTTGCATCTATATTATCGACCGTCAATGTTTACAAAGTATCCAGCGTTAATAATAAATCATATTCACAAATGCAATAATTTGATTTCGTTTTTCTGTGTATTTTTCTTTTATAAATTTTAGAGTACCAAAAATGAAGCTCATGTAGCATTAAGTTTGATTTTGTATATAGCTGACTTTTTACATAACCAAACCTACTAATTGTCTATAACCTAACAATTGATATATATTAATGTATGATAATATTGTTTACTTACTACAGTGAAATGGAAAAAAACCCATTCCCTCGGAATAAGTAAGGATGTGAAACAAATTTTTTTGAATTAATAGGATATCAATAAATAATTGACTGAAAAAATATGTAATACCTCGGATATCATGATTTTTGTGTATGGAATTATTGATGACGGCAGTGATGCCAGTGCCAAAGGCAAATCGATAAGATTTAAGATTACTTTTTCCATGGAAACATTGAGCGCTCAAAGTATGTTTCTAGGAAACAGCTATGGAAAGAAAACCAACTCCGTGTTTTGACGGAACATTTGTTGAAATGCAAGCAGTGCCTCGATTGTGACTTGAATGCTTTAAACCATCTGCATTGCAAACTGCAATCTAAGCAATGTCCAAACTTTTATATCTAGCGCTCTTTTTATCTGTCCCTGCATCTTCGGGACAATCTACCTCGGACTTTTACGAATGGCTTAAGAACGCCACGGCTTATCAAAGCCTGACCAACCAGTTAGTAGGACATAGTTTCAGGTCAGTGGATAACGCCGTTATGGTCACTCAGTGTTCCATGGCTTGTCTGAGACAATCAACATGTTTGTCGTACAATTTCGATCCGTTGGCAAAGAAATGTGACCTCAACGACGCTACCCATTCTACTCACCCACTGGATTTCAAGTCCTCAACTTCCGTCCAGTACTATACGAGGGAAGCTTACGTCATCAACCAGGTGGATTTGTTATTGCAGTTACCGTTGTTGTTGTTGTTGCTACTGATATGTTAATATAATTAATAAAATGTAATTTAATTATAATATAATATAATTGAAAACCCCCGGCATTTCAACGATTAATTCATAAAGACAATCACCAACTTCACGAACTCAAGAAATAATTATAAAAATATCATTAATAAGATGAATAATCAGAATTAAAATCTTCAAGAAAGCAGATCCGTGTCTGAGTCTTCCGTGTTCGAACGACGGGACTTGCCTTTCCAGGTATGGAAACCTCTTCACCTGTCTGTGTTCACCTCTGTGGACTGGACTTTCCTGTACCATTAGAGGTAACTTCTCGCGACCATTTTGAATCATCGATTTACTTTTTTTCAGGAGATTTATTTATTAACCAAATCGGTGATTAAATCAACAATTGTGAAAATTTCATAAGCTATTAAGGCACTAATGCAAATCTAAAAACTCTAAAACCTAGGCTAGTGCTCGGCCATGGGCCTAATTTTCACCCACAAGTTTAAACATAAATAAACAACCGATATAATCCCAATTGATTCTTCTACAGTGGACATTTCCTGGTCTGATTGGTCGGCTTGGGGGGACTGCTCGAGGAATTGCGGAGATGGAGTGAGGGAGCGGAGGAGAGTCTGCTACAGTAAACCGGACATGACCAAGATGAGCGGAAGACTTTGCCCGGGAGCAGAAGTCGAGTTGGACCATTGCGTCGTAAAGGAATGTCCATGTCGGTTGGAGAATGATTAAAAGTTAATTGAAAGGAATTTCGATGTGATTCTTATTTTAATCATTTAATAAATTTATTGATTCACAGATCTATTACACATTTTTTACATTATGTGTATAAGTCTTATAACAAAATGTATTTGCAAATATCGTCATCATCGCCACCACCATCAGTATCATCATCATCATCATCCAGACTGGAGTCCGTGGACGGAATGGAGTGTTTGTTCCACCTCTCAGAAGTGCGGGGAGGGTGCAAACACGAGGTCAAGGCAGTGCTTGAACTCTAACCTTCAGGTCACGTGTTTCGGGCTGGCCAATGAGAGCAGAATTTGCCATTCGCTGGATTGCGATGGTAAACAAAATTAATGAATAAATTAATTATAATAAATATGTTACCAATAATACTATTTTCCAGCTCAAATAGCAGTGAAACAAACAACGAACCAATCATTTGGAGAGGGCGCACTTCAAATTTTCCTGAAAAACCAATCTGATTGGCTGCCAGTCTGCTCCAAAAACTGGACCCAGACCAATGGGGACGTTGCTTGTAGGCAAATGGGGTTCAAAGGCGGAGCCTATTCGAGTGTGTAAATATTATAATTAAGAAATATACTTGATATCCATTCATTCAAAATAATTTCTAAATAATAGTTTTCACCTCACAATTCAGCATATCTGGGTCATTTTATATTATTGTTGATTATTTTGTATTTCATTCGCTTGTAATTAGGTCAGTTCCTAGCAATGGATTCCCAGACGTCCTTAAACGTGGACTTCCAGTGTCAAGGTCAGGAGATAAACCTTGTAGCCTGCCCTCACTCCGATTGGATAGTGGGCAGTTGCAGGGGCGGTTCTAAGATTGTTTTGAAATGCGTAGGTGAGAGATCGTCATCATCATAACAAACATCATCGTTATCCCTTTAAATGTTTACCCTTTAAGTGTATAGATCGATTACAGGATCGTTATGAACCAATTAATTACATTATTAATCATTATAGTTTATTTATCCGATTATTGCTTATTCTGGAATCCAGTGGACGGTCGCTGGAGCACCTGGGGAGAATGGGCGGAGTGTTCGGTCACGTGCGCAGAGGGCGTGTCCCTACGAGTCAGGAATTGCACCTCACCCTCGCCCAAATACGGTGGTCAGTCGTGCCCTGGGGATGACCAGGAGTCGAGACCGTGCAGTCTGCCACCTTGTCCAGGTGAGTGAATTCGATGGTGGTGATGATGATGACGATGTCAATGAGGTCAACTTTTGTCAATGCACGGCAGTGGATGGAACGTGGTTGAGCTGGAACTCCTGGTCGTCCTGCAATGTGACCTGCGGGGGCGGAGGTCAAACGAGGGTCAGATTCTGCGTGGAGCCCAAGTACGGCGGGTTGTACTGTAACGGCTCGAACGTGGAGGTCAGTTCGTGCAATACCCAGATGTGCCCAGGTTGGTATCTCGTGACGCTAGATGGAAGTAGGTGGGCTGACTGTTGATTGGACGATCAAATGTTTGATTTGTAATACGTACTAATACGTATACGTTTAGATTTCTATGGTTTGCTGATAAGATTAACCAAGCGATGGTATTGTGTCCATTTTAAAGATACGTTTCATGGATAAATCCAGGAATGACGGCTCGTATGAGTTAAAATTCAGACTTACAGTTTGGGGATGATGACATAAGGTATGATGACTTAAGAGGCATCATCACCATCATCATCGCTGTCATAGCCATCATCATTGCAATGATTACTCTATATATTTGGCTTCCATTCCGTCCTGAACTCGATCCGTCAATCGCAGCCATCTTTTTCCAGTCGACGGAGTCTGGGAAAGCTGGAACGAGTGGAGCAGCTGTAGCGTCTCGTGCGGGGGCGGAAAGAGGATCCGCATGAGGTCCTGCAATCCGCCCAAGTACGGTGGTAAGGGCTGCCCGGCCGACGGGGCCTCGTCCGAGGATTTTTGCAACGACGATCCTTGCAAGAGTGAGTATGCTTGCGAAGAGATAATGCTTTTTAAAGATTTGTCACCGACATGGACATCGTCAACATCGTCGTCGTCGTCATCATCATCTTTTCCTTATCGTTCCAAGTCGACGGCCAGTGGAGTCTTTGGAGCAGGTGGATGGACTGCTCGGTGACCTGCGGTCAGGGGTCAGAAAGGAGGTACAGGGACTGCTCGGTGCCAGAGAACGGTGGAAATACGTGCGAAGGAAAGCCGGAAGAGTATCGAGAGTGCAACCTGCAAGTCTGTCCCAGTGAGTGGATGACGTTGACGACGACGATGAAAATGATAGCAATGATAATGACGATGATGACGGCGATGATGACAACGACGATGACGGCATCGATGTTGCTGCTGATAACGATGATGATGATGATGATGATGATGATGATGATGATGATGATGATGATGATGATGATGATGATGATGATGATGATGATGATGATTGTGTTCCTCAACTTGGACATAAACCATTTCTACGAGCTATTTAGCAAAAAAAATCTAGAAAATCACCAACCAATCACCCGACAATAAGCAGATTGCGTGACTAAACACCATCATTTTTTTTTCAACCCACGTCAATCCAACCAATCGTTCGATCAACTCGTGCGCCCCTCCATTCATTCTCCTCTCTGTCTGTCGTTCCAGCCCCGGCCGAATGGTCCACCTGGAGTGCCTGGAGTGCCTGCAGTTCCACCTGCGGAAGCGGCGGATCTAGGACTAGGAGTAGGACGTGCAATCAAACGTCTGATGGAATTCATTCGCTTCCTTGTCTCGACATCAACTCGACCAAGGAAAACAAGGATTGCAACAGGTTCTCGTGCACTCCGAGCGGTAAGATTATGATTATGATTCCATCAACTTCAGCATCATCATGGTTGTCGTCGTCGTCATCGCCATTATAGTTATCGCATCAATACAAACAATACAAAACAAAACAGGCAAATTTCAAACAACAAATTCAAATCATCATCATCATAGTCGTCGTCATTATGAAAATCATCCTCATGGACATCATCCCGATACAAAACAAAACAATACAAGTAAATACAAACAAGCAAACACACAAAACAACAACAAACAAAACATACAAATGCAAACCAGTCAAGAGCTGTCAGGAAGCTTTCGACCGAGGACTCGAAGAGAACTCCTTCGTTCAACTCCTCTTCCCCGGCAGTTCATCGTCCACGAAGCCTGCCACTGTGTACTGCTACCTTGACAATGCCGGTGCGACCGGAGCAGGAAAAGTATCTGCCATTGTCAGTGAGTAGCGACGACGATGACGACAGCGACCACAGAAGTTGTGGTGGTGCTGGTGGTGGTTATTGAGGTTGATGAAGATTACTAGGTTGTTAGCGGTTGAATCTGACTATAATTATACATTCTGTAGTAGTTGGTTAATGAATAACTAGAGGTCAATAATAAATAAATAAATATAATAAAATATTTATATGAATAAGCAATGTATTTATTCCACCAATCCATCCATCCATCCATCTTTTGATCAACCAACCAATCAATCAATCAATCAATCAATCAATCAATCAATCAATCAATCAATCAATCAATCAATCAATCAATCAATCAATCAATCAATCAATCAATCAATCAATCAATCAATCAATCAATCAATCAATCAATCAATCAATCAATCAATCAATCAATCAATCAATCAATCAATCAATCAATCAATCAATCAATCAATCAATCAATCAATCAATCAATCAATCAATCAATCAATCAATCAATCAATCAATCAATCAATCAATCAATCAATCAATCAATCAATCAATCAATCAATCAATCAATCAATCAATCAATCAATCAATCAGGCTCTTGGTGAAATCAACAACTTT
>CM067527.1:2037500-2050000 GCA_034509925.1 Hirudinaria manillensis
GCCAAGACGAAGACGACGATGACGCCCGTCGGCAGAAAGAACGGATGGCGATGTTGATGATGATGGTGATGTTGCTGCTGGTAGTACTGGTCGTGGTATGGGTCTGGATCGGTGGCGTTGGTTGCCATGGCGACCCCCTCGCTGAAGTTTCCCGAAGACTCCACAGTACCCTCTGGGTTGTCCACGCCTGAACCCTCCGACCTTAGTACCCTCGAGAGTTGTTGCTTTCCCCGAAACATCCGACAGCATTTAATGCATCTGGAGTGATCGTCTGGGAGGCTTTGAACGAAGGCTTTGGATTTCCTTCTGGGTTAAAGATATGGCAGGGAGCTTTTTTCCAGATTCTTGTAGACAAAGTATTTATTATTATTTACTGTTATATTACTTTTATATAACTGCTATACTTTTATTATATTACATTTAGTGCTGGCAGTGTAACCCAGCATTAAATAGGACTGAGTGTCATTACGTAATCCATATATTACTTAATTAATATTGTTATTATTATTATTTTTACATTCCAATGGTCCATCAAGCCTTGGAAAAAGAAGTGAATCCAGTAATCCAGATAAGTTCCGAAAACGATTCGCAAACTTCCCAAAACGTCGACGATGATTTCGAAATCTTCATCTGCATTTGCTTTGGCTGTTGTCTGGGCGCATGTACGGGCGGTGATGAAAATATGTTTACGTACGCACAGCTGTTAGGCCGTAAAGGATTATGCATGGATTATAAGGGAGGGATGATGGATGGATGGATGGACTGATTGATTGATTGAAATGTCGACAATCAAGTTCACTCGGTTGAAGTGTGTATTCTGTGGCTTGACCCGAAACTTCACTCATCATCTTTGCACTGTCAAGAGATCTTGAGGGTAAGAACCAATATGAGGTGAGAGTTGCTTAAAATTAAACATCGTTGATATTTACCTTGTAAATTATATCTGAAGAAAATGGAATTTTATTTTTGTTTTTGTTTTTAAGTGAGAAACATGCTCGTTAACTTCGTAGCACCTTAACACCTTGATCCCATTTAGCGGATAGCGAGCCTAACAATCTAGGTAAAAAAAGCAGTTATCCATGACTGGATAATAAGCACGAATGATGGATTGTCAGACGGATCTGATGCTTGGTCGGAGAGATGATGGAAGCCTGGAAGAGGCGGCTTTCATCCACTTGTCACGATCGTCGGGGATTTTTCCAGGAGATGAATACTTGCACTGTGTTTGGCCATTTGTTGTTAATGAATTAACTAATTGGGGGTTAATCAGGTTAATAGGCTCCATCGTGCAGCCACACGACTTAAAAATCTGTTTGAAAATGAATTCGCAAATGTTCATCTTGTTGAAAGTTTGTTTACAGTTGAAAATCAATGGTAAATTTTGGTAGGCGAAATCTATAAACAGTTATTTTAATCAATCAGTTAATCGCAAAGTAAACAGAATCATTTCCACCTTGTTTAGTTTTATTTTTTATTAATTTTTTTAATGTTTTTTTAAAAGTAAATCTTTGAAATATTATCGATACTTCTGCTTGCCTTGATGGTCGCGGTGGATAATTAATGAGGCCGTAATCTCCATTAAGAACAGATCAATCAAAATAAAAATAAATAAAATTAGGCGAATCGATTTTTTTCTTTCTTTTTTTAAATGTGAAAATAAGTGTATTTTGATCAATTTATTGACGATAACTCTGACATGCCATATCTACTAAGTTGAAGTCCCTCTTCAAACCCTCCATCTTATGGAAATTACAATATTAATCCGGTATCACTATAATTTTTTGTAATTTAATTAACAAAATTATTTATTTGTTTATCAAGACTTAAGTTTAGAGAATCAATTTAGATATGAAGCAATCAATTACTTTTCGCTCACTAGGTGGAACGTCAGCTCTCTTTGAAGCGAAGTAATCGGGAAAAAAATATTTTCTTTAAAAATATCTCTGGCTTGTAATTAACACTCTGATATTTTTTCTTCGAGTTCAAAAGAAGTCTAATTATTAAATCAAGAAACTAGGAAGCGAGCTGTCGTATCCTGTAGTGAATAATACTAAGCATAATTTGAACACAACATAATGGTGTTCGAGGTTTGTCAAATAAACAGTTTTTATAAACAGAGTTCAATATTTTATTATTGTCAACAACGACGAAGCTGCCTGGAAGATTATAGCCTGGAAATATTTCTGGGAACTCGTGATAAATATGAAACCATTTATTTATCATGTGTTCTTGGAATTTGATTAAATATTTATTATTTTGTGGGGCAACGATGCGCATTAATATCCAAAATAAAAACTAGAAATTTTTTCTATGGAAACGTTGGTGATTCTGGCATAAATCTCTATAACCTTACAAGCTCAAAATAACATTAAATTTCAAAATAATTAATTGGTACATTTTAAAATAACATATTAATTTCTTTATTTCCCTAAATAAACTAATTAATATAATGTTTGGTTCTATATATTTAGTTTTGTAAAATAATTTCACATATACGTTTTTACTCTATAAATTAAAATTGTATTATATTCACATATTTTGTAAAAGTGAATACACTTAAAATATTCATGGAATGAAATATTATAAATTGTGGAATATCCTTTGGATAAAATTTGCGCCATTTGCATGGATGCATCCATTGTTCGCTAAGGGGTGTCGACAATGCTATCGCCAAACTAATTTATAATAGTATTCTATAAACTGCTTAAATCCAGAGCTGCTATTTGAATTTGTTATTTTCATACCAATTACAACCATTTTCCATTAAAAAAATATATTATGAGCGTGTTAAATGCTAAAAATGTGATCCATTCTACCCTCTCAATACTTCTTTTGTTGGCGCGAGAAGTTATTAGCGTGCGTTCAGCCGGGCCTAGAGCCATACTCATTGGCTAATCTTAACAAAAAACAACGTCGAATGCTTTTGATTAAATATTAATAGTGGCCGACTTTTCTTAAGATTAATCGAGCGTTGGAAGCAAAGTTCCTCTGTGGAGGTCAATCATTTTATCGTCAAGTTTGATAGAATTTATCATTTCGGAACAACGCTGGGATTTGTATTTGCACCGTTGGACACATTTTTTCCAGGCCGAAAATGGTGAGACTACGTTTCAATTTTTTTGGCTTTTGACTTTGCGCTACGGCTTTTCTTTTACAATGTATGTTGAAGTCCTTTAGCGGACTAAATGGATGCTACATAGTGGCGTATTGTTCGTCTTGGCCCTTGAGCATACGCGCTTAGTGAGCTGTTGCTATTTCTGGATTTTGTTTATTGTTATCATCCGGGTCGAGTTACGAACTCTGCCTGTAAGTCGTGCCTGTGTTTTCGGTGCGGTTTTTCATTGTTTAGTCGAACCGGCGAAATTTCCATTACTCTCTGGATAAAATTCGTGCAAATTCTACGTTTTTCCTACTCTTTGTCTTCCCATTCTGGCTAAAGTTGATATGCAAATGAATAAACTGGCAGCAGTAAGTTTTAATTTACTATCTAGATACAACTGGGTCCAGGTATGCGTATTACGAGCCGCCCTTGTGATACGCGGGATTCAATTGCTTTGTATTGTGGAGACTCATACTAAGATTGAACTGAATTAGACGTTAACGTCGCTTTTTTCCAATGGTTGGTCAAAGTTGAATGTTGCCTAAGCCAATTGCCACCATTCTGTTTTGGTTTTTATGACGAAATTAATTAACTGGATATACATGATTGTATAGCTTTAAGTTTTGTTATAATGCAGTTGAATTCAATGTTTTAATTGGCATTGTCAGCTATAGATTTTCCAGTTATATTATTTCCTATAAATATTTTAAACATTCTACAGTTAGTTAAAATTGTTGGTATTAAACAATTTTTCCGTAACTGTGTTTTTCATGCAATTGGTGTTAAATTTGAATATTTCTTAGAATGTTTTGGACTTTTGCACACAGGATGCACTTAAGTAATTAACCTTCAAAAGTAAAAACCTTGTCAAGTTCATAACTAATTTGCCTGTCGTTGTCTATAAATTCAGCATCTTTTAACAAATGATTACTCTTAATAGATGAGATTGTACCTTTTTATCTGCAGACATCTTCAAGGGAAAGTTCTCTCTGCCTCACCCCGACTCCCGGCTCCACTTCCGGGCAGATGCCAAAATTCGGCACCCTCATTCCGAACAGGGTCTTCGTCGGCGGGATTTCTAGCGACGTACGCACTTTTTCTAACCGGTTTTGGCCCTGGATTCCTGGCATCCTTTTGGCCAGAACTCATTTTTGCTTTTTTGCAGACTTCTGAGAACGAGCTCAAGTTTTTCTTTTCCACGTTCGGAGTGGTCAAGGACTGCAAGATCATTTTGGACAGGGGAGGAATCAGTAAAAGGTTTGATCTCGTACCCATACCCACTTTTCTTGCGACAGTGGCGAAACTGCGTTTACTTTTCAGTTATGGCTTCGTGACCTTCGAAAATCAGGAAGACGCGGAAAGAATCATAAAGAAGGAAGTAAGCGGCTTCGTTCGTATAGCACTCGTCGAAATTGTCATGATCGTGATCATTAGAACCTAGAAGTTGGTTTTAGCATGATGACGGATGCATTCGAGTTTCGTTGGCCTACTCTTTTGAGTCGAGCGTCGTGTTTGCACGGCTTAACCTTAAGAGGACGGTCTTGAATTTTGCTTTCGTGAATGTGATTCGAATCTTCAACGTTGCGAGTGTCGTTCGTGTTTACATCATTTCGGTCGAGGGATCGGCCGTCGCGAATGCAAATTTCTATTCAGATAACGATAATCGCTCGACTCTGCCGACGTTAAATCTTGCAGGGCGACAGCCTCATCTTCAAAGATAGGAAGTTGAATGTGGGACCAGCCATCAGAAAGCAGGTAGCATTATGTGCTTCTTTTTCTTTCAGTTTTTTTCTCAAAGGGGGATTTTTAACGGACTTTTTTGTAAAAAAAATCTCAAACTAAGCTTGTTTATAACTCAAATCTTTTGAAGAGTTTGTACTTCTAATGCTTTTATTTTCTACTTTCCTTCAGCAAACCTTCCCCAAACTGTGCGGTGAGTGGTTTGACATAATATTACGATGAAAGTATCATAATCATATTTATGTTCATCATCATCATCATCATGAGCACCATTGCTTTAGCTCAGCCAGGCTTAATTAGAGAGAGTTATTTGCATATAAATATCTTTACATTTATGCCGGATTTTGTCAGGATAAGTAGCAGAATTAGAAGTTGCAATAGCATAATAAGCCAATGATATGCATCGATGACCGATTTCGATCGTACCCTCGTTCCTCAGAACCCAACCTGCCACCGGCCGCCTACATCTACCAGAACGGTTTGTACGCCTTCCCCAACACCATGGTTCTCTGCCACCCCGACGGCTATGTGCTCTCGCCTCAGGCTCACGTAAAGTTTTGACCTCGTTCTTATAGTCATAAATAGCTTCAATAACCAGTTAAGTTACCTTTTGGCAAGCATTTGTGGGCGGAGGGACTTCCTCGTTCGAAAAGAAGTCGTTTCTTGATGTTGTTTGATTCGCTGCTATGGCAATTGCTTTGACTATTTTGGAGTAAACTAGCTGGGCTCCTTTCAGGTCCATTGATAGACTATTGTAATCTGTCTGTTATAATCTCGATTTGGAGGCCTTGGCATAGATTATGAATGCAATTCAATGCAGGCCTGATAGAAGGAAGTACAACAGGCCTTGGTGACAGCACTAGCAACAATGGTAACAAATATAATCGTCATAATAATAATAATAATAATAATAACGATGGCATTCTGAAAGATCACGAGCATTTGTAGCTTCCTTCATTCTTTTGCCTTTTCGTTGCTCTAGTGGTCTCGCAAAGGGACTCGGGTCTGCGTCGGGAGACCTCGGTTGACCTCCTTTGAGGTCGTGGTAATCGGGCAGGAAAGGCATTTCTTTGCTCGTTTGCATATCCGTGTCCAAGACTTTTGGGTGCCGGTTTAGCAGTTTTGGTATGCTAGGGTGCTACTACTACTACTACTGCTGCAAAGCAGTTCGGATGTTTGGAATTCGGTGCGCATGCATGGGAACGTGCATCCGGAGCAGGAGGTAGCAGGTTCAATGCCTGGGATGAGCAACTCGGGACGAGATGGAATGCCGGTCCACGAGCGAGCGAGAGAGCTCATTGTTTTCGTTCACGGACGTCTGAGCACATCCAACCTCCCGGTTTGTACCCACGAGCATCCTTTGGTTGGGTCTCTGGTTGTTGTTGTTGTTCTCATTGGGAGTCATCTTCTATGCTACAGGTGCTTGGAAATGAGTGATTTATGCCACAGCCATTGGCATTCCATCCTGACTCAGTCTTTTGCTTTTGCTCTTATTTTCAATCCATCCACCTCTCTCTCTCTCTCTCTCTCTCTCAACCTATATCTCTTGTCTCTCCTTGACTTTCCCACCCTATCGTTCCTGGGACTGGTCCCAGTTTCGTTGAGAATTAGAATTTGTAATGATGACGATGATGATGGATGATGATGTCCAATGACGATTGTGATGTTCGACGATGGTGATGATGATGATGATCACAATGTTGATGGCGATGATTGCATTTGACTGGAATGTGTTGCTTCTTTTCCTTTCAAAGATAATTGAAACTCGTGTAATTGGTAGTTTCAGGTAGCGTTAATCATAACTTTGCTTCGGGATTTCTTGTATTAAAATTCTAATACCAATGTAACGACATTAGCCCAATTAAGTAACTTATTAATTATAACATTATATTATTCTTTATTATTATTATTCCAAAGATAAAGATTGCCAAACTTTATGTTGTTATTATTATTATTTGGTATTTTAGACCTCAGCCTACCCTGTGCTCATGACACCCCAGTCTGTTGGATATTTCTCTTCTCCTGTGAGTGCTACATTCAATCGGTTGATGTGTCCATCGATTGGATTGCATGATTTTGTTAATGGTCCCGTTGCAGAATTCATTCTGCTTCTAGCTGTCATCAGGAAAGGTTTCAATTGGCCGATGATGATGATGATGATGATGATGTTTTGATAGCACTAACCATGAGGATGATATTGACAATTAGTGCTAAACTATTATTATTAATAATAACAATGATAATAATTTGCAATACTAATTTCGACAATTTATTATCCAGCCTGCAGGGTTTGCTCCTACCCATTGGCAGTCGCCCAACCAGTGGAGATGGACCTCGCCGGTAAGTCGTTGGACCGATCTATCTTTTCCATCCACCCTCATGCGTCTGTTATCGAATTGAATGCAGTCAATTTAATTCCAGAACGTGCCCGGGATGGTCCCGGCGGCCGGGCCCCTGGTTTACCCCGTAAGCCCCGAGATGATGTTCGCCCAGATGGCCGGAGGTTCGACTACGTCGTGCCAGCAAGCTCAGGAAAGGTCGGAGACGTCTGCGTCGGTCGTGGACCACCAGGGAGAGGTTAGCGGACCCGAGTCCGGATCGGAGTTCGGGACGCGTCCCCGGTAACCGGATCGTAATTCGTTTCAGTGCGGCGGTCCGATGGTGCAGAGCATGAGGGACCAGCATTTTGGCAAGTTCACTCCGCCCAGGAACCAGCACTACATGTACTGACGATCCTCCCCCAGCGAGACTGCATTGTTCGTTAGACGACATATCAGCGGATCATCCCGGACTCTTCTCTGCATTCTCGCCCTCAGAACTGCCTCTTGGTTCGTCGAATTCTCGTTCTCTCTGCCCTCCGTCGAAGGCAGACTCCCACAAGGTTTTGAGGTCTTCGTATGAAACCAAATAATCGTTTCTACCCCTCGACCTTTTCACCTCTCGATGACCTCGCCGACTGACGTGAAGTCGTCATCCAGGTGCGTTTCCTCCTCATCGTCTTCGTCATCTTCTGTTGTTTTGTGAATGAGTCCAATTGTGAACTTAAATGGATGTCTGCCTGGTTGGAATGCAGCCTAAGTGTGATAGGATTCTTGCTCGTGTCGTTTTTGTCTCGAGGAGCAGCTTCCTACGCTCGACGGTCTAGTCAAGGTCGCCCCTCCTTTTTAAGGTCGTTCGCCTTCGGGTTTTCCGTTCTTCCCCCCGTGTCACTGCGTTTTCATTTCGAGAGGTCTTCAGCAGAGAGTCGATGCACAATCAAAAGCTTTTGGAGGTGGCCGTTTTGATACCCGACGGGGTGTTTAAAAGCGAATTTATATTTTTCTAATCACCTTCCGACCAGTCCGTGCCTTCTTATCGAATGCAAAAGTACTTCATATCTCGCTTGCGGAGCTCTGTAGATGGATTTAGATTTGTCGCCGTCTGAGAGTCTTGGCCCCACCGATGTATTTTCGTTGTCCAGACATTTTTATCCTTAATTTTATCGCAATGCATCCCATTTGTCGCAGTCACTATTATTATTATTATTATTATTATTATTATTATTACCCTTGTCATTGTTATTGTTCTTTATTTATTTATTTATAGTTGTTATAATAATTATTACAATTTGGAATGCTCAGATCGACTGCTCTTGAAATCCGTCCTTCCCGGATGGATTCGGATTCTCGATGTAAAAATTTTCTCCTGCGTCTTAATCTCTCCGTCCGGCTGGTACCCCGCCCGACACGTTCCTAGGATCTGTACATTTCTTTGCTGGCGACGACGGTCCTTATTTATGACGGCACTGCAGACGTCCAGGTTCTGACCTTCCTTTGTACATAGGACCCTCGAGAGCCACTGCAGCGTTTGCCTTCGTGCGCGGGTCGTCCGGGTACTTTCCGAGGGTGCTTCGCCTGCATTCGCGTCGTCCCGGACTGCGGTCGGACGCGGTCTTTTATTTTTGGCGAGAGACTTTCGGTGCGGAAAAGGTCTTTGGTGTTTCTATTTTGCAGAATTTTCGTATTTTGTCCAGCGGCTTTTATTTCGTCGCCGGCTCGCTCGCTCTCTCGCAAGCGCGCACGCCGCCGCAACAATCTCATCGATCTCCGATTTTGTCGAGTTTTCGTCCGCTTGATTCCCCAGGTCTTCCAGGTTTTGCCCGGTCTTGAACAGCATTGAACGTGGTTGTTTGATTGATTGATTAATTGGTTGGTTGATTGATTGATTGATGGATTTGTCGGCATCGCTTTGCATTTTGTGCTAATCTCAGCTGCGTCAAGAGTCTTCCGACGGCGACCTGTGCCACGACTTTTAGGAGATTTTATGTTTTCGGGCTCATTTCATTGGGCCCTTAAACGGTCTAAAGCAATAGTTTTGTAGTGGTTTTAATTATTCAGGTGATTGCTGGAGCAGCTGATATTCTTGATTGTAATGATTATTCTATGCGTGTCGTATTACACGTGACGTAGGTGCGTGCAAGCGTATTTGTATGTTTGCATGTTAAACTACGATATATACGTTTTCTTTTTGTTGTCCTCGTGTGAATTTTTTGTGAGAATGTGTCCTTGCATGTGAAGGGATGGAACAAACTGCTGACGGAATGGATTCCTGGACGGAGTCCGAAATTCTGTGGTCGATATCATCATTGTCGTTGTTGTTATTGTTGTGACAGTAACAGCTATTGACATCGTTATTGCCTCCGATAATATTTTAATACAGTATTTTGCATCGACGTCGTCGCTCTGCGGACGTGATCCTTCGGCGTGAGGTTTTACCGTGCGAATTGCCGGGTCTCTTGCTGTCGTTTCGTGTCTCCGAGGTGTTGCTTGTGTTGCTCGTGCTTCGAGAAATAGTTTGGATGCAAAATGTCCTCGTACGACCCTGCGATTGGTTGCTCTGATTGACCCGACCTGACCCGACTGACTGACTAGATGCGAGTAATTTCTGGGATGTAATGATTATTGAGTGTCATGGAACAATTGTCCCTATTATTACCATTATTATTATTATTATATTAGCGTTACTATTATTATTTCTGATGATGATTATTGCTGACTTGCGAAAACTTTGTATGTTTTTGTGTCATTGTATGCTTTAATGTTTTAATACAACAACTTGTAGTGTTTTTGCTTCTTAAAGTCGAAGGAATTAAATTTGCGTGCGATGTGGAAACATGTGGATAGTGAGAAAGTAGCACGTTTGGTATGCGGATGTCTTATCAGTGAGTGTATCAAGATAGTGTATCTCAAAGACTGATCCAACCCAAGCAGTACTTTATCTTACGCGAGTTGTCTTTTGAGATCAATACAACTGTTGACGTGGGTCACATTAACCGCAACTTCGTCTCATCAGTACCAAGTAGTTAGGCTGGTTTGCCCGACACTGCAGTGGGAACTGTTGTGTGTTCTTATGAGTGGTAGTTTGGATTATATATATAATATATATAGTCCTGCTTCAATTAATTTATCAGAGCCCATGCTTGGTGCCAAATCAGTCCTAGGAATGATTTGTATTAACTAGTTGGAACATCACGGTGAAAATATGATTTGCATGGCCATGGCAAAGTATTAAGTCTTGGCCAAACAGTATTATTATTATTATTATCATCATCATCATTATAGTCTAGAAAATACAACAGCGTTCAGTTCAACAGAAGGGGACGTATTATAATTAAAGTATTTAAAAGCTTAGGCGACACTAAGCGGTCGGTCGGCATCGCAACGTCGCATCGTCACGACTGTCTCCACGAGAGTGTCCTCAGGCAAACGAGTGCAGTTATCAGTCCCGTCATCAGTAGGACGAGGTTGGATGATTTGGTTCTGATTGAGCCGAGCTGAAAGGTAATTGTTTGTTTGCGTTAGTCAGGGAAAAGATTTAAGAGTATCTGATAATCGATTCAAATCATTCTTAACTTATTAGATAGTAATAATAAGCCTTTGGGGAATAAAGTCTTATCTGGCATTAATGAAGTCTTACATTAGATGTAAGTAAAATGTAGATCTGATTCTAGGTCACTTTTATATTTATATTTATTTTTATATTACAATACTATCTATGTCTCCCTATGAAAATATTTTTTTGTCAGGGCATTGTTTCATGTAATTCCTATCAGTAAATTTATCATGTTAATTTATATTTCGTTATTTTTGTTTTTGCGGTTATCGCCAAAGTTTTTGTTTTCTCTCGAGACCAAATCCCTCGCCATGGGAGGGCAGAAACCGACCGTGACGTAGTAATTGCAGAGATCTCCGGAGCAGCACTCGTGGCATTTCCAGTCGAGGTACCAATCCCTGACGCAGAAGCGTCTCGTCTCTCGTTCCCTCTGCAAGCAGCGCTCCTGGTTGTCACAATCCTTTGACAAGTAGTGGATCCTGTTGCCTCTGGGCGTCCAATAGGGAGGGACTGCAAAGGAGACGGAAAATAAAGTTGTTGTTGTTGTCGTCAATGACAACGAATCGGATGGACGGATGGTGCGAGAGAAGGAGATGGAGAGGTGTTAGAGTAGAGTTAATTTTGTTTTTTAATGTTTGACATTGATTTTAGCAAATTACAAGCGATTATGAAAAATTTGTGATTTCTTGAAATTGTTGCATAATTTGTGTTGCATGTTATGACCACAATGTAGAATTCAAAAGCTGAAATTTACCCATTCCCAGGTAAAAATAGCCAATTAATTAATATTTAATATATTTCCTAATTATCCCTGTTATACTTCAGGTATGATTAAGTCAAAAAAAAGATGAATGAAAGAGTGGTTTGAACCAGGTGAGATGGATAATATCTATGGCAAAGGAGTCATTTTAATCTTAAACAATCATTGACTTTGTTCTTATGACCTCCTACATTTTGTTTGGATTCCACCTCAACACCCTCCAAAAAAAAATAAAGTCAGACAGGGGGCATTGGACAGAGGTAGCCAATCACCCCCATGCCAAAGCAATGACTTTCACTTGTACTTAACGAAAAACAAATTTGAAACTAACTTCTCCACTGAACACTCGAGTAGCAAACATCCTGGTTCTGTTCACATTGTTTCGAAGTCTTTATGCACTTGTCCTTGTTTCCATCCTGGTCTTTGCAGGAATAACATTCCAGACTGTAGGCTAGCAACAGTAGTGGTATCATTGTTATTGTTGTTAATGTTATTAGGCTGGCAACAGTAGTAGTATTATTGTTATGGTTATTCTTGTTAGTGTTATTAGGTGGCTGTGCAATCACTTATTAAACCGTGCAACCATCCATTGTTGAATCAATTTTTATTCTTATTAATAGAATTTATTAATGGAATATTAATTTTAACTTGACGAAGAAATCTTAAGCCTTGATTTAGTTTTTAATTTGAGATTGTCATAAAATGATGCTCGTAGATATTCTAAACTCAATTCATAGTGACTGCTGAATGAAAGTGAATTCATGAAAGCCTTTAGTTTTATTGAGTCATTTCGTTAAATTTAAACTAATATACGATTAATGTGAATACATTGCAAACATATTACATCGCTCCGATGACAAATAGGAAGTTACCGGTATAAAAGAGGGCGAAAAGACAACAAGCAGCTATGATTTCTCTCATCGTGAACAAATTTACGAATTTCAACTTCTCGGCTTAAATTTAATACTTCGAACACATTTTCTAGCGTAAAATGTCCATGTACAAAAATAAAAACACACCTACTGCTCA
>CM067527.1:2057500-2297500 GCA_034509925.1 Hirudinaria manillensis
TTCTTATTACTTAATAAAAGTAGACACGATTTCCGCCTGCCGACAATAAATGATTTTGTACGATAATTCAGAACAAATAAATGATTTTCACTGACAATTCCTAAAAAAAAAAATTTATATATATATATAAATAAATATGTATAAATACACCTGTCACCATCCACGTGACACCACGTGACACAAGGTGTGACATAAAATGGCAATCCGTTATTATCAACACTCAGAGGGACTCGTTGACAGCACTTTGGAAAATTAGAAATAAAAGCGTCAGAAAATAATTTCAGAAAATAAATATATTTAAAATAAATAAATAAATTTAAAATAAATAAATAAATTTAAAATAAATTTTATTTTCTATTTTGTTTCTTTTTTTTCTACCGCGAAGATATTTGATTAATTATTTCGGAAATTTGTAAAATTCACTTAACCGACATTATATACTATTATAATAATAATCATTACTATAAATTCTCATTATTATTATTAATATTGCTACTATTTATTTATAATAACATTGTAATAATATAATAATAACGTTATAATAATATTAATTAATTAACATTATAATAATATTAATTAATTAACATTATAATAATAATAATTAATTATTAATATTAATATGTAATACTTCTAATATATGAAACACATGAAACAAAAAGATTAGCCGCTGTATTTAAAAAGGTTTCATGACAATCTTTTCCAATACCCTTGAAAATTATGAAATTAATAATAATAATAATAATAATAATAATAATATGTTTTTTAAATAAAGTCTTTTTTTTAATATTTTCGGTCACAATTTTTTTAAATCATTTTAATTTTGTTTTCGGCGTTAATCTGAGATTATTTAATGAGATAAACGAAACTTATTTCAACAACATAGACTGTATAATTTAAATTAATTTTTAATTATTTTAAATGATTTTAAATAATTTTTAATTTTAAATTATTTATAAATTGAAACATTTTCTGGCTAATCAACTGGATTAAATAAGTAATTTAAAAAAAGATTTATTTTTAAAATTTAAAAAAAAATTTGCAAAATTATATTTTCGTGAACATTCGATTTGTCGAAGCATTTTAAAACCGGAAATTTATAATTTAACTTTTTTTTCCTGAGATGATGATGATAATGATTACTGATTATTAAATAATTATTTTCAATTTTCTCCATTTTATGTGAAATTAAAAGAAATAGATTTCTTTCAAATCGTCAAAAACAAAAATAAAAATCAACTTCCGTGATCAGTCGTGCGTGGAGACATTTGATGGGAACTGGATTTTAATTACAACGCGGCCTGGAGACGTCCGGAAGAAAATCAACGAAGCGGAACGAAGCCAAACAGAAAGGAGAGAAGGGATTGAAAGAACGTAATGGACACCTACGGGCAAGCAGACTGACAAATACTGAAGGAGAATGAAACAAACCTAGAAATAATAGCACGCACAGACAGACACACAGACACACACACATAGACATAGACAAAAACAGATAAAGATGGAGACAAACACAAGGATTAGGAAGGACTTCAGAGGAGACAGAATTTCAGAGACAAAATAATATTATCATATTTATAATAAAAAAAACTTTCCTGTCTTCAAAGCCATCCTTCCAGACGACCTTGACCCACTACCATATCGGCACACCCCCAGTACGTACGCACCCAATTCGCCCCACCACGGTCGATTAGGGTCTGCTTCCTCCCCACCAACTCCCCAAACCAAAAAAAAAAAATAAAGAGCAGAGGCAAGCAGAACTATCTCATTCGTGAGAGACTGACCCTTGACTGAAGGTTTGATTGATAGCTTGGTTGATTGCTTGGTTTCTCGGATGGCCGCCTGTTGATTGATTGATTGATTGATGGATTGATCCACTGATTGACTGACTGATTGATTGATTGATTTCGGAATCGTCTGGGCGTCTTTTGCTGAGGATTTTTGAAACTTCCTCAGCTATTCGTCAACTTGGGAAGCGGAGCTTGAAATTCATCTTAAACTTTCAATTTGATTTTTGCTTCATTTTTTTAAAAAAACAATTTATTCAAAAATCTATTAATCCTGGTATCCACAAATTCATGGCAATCAATTCACCATCCACACATAGGCCTATTCAGATCTAACCCATCCAAAGAGAGTCATCCATCCAGCAAGCGATCATCAACCACTCAGTCCTGATCACCTGACACACAATAGCCACCCTCAGACCATACCACCTCATCTCCCTCAGACCACACGCCCCCTACCACTCTATCTATCCCCCTGTCCAAGAGCACCCAAATAACGAGAACCAAGAAGTCGGAACTTCCGACGATGTGGAATTGGAAAAGAAAAAAAACAAATACAAACAAATGAACGAACAAATACAAACAAATGAACGAACAAATACATACAAATGAACGAACAAATACATACAAACAAAAACAAACAAATACATACAAATGAACAAACAAATACATACAAATGAACAAACAAACTGTATGGCCTCGCTTCGTGTTTTTTAAGATTAGAAGTGGAAGAATGAAAGCCAACACCTCAACCGTACATTCCGCCGAAAAAGCTTTGACGACGACGACGACGACGATGACGATGATGATGACGACGACGATGACTACGATGGTGATGATGACGATGATGATGGTGGCCACCCGTCCACCTGCATTGCATTGTGGGTCGCTAAGCTAGGGCGAAGAAATAACAGGGCCAATCCCTCGTGGGGAGGTTACGACACGAGTCCATAAAGCTTCCCACTTGACGACGACGATGACGACGACGACGACGCTGATGATGACGATGACGACGACGACGAGGCTGATGGCAGTGACGATGACTGTCGACAATGTCATGACATTAAGCATTCAAATCGATCGTCGATTGTGAGGTTATCCGCATTATGGGACCGAATATATTCGACCATAAAGCAGATTGGAGTAATAACCGGACTCCTGAATAGGACCGGGTTTCAATGGACTCCGGGAAAACCCGACGGAGCGTGATACTAATGCCGCTCTTTCATTAACCCGATCCGTCCATCCGGCAGATCCGTCCATCCATTAAACTTTCCATCCATCCGTCCATCCATTCGTCCATCCATCCATCCATCCATCCATCCATCCGTCCATTCATCCATCCATCCATCCATTAAACTGTCTACTTACCCATCCATCTGTCCATCCGTCAGTCCATCGTTGAATAATTTCCCCAGCGACGAATGAAGGATTAACAGGACATGTTTAACTTGTCGTTTCAATCTTTCTCAAACTTCTTTTTTTCATTTAAATACTTTCATTTATTTATTTATTCATTTATTCATTCACTCATTCATTCACTCATTCATTTGCTCGTTCAGTTTTTCGGTCGACCAATCAGTCAATCAATTAAGAGGTCAATCAATGAAACAATCAATCAACCCAGTTGATCAAAATTATTATGATTACTTCAATCATTTATTAATCCATTCATTAATTTTTTCATTCAATCAATCAATCAATCGACCAATGAGTCAATCAATCAATCATCAATCAATCAATCAATCAATCAATCAATCAATCAATCAATCAATCAATCAATCAATCAATCAATCAATCAATCAATCAATCAATCAATCAATCAATCAATCAATCAATCAATCAATCAATCAATCAATCAATCAATCAATCAATCAATCAATCATCAATCAATCAATCAATCAATCAATCAATCAATCAATCAATCAATCAATCAATCAATCACTCATTTGTTTTTCAACTCATTCAATCTTCACTTTCCAATTTGGAATCTTCTCTCAGCTTAAAGAGACACGGCCTCATCTCAACGCCGGGCGTTCCTCTGGAATAAATGTTCCATTATTCCGAGCACATTTTCTTGTTTAAAAATTTAAAATAAAAGAAATAAACAAATAAAAATTATTTTTTTCGTAGAATTTTATGCTTTTACATCTTCAACTCGTTCGCGAGAGAGAATTGAGTTTTGTCTTTTTTTCCTGGTGATGTTTTTTTTGATATTATTCGGTCATTATTGAGGTTAACTATGTATATTTGGATCGTGGTAATAGTTGTCCTATTAAAAATATTTCAACGCTTATCTCGCTGATACGTTCATCCACCATCTTGTTTTCCATCCGTCCATCCATCCATCCATCCATCCATCCATCCATCCATCCATCCATCCATCCATCCATCCATCCATCCATCCATCCATCCATCCATCCATCCATCCATCCATCCATCCATCCATCCATCCATCCATCCATCCATCCATCCATCCATCCATCCATTCATCCATCCATCCATCCAACCGTCCGTCCGTCCATCCATCCATCCATCCATCCATCCATCCATCCATCCATCCATCCATCCATCCATTCATCCATCCATCCATCCGTCCGTCCGTCCGTCCATCCATCCATCCGTCCGTCCGTCTATAATGACCCCTATTCAGATTATTATAACATTTATCTCCTTTTCCTCCAGACATCAAAGGAAATCTAAAAACTGCAAATGATATCGAAACTCGTTTCAAACGAAATTCCCTTGTTTCGCTTCCTTTTAATGTTAAATTTTAAATTGGATTTTTTTAAGAAAAATATTTTTATTATAAATGATTCAGTGATCATTATCAACACTTATTTAACATCTTATATGTTATCACAATAAACTGGTAACATATAAATAGCTTATTATTATTATTATTATTATTATTATTATTATTATTATTATTATTATTATTATTATTATTATTATTATTATTATTATCCAATTACAACTCGTCCCCCAGTCCAGAATGGGACCAGGGCCTAACGATGGAAAGAGGGGTGTGCAGCGTGGAAATGTGATTAGGCCTCCTGTGAACCGTGACCAATCTCCGGACGAACTCTTCCAGCATCACTCGAATCCGTTCGGCCATGCGTGACGCCCTCACCTTGTCTTCCTCCTCGTCTTCGTCTTCCTGCTCTTCTTTTTCTTCTTATCCCTCTTCTGGTATTACCTTTTTTAAACTTTCGTGGTGCCTTCAAGTGAAATATTCGTTTTATAAATTTTTTTTTATAAATTTGTATCTTTGCATGTCAGCGAATTTAATGAACCTCTTTTTTAAGATTGGCACTTTTAGTTGTTTTCTATTCAAAGTCATAGGAACCCGACTACAATCATTCATTTCAATCACACGTTAAATTCAAGATCAACAATACTAATCACAACAACAGCACCCCTAGCAAGCAAAGAAACTCTCACATCCAAAGTAACAGACGAGCAAATAGACAAACAAACAAACAAATAAACAAACACTGCCACGTCCAAGCACAGAGCCACGGAAAGGTACAAAGAACGTTTGAGATCTACTACTTCTTTCCTCCATCCCACCATCCTTCCTTCCCCGAATGAAGAGAAACCGTCGCCGGTACGAGGGGAGCTAAAGATCACGTGATCTACTCCAGGTTAATGGCGACCCAACCGCCTCTCGCTTCCGGATTTATGCTCCTCCATTGAGTCCAGTTTTGCCGGCCTGAGTGCCAGTTACGTCAGAAGTGCAAGGATGTATCCACTAGAAGAGTTATTATCTCCAGCCAGCTCTTACTCCATCAGTCCATCCAACCATCCATCCATTCATTCATCCTTCCATCCACCCGTGCCTCCATCTCAATTTGTCGTTAATATCAAAATCATCATCATCATCATCATCATCATCATCATCATCAAACATCATCATCAGATTATCAGATTATCATCATCATTATCATCGTGGACCACAATCAACCGCTAACCACGAAGCCACTGCAATCAACCAAAGATCAACCATAAATTAACCAGGTTAGAAGCCAATATCATCCACTGAACATCATCAACCAACTATCAATCAACCAACCATTGATCAACCAGCACTAATCAATCAATCAATCAATCAATCAATCAACCGCAAACCAACCGAGTTCGAAGCAATCAAAAGGCGGACTCGACAGTCAGAATGGAACAAGTGTTTTCTCAGATGGAGAATCGATGCCTGCCAATATCCGTGGAGATCCATCATCTCCGGAGAGAGAGGAATAATTTCTTTAAATTACTTTTTATTGGAAATAAATATTAATTATTACGACTTAAAATAATAAAAATCGACATTAAAATATACTAAATATAAGATAAATATTGCAACATGAATTAATTTCAGTAAATATTTATTTATGAAATTTATCCAAAACAATTATATTTTTGATGCTGATGATGACGACGGTGATGATGATAATTGCCGATATATATATGTATATAATATTATTTTCTTATCACGATCACTTATTATATTACTATTATATAAATAATTAGATTATTAACGTATTATTTTAAAATCATTTCAATTATAATAACCCGATAAACATCTTTCGTAACATCAATTGCAAGCAATCATTCACAGACGCAATTCTGACGTTACATAATATTCACGGCCGAGGACAAACACGCAACAGGACATTCAACGATACAGGAAGACGGACGTAAAGATAGAATTTTTAAAATTAGAAAACAATGATTTATAAAAAAAAAACAAATAAATGTGTAATCCGAATCTGTAATCCAAACTAACTGTTCCTGAAGTGCAAAGGTCAAGAAAGGGTCGAGGTCGGACGGAAAGAGAGCGAAGGAAGGGTGAGAAAAGAATTGTCCACTGGCATGAAGGAAGAAAAAAAAAATTGCGTCTCGATGGAAAAATTTAAACGACATTTTCAGAATGATCTCCATTTTACTTTTGGTCCGGATGCATCCATGGATGCACGTCCAAGGAGCTTTGAGAATCGACATCCATCCATCCATCTATCCGTCCGTCCGTCCATTCATCCATCCATCCATCCATCCATCCATCCATCTGTTAACGAATCTTAAACTGCCAAAGATAGTTACCACTAAAATCCAATATCAGGAGGAAGAGGAAATAAATGATTGATAAACATCGATAAGCCTCATTAATTATTAATTAGTTTGAATATTAAATTAAGTCGTCCGTCCATTAATATTAATGACTTCCGGCCTCTTACAGGATAATCGCATTTGGGTCGACAAAGCGACATGTGACGGATGTACTTCTTGCTTATGCAAATGAGGGATATTTTTAGAACCACTTTGTCCGTGGGACAATGTTTTTATGTCCCAAGGCTGGAGAAAAATAACGTTGCTATTATTATTATTATTATTATTATTATTATTATTATTATTATTATTATTATTATTATTATTATTATTGTTATTATTATTATTATTATTATTATTATTACTATTATTATTAATATTACGCTCTTATGTTATAATTAAACATACTTGCTGTAATATATTAAATATTATTATAATAATTATTATATTTAATATAAACACATGCACATTATATTATATTATATGTGTGCTTACTTGGTGGAATTCAAGTGCGCATGCGCAAACCGGTCACTGCTTAATTCCTTCCGGTTTAATCTTTACGATCCATCTGCAAAGATATATTCAAGTTATCGGTTGTAAGAGGGCGTTTGTATCTATTTTCTATCAATTTATTTGCCCAGCATATTTACAAATAATTTCTGAGTAAATTATTTTATTATTATTATTATTAAAAATTAAATTCTGAAAACGTCGAAAATTCGACTTGATTTATAATCGTGTAATTTCAGCGTGGCTGGAAATTCATAGGCATATTACACTTACCTCGAAGATATTAAAATATTAAAATATTAATATTAATTATAATTTAAAATTGTATAAATTGTAAATACAATCAATAATTAGAGATAAATAATTTAAAAAAAAAACGAAATCTATTTAAACTATTATATTATATTTTATTATTTATATATAAATATTTTTTCAAAGATTTAAACTTTTCCTCCCTCCGGGGTTTCGAACACTGGTCCCTCGGATCCGTGAATATTTCACGAGCATCCCATTTGCTATTCAATGGCAAAATGCTCTGACACCGTCATGACAAAAGTGGAGTTGCAGCAATACAAAAAAAAATTCATCCCTGATGCGACAATTATAAGTCTAGCCGTCATCGTCGTCATCGTCATCATCATCGTCGTCGTCGTCGTCATCATCATCATCGTCGTCGTCGTCGTCATCGTCATCATCATCGTCGTCGTCGTCATCATCGACGCCTTTATCTCCCTTATTATTTTCTCCCAGTGTGCGCATAAACGTCGTGTTATGAAAACCCCGAGACTTAACGTTCTCGTCGTAACGAAGTCATTCATCCATTCATTCATCCATCCATTCATTCATGCATGCGTTCACTCATTCATTCATTCACTCATTCATTCACTCCATCATTCATTCATGCATGCGTTCACTCATTCACTCATTTATTCATTCATTCCATCATTAATTCATGCATGCATCTGGAGATTCAATGGCTACGATTTCAAACCAGCCAGGCGTAATCAACCCCGGTCAACGAATCGGAGACAATCACTGCTTCCATCTCTTCAATGAGGTCGTTTCTCTTCCATAAAATCAAGGAGGTGACACATCAAGGAGGTGACACATCAAGGAGGTGACACATCAAGGAGGTGACCGAGAGCAACAGGCTTTCAGTATTTTCTTGTACGATCACCCATTCGCTCTCACTCACTCACACACCCATCCCATCCCATCTTCCGTGAGGGGCCCTTGGGTCTCCCCAGCACCACCACTCCCAACCCTATCTGCCTCCTCCCCGGAACGTCTCAGACATAAACTCAACAACAAGAATCGACTCGTTGAAATTTAATGAGGTCGTTTGCCCGATAGCCACGGTGATGATGATGACGATATTGGTGGCGTTAGGATTGATGATGATGATGATGATGGTGGTGGTGATAGTAATGATGAAAATCATGATTACTACGTTATCTCATCATTCTCCTGAAGACTCTTTTACCATTTTAAAATCGTTAGTGTTCCCAGATGTAGTATCTTCATTATTCATAAGAATTTCAGTTTTCGTCATGCGATATCGTTGGTTGTCTTGCTTCCAAGCATCCGATTATTTCCTCCATCCATCCATCCATTCATCCGTCCATTCATCCGTCCATCCATCCATCCGTCCGTCCGTCCGTTTAGAAATAAATTACGGTCCCGTTGAACGCGAGGCGTGGGTCGATGGTTCGATTCCTGAAAGGTACCGATCGAGACCGTCGAATGAAAGAAGCAAGGAATTGATGACGTCACGATTAAGGAGCAGCATGAATGAATGAAGAACTGAAGAGAAGAGAGGAGGAATATGACAACGGAGGTGGAAAACGGTTTGATGGATGATGCGGAACGGAAAAGATAAATTTCTTCCAAAATCCGTCCCCTATTGCCCTTCCCTTGACCATCCAGCCATCCATCATTTCCTTCAATCATCCATCCATCCATCTGTCTGCCCGTCTATCCATCCATCTGTCTGTCTGCCCATCTGTCCATCCACCCGCCCGTCCACCCATCCATCCATCCATCCAGCCAGCCCTCCATCCTTTCATATTTCCAAGACACACTCGTTCCCATTAAAGACGACTCCTTTTATGCAACGTCTGTTTGCACTGGAAAAAGCTCTTTGAATGTTTATGACGATGACGACTACGACTGTGAATAATAATAATAATAATAATAATAATAACAATAATAATAATAATAATAATAATAATAATAATAATAATAATAATAATAATAATAATAATAATATGCATCTTAATCATATTAAATGAAATCATAATCAAAATAATCATAGCCATTATAATAGCGGAAATAGAGAAAATAAGAAAGTAACAGTCGGATGGGCGAATGGACGGACGGATAGACGGATGGACAGACGGATAGGTGGACGTATGGACAGACAGAACGGTGTATGGACGAATGAAGTATTGAACGATGAAGGAATGAGTGAGTGAATGAATGATAGTGAATGAGTGAGTGAATGATAGTGAATGAATGAGTGAGTGCTTGCACGGATGAATGGAGCGGTTGGACGGATGGATGGATGGCGGGTTTGCAACGCATACGTGGCAACGGCAGCCCGAATCCACCAGGAGATCCACAGGCAGATGAATGCCGTTCGTGATTTTCCTGGCAGCTAATTATAGTCGGGCATCGATTTGGGGGGAGGGAAATTGGGGGGTGTATAAGGGGGAATGGGGTTGGGGAAGTTACCTCCACCAGTCATTCAGTTCTCCTTCCGTATGCCATCCATCTATCAGTACGTTCTTTCGTTCATCCATCGATCCATTTGTCCATTCACTTGACCATACATCCGTCCGTCCGTCCGTCCGTCCTTTTGTCCATCTATTCATTTTGTAAATGTATATACAATGCAAATGTATATCTAGCATTCAAACATTCAAAAAGCATGGAATGTTTTTGAAGGAATTTAATCCGATAAAAGTGAGGCATGACAACTTTTGACATTCTGGAATCAAGAATTGCACTTGATTTCCCCCTTGGTTTCTCGGTACTCACGACAAATTACGTCAGAGGGCCAGAGGGCCAGCGGGCCAGCCCTCATCACATGGGGTGAAATTTTGACTGTTGACGGATGTTTGAATATATTCAGATTTTATTATTATTATTATTATTATTATTACTATTATGTATTATTATATTTTTATGCGATATCTTTTTTTAAAAATCCATCTATCCATTCATTCGACAATCTATCAATCCATCCTTCCAAGAATGTATGACCCAAGTGTAATATATTGTTGCCAGGTTGAGAATAATATTATTTAACAAGTTATTACAAATAAATGTCTCTTAATAAATAATTATTTACTTAATTGTTAAACATTTTTATTTATTTATTTATTTATGAAATTGTTTCGTTTTAAGTTTTTTTTATTATTTTTAAAATAAAACAAAATATTTGCAAAAAATTCAATGATTTCTGCTTCGCCATTTCTAGAAGCACTCTCATACTTGACCGGGGAATTGGGAATTTCCGTTTTCAAGGGGTTTCACTTTCGCTTCGCTCTCCTGACGAGTGGAAAATCCAGACGAAACGAAATGGAAACCGTTCTTTGAGTTATAAATTGTGACAAATAAAGCTGAATATAATATAATAATTATAATGCCATTAAAATTTATTTAAAATAATAATAATTAATGATTAATTATTAATAAATATATTATTATTATTATTATTATTATTATTACGTTATAAATTCTGTTATTTAAAACTTTAGTCATTGCTTTGCTTTAATTAGACATTACAGTATTTTTAAAACAGGTCGAAAATGACGGTGAAATACTTGTCTCTTTAAAAAGAAAAGATTTTATAATAAATAATATAAACAAAATAACTTTATATTAAATTATATAAATAATATATAAACATAACTTTAAATGCAATTTCATCATTTTGAATAATTAATGAGTAAAGGGCGTCTAAGTCAGACTAAGGAAAGGATCCATCAAATGATGATAATGACGACGACGACGATGACGATGGTGATGACGACGACGACGATGACGACGATGACGGTCCTGGTGGATTGGGGGGTGGTTGCGTGCCCCACTTGACCCTCCTGAATGGAATGTTAACGAAGAGTGCACTGGCAACACTTTAGAATCTTCCTTTTCCCTTTTATCGACCACCGTATTGAATTTTATTGAATTTTATCGAATTAAAGTCTTTTTTCGTGGAGAATTTTATCGGAAATTTGTTTTTAAATTTAAAAATCTCAATTTCCCTCTTTTTCTGGAAAAACATGTTTTATTTATTTTATTTTTTTTAAATTATTATTTTGCTCACTTCCTGCCTATTATGACTTATAATTATATCGTTTCGTTCTTATTTTATATTTAATGCTGCTGCCGCCAGAAATATTTATATTTAATAAATTATTATTATTTTTAAATTATTTAATATTATTATTTATATTTAATAAATTAATATTATTATTATTATTAAATAATTATATTATTATTTATTATAATAATATAATAATAATATAATTATAATAATATAATTATTTAATAATATTATTATTATTTAATATTATTATTATTATTTATATTTAATAAATTATGCTTTCATTTTTATACAATTTATGTATATTTTATTTCATCAATTTATAAGAAGGACGTGTTGACATTTTATTCGACGATTTGAGATTTATTTCAAGAACTCAATTTCGCCAGAATTAAAAAGCTTTATGACTTTATTTCCCAGAAATTGCTTCTCCTCATAGAATCAATCTTCTCATCATCGTCATCGTCGTCGTCGTCATCATCACTGCCATCATCGTCGTCGTCATCATCACCGCCATCCTCGTCATCGTCGTCGTCGTCATCGTTATCGCAACACGTGTTACGGATTTCATGGCTCTCCGAGATTCACTCAAACCGGACTGAAATAAAGGCCCATTTTATTTGATTTTATTTGAAATTAAAGCATAAATTCGACGAATTTCAATCGTTCACAGGGACAATTTGCTATTAATTCAAGCAATATCATCAAAGTTATTATTATTATCGTTATCATTATCATCATCATCATCACCGAAAATGATAAATTATATTTGTTTAAATTAAAAATTTTTAACATCATTCATCATTATTAATGTAATCAGGGTTTCTTTGTTTTTGTTTTTCTTCCATCATTATATATATTATCGCTCAAAAATAAAAATTTAAACCTGACGTGATAATTTAAAATTGGAGATTATTATTATTTATTATTTAAAAATAAAAATATGGAAAACTTAAGCATCAACGTTTAATGCTTTCAAACGTGGAACTTGTTCTTGTTTTTGTTTTTGTTTTTGTTTGTCCGATTTCATTCCAACCACGAACAAACAGCTTCGGAGACACCAAAGAATAAACATCGACGGCCCCTTTGAGACTGTAAAGTCCAATGGACATGTGGCAGAGACGACGACGACGACGATGATGATGTTGTTGTTATGATGACAATGATGATGGTGGCTATGATGATGATGATGACGACGATGAGGAGGAGGAGGAGGAAGAGGAGGAAGAAGATGATCATGATTTAAAATCGAACGAATGATTCGAATCGCATCCAGCGATATTCCGGAATAATCTCCAGTGCCATCTTCACGGTCGTTTCCAATTTTCATTTTGATGACGATCGGCTCTTCATCGTCGTCGTCGTCGTCATAGGCGTCATTATTGTGACCTTCATTCGACCGTCATCACAGTCACCGTCATCACCACCAAAGTCATCATCATCATCAGCGTCGTCGTCGTCTTCACATTCGAGAAGCGCAAAAATCTGCACCGGCTCCCGGTCATTTCAGATCTCCGATGCCGGTCTCGACGGCCGACACCTCCCTGTACCTAATCTGCCACCTGTACTTGAGCCCCTTGACCTTCCGACAGACCTGTGTCACGTAGCAGGTCGCACCGACGCACCCCAGGCCTCCGAGGAGACACAGCAGCGACAGTGCTCCGATGAACGCCTTCCTATTGCTGTCATTCCAGGCGCTGCCGCTTTCCTCCTGGATAGACTGAGCCTTGACTGCACCGGCACCGTCCTCCCCTCTTCTTCCTCCTCTTTCTCCGTCCTCTTCGTCGTCGTCGTCGTCGTCATAGCGCTCGGAGCGACACGGCGACAGGTCGCGCGATATCTGATCGTCGAAGATGGAGACGCCGTAAACGTCGGGCGGAAAGTCGCACAGGTAGGCGCTGATCTGGTCTCTGATGGAGACGATCGTCGTCTGCGTCTTGTTCGTCCAGCGCAGGAACGGCGCCAAGTCGCAGGTGCACTCGAAGGGATTGTCGCTGGCGTCCAGCTCTTCCATGTACTTCAGCTGACCGAGCACCTGTCGGCAGGATAGATGACGATGGAGTGGACGGATGCACGGATGGATGGATGGATGGATGGATGGATGGATGGACGGATGGACGGATGGACGGATGGACGGATGGACGGATGGACGGATGGAGGATGGACGGATGGACGGATGGATGGATGAATAACTTCTTGGCCATTCAATATGAACATTTAAATGATCATCATGCAGAAATGCATCGTCGTCGTCGTCGTCGTCATCATCTTTACAACTGCCAAATATTTGCATGGATGGATATTCCTCCACTCTTGCTTTCTCGTCTTCAGAGACAGGAATGGTGACGTCACTCGACTCCATTAGGACCAGTCACGTGGACTGGCAACACGTGAGATGAAAAGTTATCCTACACGAGGGCGACGACGACGACGACGACAAGATGATAATGTAATTACTTACAACTACATAATAATAATAATAATAATAATAATAATAATAATAATAATAATAATAATAATAATATAATTAATAATAAATATAATAATAATAAGATAATTACTAATATTATTATTATATGATCGTCATCATAATATTATTATTATATTATATTATTTAACATCATTAATTATTATGGCAATTATACTTCTAAGTCCGTCAACGTTTGCATTTTATATCAAATGTAATAATGCTTTATTTTATTCGAAAATTAAAATTAATTCTCTGAAACGAAATGGCGGGGGGGAAAGAACCCTGTCTGTCAGTCTGTCCGGACGTTTTGTGAAAAGGAAAGTCCAGTAAATTTAGCGCTTAATAAATAACGAAGAATGAGATGGCGAGATTTTTCTTGCGCTAGAGAAATATGTTCCTGGCGCCGGCTCTTGACCGATGATGTTAAAAATTCGCGTCACGTGACATGAGCGATAATCGAGATGCAAAGATAAATCACTTAGTCGACCGTCCATAGAAACAATAACTTGTACGAAGATTTACAATTTTGTTAGCATTTTTTCTCCTCCTCTTCTTCTGTTTTTAACGAATAAAAAAATAAAAATATTTTTGTGTTTTATTTTTTAAATGGAAATCAATAAACGTTAATTTTATTCATAAAGAAGAAGAAGAAGAAGAAGCGAGAACAGTGATTATGTATAAATGGATATTATGAAAAACATTAGCAGTTTTTAAATTCAAATTAAAGAAAAATAATTAAAATGATGCTACTAACTATTTATAAAGACATTATATTACTAATTATAATCTGTCGGTCATAAAATATATATAAAAAAAATATTTGAAATTTATCTCTCATTTTTCTTTTCTCATAGTTTATTGAAAATTGAAAAAATATTTCGGAATTATTTGGGCGCGACCCTAAAGACGACATGGCGCCAGAATTGCACGCCTTGGAAAATTTATGCCGCCATGCCACTAAGGTCTCTGGTAAATAAAAATGTCCACTTCTGTCTCGGAAGTGTCTCGGAGAATGTGAAAAACGCATAAGAAAATTGCCAATTTTTGCATTACGAGTGGAGAATTGTAGACTCGGTGTGGAAAGTGTGAAGTCTGAAGTAAGGATGTTTTACTCTCGACGTCTGCACTCGAAATTCTGGGCAATTACGAGAAAATTAGGATGCAATTCTGAGGGGAATTATAAAATAATTGCGAATTTCCAGAAAAAAAAATCATTAGCAATCAACAATCAAATTCTAGTTTTAGGCAAAATGAGCAAAATTTCAGCGCGGAGAAAATATTTTAAGCTTTTTCTTTTTCCTCGGAAATAAATAAATAAATTCTCTCTCCTTTCGAAGAAATTTTCCTTATTTTTTTTCTCTCTTTTTTTTCGTGTTGGAAGTTGAAAATTTAGAAAAATGAATTTCATTCATCAGAAATGAATTATTTTCCCTCCCCGTTTCACCTTTAAAATGTCCGCGGCAGCAGTTGCTGGTAATTTTTAGCACTATTTTTAAAAAGTAAAATTTAAGAACTATGAAAACAAAACCAAAAAAAACTGTTGATCTAAACCTGGCCCCAACCGATTCAATGGCATCGACCTTTGGTGCCTCTAGCTGACCAGACCCTACCTTGGCCCGGCCCTAACCTTACCTTGGTCCATCCCTAGCCCTACTTTACCTACTAACCTAACCCTCCTAATTCTGGAAATTCATAAAAAATTTATAAAACTTTTGCCTGTCACTTCTCCAGTTACCGTAAACGATTTGCATAGTTAGTCAGTTCAATTTACTGCTTCCATAAGCATAACACTAGTAGTAATAATTATTGGTAGTAATAACTTGTATTATTATTATTATTATTATTATTATTATTATTATTATTATTATTATTATTATTATTATTATTATTATTATTATTATTATTATTATTATTATTATTATTATTATTATTATTATTATTATTATTATTATTATTATTATTATTATTATTATTATTATTATTATTA
The DNA here is from genome assembly GCA_034509925.1 of Hirudinaria manillensis. Lineage (NCBI taxonomy): Eukaryota > Metazoa > Annelida > Clitellata > Hirudinida > Hirudinidae > Hirudinaria > Hirudinaria manillensis. The sequence continues at coordinate 2,073,685 of CM067527.1, forward strand.
TTATTATTATTATTATTATTGTTGTTATTATCAATTAATAAATCCGCCAGCATTTACCCAATTATCATAAAAATTAAGATGAATTACATTAAGGAACAGTTGTCCATTATAAATCGAAATAAATTCCAACAAGAGCGGATAATAAACGTCCAAACAAAGCAAAGCAAATTTAAAAATAAACAAAGCCAGTAAAACCTGAGAGTCCAGAGTGTGCAGCTGATTGCCAGAGACGACCAGCTTGGAAAGGACCCTCAAGCTTTCCAGTCCGACGTCCCTGATGTCCCTGATCTGATTTCCCTGGAGCAGTAGGGTACTGAGGTGTCTCAGGGAGACGAGATGCTCAGCGTGGAGGACGCTGATCCCGTTGTGGCTCAGATCCAAGACTTGGAGAAGCTGGAGGCTTTCCATCAGGTTGCCGAGCTTGCCGCTCTTGAAAGCTCCGCCGAGTTTGTTTCCGGCCAAACTGAGCGTCTGCAGTTGATGGAAGCTCTTGAAGACGGCCCTGAACTGGGTGAACTGATTAGAGCTGAGATCGAGATTGGTCAACGTCTGGTGGAGAACGTCGAAGAAAGAATCGTCGATGGACGAGAGACGGTTGTGCGAGACATCCATGTTGGTGACTTTGAGGGGTCCGAGAGTGTTGAGCGTCGACAGGGCGTTGTGGGAGAGATCCAGCGTGGAGACGGAGGATATGCTGGAAAAGAGGTCGCTATTGACGGACGTCAGCTGATTGTGGCTGATGTTCAGCTGCTGAATTTGACTCGAGCCGCTGATCCAGCCGGCTCTGAGGCTAGAGAACTTGTTGTAGCTGAGATCGATGTACTCGAGACCGGTTATTCCGCTCAGACTCAACTCGCTCATCTGATTGAGGTGCAGACTGATGCGTCTCAGTTTCCTGAGAGCGGCCACGTTGGGCAGTTTCGTCAGCTGACCTCCCTCTAGATGCAGTGTCTCGAGATTGGGCAGGGACTCGAAAACCCCGGATTCGATTAGTTCGAGGTCGCAGTACGAGGCCAGTAGACTCTCCAAATTCTTAAAATTGCTGACCATCTTCACCGTGAGATTGGTCAGGAAGTTCTCGCTCAGATCCAAGCGCTTCATCTTGTTTTCAGCCGGGAAAGAAGAGAAGACGACTTCTAGGAGAGTCTTATTGACGAGACTTCTCGCCAGGGTCAGAGAGTTCAAAGAGTTCAGGCCGCAAAAGGTCAGCGAATCGATCTGAAGGAGGCCGCAGTCGCTGAGGTTGATCGTTCCCAGAGAAGACTTCTTGCTTCTCTTGAAAGCTTCAAAATCGTTCTGCTTCAGGTGCCTGATATCGTTTCTACTCAGGTCTAAATAGTGTAGCGACGTCATGAGCGAATAGCTGGAATCCAGCTTTGCAGTCGTTATCTGGTTGTAGGCCAGGTTGAGAATCTCCAGGTTGGGGGCGAACCATGCCAGGCCGTAGGGTATAGACCTCAGCTGGTTGTGGCTCAAGTTGATCTCCCGGAGTGACTTTGCCTTGCACTCGGTTGCCCTGGAAGTGATTCTATCCGAGAGAAAGTCGTCGTAGTTCTTGCCGGCCTCGTCCGCATTCGTTCCCTCGTAGTTGAACGGAGAGAAGTTGACAAAGTCCCGGGCAGGAATAGAACTCGAAAGCTCGGGCACGGTGACGATCGCGATGGAACTTTCATTCGACGCATCGCTGGTTTGATTCGAATCGAGATAAGCTTTAGAATCCGAATAATCCACACCTGACGGATTCTGGAAATTGTGATTGGCATCGAAATACGACGACGAAGACGACGATGATGACGCGTCCAGTTCTGGCTTAGAGCTGGGGGTGCTACCCTCCTGAGAGTTCTGATACCAGCTGTCGAGAAGGGTTTGATCGGGTGTCAGCTGAACTTTGAAAAGGGTCAACTGGTTCGAACCCACGTCCAATTCTTGAAGTTCGTTGAGGTTGCAAAAGCTGGCAGTCGATAGGAAAGCCAGCCGATTGTTTTCCAAGATCAGAACGGATAGCTTGTCGACGGTACTGAAGGCATTTTCCGGGATCTCTTCCAGCTGATTACTTTCCAGATAGAGGCGTCTCGCGGCTCGAGACTGTCTCGGTAGGAAGGCCAGACTCCTTCGGCTACAGTCGACAGTTTCGAAGAAGTTGAAGCAGTCGCATTGCGGCGGGCACCACTTGTCTTCGATGACGCCGGTTTCAAAGTCTTGTCCTCGAGAGCAAGACACGATGATGAAGAGTAGGAGGAGGAGGACTAGGATGAAAGCGTTGGCGATTGCCGATGTCTTTGTGGAGTCTCTCATTTCCTTTTCAGTTCAAGTACGTTTTCAGTTTATTTTTCTTTTGCTCTTTCTTCTGCTCGATCGAAGACAAGGATTTATCCTTCCTTCTGAGGAGAAATTGGTTCCGTTTCCTGGAATACGGAGGCAAAACGATCCTTCTATTCGTTCCTCCTGTAGATTTATGAGGCGCTAAGTTGTTTTATCGACTGCGGCCCTTTTGTAATTAGTAGGTTTCTTTCTTCCCTCCGAGCGTAACACAAGATCCATAGGTCATTTGGAGTTTTCCGTGCAATTAAGTCATAATTTCTATCTCAAAGAGACGTCGATTTTTTAAAATATTTTTTTTTTGAGAAGATGTTTGTTAATTTATGTATGTATACTTTGTCCAAATACTGTTTTGACAAACAAATATCTACAAAATGGCCGCTTATTTGCTTTTGCACATCGGTCTAATACGATACCGGGATCCATCGCATGGAGAGTCTCTTGACCACCAGCGCCCCCTTTTATAATCAGAGGCATACTAATGGATCGTCTGTCTGTTGAGTCTCCTCTCCAATCTCTCATCAGCATCTTTCCCGATGGACACTGACTGAGCGACATAACGAAGATAACTATTTCCGCAAATTTTTATTTAACATTTCGTCGAAACTTTAATTTTTTCATTTAACGTAATCAATCTTGTGTCGCTTTTTTCGCATAAATTTGTCTTTTGATTGTCTGCTGTCGTTTCAACTCCACCTCCCTTGCAAGAAATCATGTCCACTCATGTTAACTCTCCATTATTGCTCAATTCTCGATTGTCATCGCTAAACCATGGGCCAAACATCGGATAATCATCGCTTAAAATCTTGCCTTCAGGGGATGTTAGGCAAGATTGAATAATTCAGAATTTGTTGAAGTATCTACAATTGAGATCCAGTTGGAGTGACTTGATTCAGCTAGAAGTTCCACAACGAGGAGGTTGTGGATGAGGTTTTCAGGAAAATGCCCTTTTGATTTCCTTTCTGGATCGCGCTACGTGAATCATTGCAGGTGAAGATTGTAATTAACAAATACAAATGAAAATAGTTAAAAATTATTTTAAAACAAAACTTGGAAGTTTCGATCGTTAATTAAGACAGTAATGCTAAAGCTACAGAACTTATGTGTCATTTTTAGGTATTTACCAAGAAAATGACAGAAAATCCAATAAAACCATCAAATTAGACTTTAAACTGTCAACCATTCATCAAAGTCAAAGATTCCAATTATCCTATGAGTGATGTTCTCATCAGGAACCTAAAGATTCTTTCAGATAATTGCTTCCTTTGCATAAATTTCTTTCCTCGAAAAACCGCTAAAAAGGAGAATAATTTATGACGATGGATTATACCCGTCGTGGATAATTGCAGTGCAAAATATATTTACTGAAGGGCTATCCATTACACAGAGATGCTGGAAACCACAGATAGTGGAGTCGACTGTCATATTTCTTTGATCGTTGCAAAATATTTGTTTCCCCAGCGACAAATTGCTTAACTTATTACATATAATTTCACCAAAATGCAATCATTCTATCATCGTCCTAAGCCTTACGACACGTCGTAACATGTCGGATTGTCACACTAATGCAAATTGAAAATGTTTTTGCATTCAAGTTCTAAACTTAAAGAAAAAATTCTCTGAATTTAAAAAATTATCCAGACGAAAAAAACTTTTCTACCGCCATCTAGCAGAAAAACTCACGTCACCGACACAAAATTGACTTTTTAAATGCAAAAAAAATGCGCCCTCGATTAGCTCGAGCAGACGAGAAAACACTTTTCTATTGTCTTCGCGGCCTTCTGGGAAGCTCATGTCGCCGCCATAAAAGAAGGGGAAACCTTTTTCCCTTTTGGCTTTCTTTAAATTTGAGGAATAATTCTTTCCGGCAGCGCTACTGTTAATCCGTTTTTGAATTAAACGTAATGCCGTCTCTGCATACAAAGCTTTGTTCCTGTTCGCTTTCTTTAAGAAAATGCGAACTGCTTTATGCCTGGAAACCATCTCAATTACGTCCATCATTAGTAGATAGACGATTCGATCGGTTACCTGTTTCTGTATCCTTGCCACGGTTATGCTGCAAAGCCACATCAAAAGGTTTGAAGCAATTGCCAAACTATATTTTTCTGGCATTGTTTATCTCAATATTCATCATTCTTCACCGAGAAGCTGGTCAAGAACTGTTGACATCCAAAACGTTTAAAACAAAACCAATTAATCAGCACTAAATGATAAATTTTATTTTGATGAGGCAATTTTTACTGATAAAATGTTCTGGAATTTGTTCTTTCCTAATGACTTTCTCCTTTCTTCCCAGAAACCTGTAAGAGCATTTTATACATGAAGAACATGCTGCATTGTTCATTAAAGTTAACATTTCTGATTAGAATGAGTGATTGAGGCCGAAAAAATTGATAAATCCTTACCCTTTTGAAGTCAGACATGTTTGTTGAGGCTGCCTGACACCCTATGAAGCACAAGTAATCGATCCTTGTGGTCTCCTTGCCACCCTGATTATCTTTGATAAAAAGCTGAGGAGAAAAATCTCGTTGTTATTATATCATCAGCAAACAAATACCTATCAAATAATTAATATAATCAGGAGATATGCAATCAACATGCTATATACTCCAGTGAAGATATAAAATTAGTTGTTAGAAGCTTAAAAAAATATAGTACATTTAAAGATCGTTAATGAGAACAGTAGTGATGTGCAAATTCAGAAAGAGCTTCTCACTATGATGTTATTGACATTCTGGAACTTGACGTATCTCAGAGGCGTGGTGGCACCCACTGTCAGGTCTTCTTTCGTCAATCTGGAAAAAATTCGGTCGCGATTAAATCAAAATGAAATCAAAAATTTGGGAGACATGTAGCCCAGCATAATCATTCTTTGCACAAAAGATGGAGCATTTACGTTTCCAATGACATCATCATCATCCTCATTGCCGTTGCAATGAATTTTAAAAACTTATCAAACTCACTCTAGTTCTTGCACCGGCTCCATGTGTTCAGCACTGTCAAAGTCAAGGGTCCTCGACTGGTTCAGGAATATTTTTACTGTTTTCGGACCATTTTCTAATTTTAAAAAAATGCAAAAGTTCAGTACTCAATTTATTCAAAATATTAAAGTTGCAATTAAGTTTTTCAGATTGCAGTGAGTCATAAGTTACCAGGAGGTCCATAGATCTTCAAAGAGTGCAACTTAACAGCCTGGTTGAAGGACACCATGATGATGAGCTGGTAGCAAGAATATACGGTCACATTTTTGCATATGTTATTTATTACAGATGGTGTCTTAAATCTTAAAATCTACGTTATAATATTTAATGAATCGGTCATTCAAACACTGTGAAGGAAGATTTCTTATAAAACATCTGCGGGATTGGTTCCTCTTTATATACAAAGTGTTTTAACTTCATCAGAGCCAGGCAATTTCAATTTTTGAACGAAAAGACTTTTAAAAAAAGTGCTTTATCGAGGAAGGTGAATTTTTGTTTACAAAATCTTACGATGAAAAAACTTTAATTCACGCACCTGTTCGTCGCAGTCCGACTCCAGATAAGCCTCGTTAATCTTCAAAACGTTCTCGAAAGGAGTCTTATCGGAACCGTTGAGGCATTCGCATCCCTTGCTATCGATGAGGGAACCGAGATCCAACTGGCAACAATTGCAGGCAGAAAAGATGATTACATCCTTAGTCAGTCTCACAAAATCAGCATTTAACAAACAGCACAGTTTGCCTACGATTCAAGCAACAATTTCTAAAAGCATTCTTCAATTCACAATTGGCGAATTCTATTACAGCGGTATCTGGCAGTCGGTGGTAGTGCATATCTAGTCGAAAGAGACGTCTAAATGTCTTCTTTAGTGCGGTTATAGGCCACTTAATGATCCTTAAAAGCCGACGGAGAGGTGGTACCTTCTTCTGTTGCAATAAGGCACTGTCGTTAGTATATCTAATAGCAACGTAAATAATACATTCATAATAATCATTACGGTTGACCTCTTTGAGAGTGCGAGATGGTGCCGTACAAATTTCAAGAGCCACGGTAGGTTTCGTACTAGACTTTTTACGACTAGATCTAGACTTGTTAGGAATAGCTCTATGATTTTTAGGAATAGCTCTAGACTTTATAAAAATAGCACTAGACTTTCTAGGAATGGCACTAGGCTTTCTAGTAGTAGCATTAGGTACACTAGGCACTGCATGAGGCATCATCACCTGTCCCTTGGCAATGGTAGTGTCTTCCAATTCATCTTCTTCCTTGTACCACTTCTTAATCTTATCCTCCAAACCTGTGGGATCAGCACCCCTCATCATGTCGATTCTGATGGCGTTGCGGAAAAATAGGAAGGTGGGCATGGCCGACACTCCGTGTGACATGGCCGATTCCTGAAATATTCGTGAAAGTAATTGAAAGACACCGGTTGTAGTAATCCGCAATTTGTTTAGAGTTTAGGTAAAAGAATATGGATAATGTGAATTGGTTACCTGGCACAAATCAACATCAACTTCAACAAACTTGGCGTTAGTATATTTCTCCGCCAATTCCTTAAATTTTGGCTTCATTGTTATGCATGGTCCACACCTACAATTACAAAATTACTGAAATACTGATGTAACCCCCATTCTAAACTGCTGGCATGACTTGACGAAACCAAAGCCATACCATGTAGCAAAGAAATCCACTATCACGAGTTTATTTCCAGCTTCATTTAATGTAGTAGCCAGTACATCATCTTCGTTGACCGATAAAATGTGAGAAGACATCTTCACAAAAGAAAAACAAGCAAATCTTTTCGAGAGCGATGACTAGTAAACGAAAGAAACCAGAGTAAATATGACGATAAATAGCAGCATTTCTAAAGCGCTTTTAAAAAATTCATACAATGAAATCTTTTCATTCATCTTGACAATTTCGTAAAATTGAAAATTTATGGACGTATTTAATCTAAATGCATGATCTGCCGAAACGTCATCGTTAACGTAATTGTCCAATTTCTCAAAATAACATTATATAAGAACTGTTATAGTTTGAAGATTAGTTAAGCATCATCTTTAGATATCATTTAACAACTTATTTTTTTGGTTTAGCAATTCATTAAATCCATCTTACATAGCAACTGAAAGATCTTTCCAGACAAAATGTACAAAGCTTGCGAAGAGCGACAGTCTTCCCATGGTTGGAACTCCAGTTCAAGTTCAACCGGAAAACATTCGCCCTTATATAAAAAGAAGCCGCGATTTACTAGGAAATCAAGCTCAAAAAGAGGTTCATATATCAAACTAGTTCTCGTAAATGCCGATAAGAAACCTCCGATCGAGAAAAGGGAAAAGCAGGGGCTTGGGATTTCTAAATTCAGGAGCAGAAAAATGCTGTCGCCAATGAACAGAACATTTAGTCCGAATTCGCGAATTTATACTGAAATATCGAAGGAGCGAACTCTTTCCAATGAAATTATTTGGCCCCAAGCTTTGGATGGTGATGCTTCAGGAGATGCACCTAAGAATGAATCTGCTCCAGAAGCTGAAAATGAGATTGACAACGGACAGAAATGTTATCCAGAAGAATTGAAAGACACTTTGGAAGGCTCGAAGTATCCTACTCAACGATCGGGAAGCCCGAATCGAGGAAGTCCAAGATCCACGTTGACGTATTTCTTGTCGAAAGAAAAAAAAGGAATCAGAAAAAAGCCCAGCATCTTGCTCAACAAGATAATCAGCAGGGCTCCATACGGGGTCAACTTGTCAAAGGTAGTGTGTTCAGAGACATACAACTACATCCCAACCATTTTATGTCTTTTCCTCTTCCTCGTTGGCTTGGTCATCAACATCTATTTTATGCTGATGTTCATTCCCATCTTCATAGCCATGCTTCTCGTGTGTCCAAGAGACAACCGTGACAGATCACAGACATCTCCATAGATGTATTATTACAACCTGGGTTTGCGTAACTTCATGACTTATCAAAGCGAAGCACAAAGCATTTTCAGGAAGTCCTTTACGTTTTAATCATCAACAATGTTATAATCATCAACAAAAAATTCTTTGACTTCCGTCTATTAAACATGTTATTAAATGTTCGTGTGATCATGCGTTGTGGTCAATAAACAAATGGTTCACGTTTTTCTCCTTACGTACGTCCTTATAGGGATGGAAGAAGCGGTTGCTTCAAAATGCATTCAAAGACCCCTCATTCTCTTCCTCGAGTGATGAAAATTTAATAATAATAATAATAATAATAAGTCATTTATATAGCGCCGAACGCGTGAGCTACAGAGGCGCTGTATTATTTCCCCTTTGTCAACTAAAAGCTCGGAGGATTCTTAAATTTCCAAACATTGAACGGTTACAAAGTTTCCTCTTTATTCTCGAGAGTATTTATCGGAGTGGCAGAAAAAAATATAAATAGATTTTAAAAAAGGATAAAAGGAGTATAAATTTATCCATCTAAAAATTCCTCCGTTCATCCTTCCATCCGGTCGCCTAATCAGGGACAGTGTTTAAAATTACACAACAGTTTAAAAACTTAATGGCTTCGTTTTGACAAATGGCATTTTTTAGATTAAACTGTGTATGCTTATAAAGTATAGTGCGTAAGACCAAATACAAATTTATTTTATTTATAATGCATTCTTCCTTTTTCATTTTCTTCGTCTTTCCGTGGATTATCCGATTTTTGCAGAAATTGCAAATAATCAATCCTTGCCTTATTCGTGCCACCCTAGTTTTCTTTGACAAACAAGTGATGAGAAAAATGTCCGATTAATGACCAATCAATAAATAACTATTATTTATGGGTGGTTGTTTGAGTTGATAAGAGCAAGTAGATAAGATAAGTAAGTGTTGCCTTTCCAACACCTACATCATTGTTCTTAATGGCACGAATAACTTGAAGTTGAATTAAGCAAAAAAAGTACCGTTATTGTCCTTATCTTAGGGGCAGCAGCCACCTCTTTCTCACCGCTGCACGACGACCACTTCAGAATCTTATCTTCCAAACCCATGTAGTCAGCGCCTCTGACCATGTCAAAGGTTTTTTTTGGCGTTGGTAAGAAACAGCAACATTGGCAATATCTTGTGGCAATATCCGTACGACGTGACTGACTCCTTAGATGGTTACGAACAAAATTTAAAAAATTTGCCCAGTATTTATGACATATTAAACTAATTAAATATAATCATCTTCAGCCTGGCCAAAAGCGTGAATACATGTAACCCCAACCGGATTGTTTACAATGCAAATACGTTACCTGGCACAAACCAGCATGGACTTCAATAAACTCGATGCTAAAAAAATTATCGTCCAATTCCTCAAAATTTGGTTTCATCATTATGCACGATCCACGCCTACAGGTAAAATAAGAAAGTATTCAAATACTTATATAGGTCTTCATCCGAAACTCCAATAACAAGGATAGAAATCATTTCCAAAGCTGCTTACCATTTAGCAGACATTTTCAGAAGAGGGAACTGTCAGAACTATAACCCTCCATAATGAATAGCGAACGAAACAGACCAAACTCTGTTTTATGATAAAAGTTATGCACAGCCTCACTTCTAAATCTCCTCCAGAAAAAGTTCGCGAACAGGAATTCAATTACCTCTTTCAACCTTATAAATTATAAAACTGTACATCAAATTAAAAAATTTATCACAATTTTTGATATCAAATTCGTTATCTGCCGATACGCCACGAACTACGTAATATCCCCGTTTCTCAAAACAACAATATACTAAGAACTATTAAAGTCTGACTGTTAACCAGGCAGCAGTTATAAACATCACTTAACAACTTACATCCATGGTCTCTAGCGCTCGTAAATCCGCCACGGGGACTCAGAAAGTATCAGCATAAAAAAGACCTGCTCTAACAATAAAATGAAGAAGGTCAGTGAAGAGAAGCCATCTCCTCATCGCTGGAAGGCTAAGACAACTTTATGTTCGAATGGAAAACGGTCGCCGGTCTGTAAGAACTCAGTATGTACAAGGAAGATCAGCTCAAAAAAAAATTCGTTTGTTAAACTAGTCCTGATGAATGCCGACAAGAAGCACCAGGATGTCGAGAAAAAGGAAAGGCACGCACCTGGAATCAACAAATATGTCAGAAAAATTTCGCCACCACTTAACAAAGTGATGAGTCCCGATCCGGGGATTTACGCCGAACTGACGAAAAAGCATACTACCAGTCCCGTCAGAGTCATCGTGACACCGGTTAGGGATGGCGACGCTTCGGGAGATGCGCCTAAGGTTGACCTAGTCCCCAAAACGCAAACCGACATCGATTACAAACAAAGACGCAATCTAGAAGACTCGCAAGTGATTTCGGCCATCCCAAAGTACCCCATAAGATGCTTTTCGCCTCGTTCAGGAAGCCTGAGTCGGGACAGTGCAAAGTCTTTGACCTCTTTTTTGCTCAAAGAAAATAAAGGAATGAGAAAAAAGTCCAGCATCCTGCTCAACAAGATAAGCAGCAGACCTCACTCTGCATCGAGCTCGTCAAAGACAGTACACCACGAGGCTCACAGCTACATCCCGAATGTCCTGTGCGTTTTTTTCTTCCTAGTCGGCCTGGTCCTCAACATCTACTTTATGCTGATGTTCGTTCCCATATTTGCCGGCATGCTTCTGGCATATCCGAGAGACAACCGGGACCAATCGCTCCGCTCGTAGGCATACGTTCGGGAAACTCTCGCGGAACTTCATAGAAACACGTGGCTTATGCAAATTGATCACGACAATGTCATTAGAAAATCTCTTATATTTTTTCAAAACCCAAGTCGAGCCATTTTTGATTGAAAGCCTCCTCTGTTTGGACATCATTTTTCAGAATCTGCAATTTCAAGATGTCTCCATAGACTGGATGATAATTCCAAAGCAGTTAATGACTCTAAACAATTTAATGCATTACCTCGAGGAAATTATTTGGAGACCAATGCTCGACGGAGACAAGACTGTGCTTGTCGGCATCAGCCAACAGGGAATGTTTGGACTTTATCATCTGTCAAATAGATTAATAAGTTCGTGTGATAACGGTTCATTGTTCATACTCTAATCTTAATAAGCTAAGTTCCGACCTCCAAGAACGACACAAGTTCATCTTTGTCCTTGCAGATCTTTTCCAAGTAATTGACTGCCTGCAATGTTCAATACTCATATTGAAATCTGGTTTTACGTCAGTCAATTAAAAACAGTAAAACAAATCTAGATCTTAGCACATCATGTTAGTTCAGTGGGTTCACCCATCCTTAAGGCAGTAATATGGCACAAGCTATTAAGCATCACATGCCTGTGTTGTTATGAAGAAGAATATAAAATTGACTGAGTTGATATATAAAAAATGGAATATATTCTTCTTTAACCTCTGTCGGTACCGAATATTTTCAAATATTTTGCTAACTATAATATTTTGCACTGTTTATTGGCTACCTAGACCTATACAATTTATTTAAAAATCAAATAAAACTTTACAGAACAAAATTACTTTTTCCATCAACATTATAGAAACATCTTGCATGAATGGATGACGAGTCCTTCTTTTTTCCAAAAGACTGTAAAACGTGGAACGTCAACAAGCGTCTTACGTAGATTTACAACAAAAATTAGCAAAATCCCTTACAAACAAATGGCAAAGCACGTCAGAGCATGCCCTCTGAGCTTGAAATCCTCAGATACATCGCAAGAGGGGTCTTCTGAGCATAAATTTAGAATGCATTGGCCCAACTTGAGCCAGGATGAAGAATGACCAGGATGGATGAGAAGCAACTTCTTGAGCTGAATCATCTTCTCATCTGTTGCAAGGACCAAAATAAGTGATAATGAAATATAAATAAAATGAGCAAAATGATGATGACTAATAATTAAAATGTGTATAATGTAAATTAATGATAGATGTCAAATTTCCTATCAAAATATATCAATATGTTTACATATATCCTAATAGAATGTCCAAATTAATGGCACAAGACATACAAACAAATGTGCTCTCAAAGATGAGGAATGCATTATTATTCAGTGGTGACAATTTCTATTGGACACAAATGTCATTTTTAAATAATGCAACCAAACAAAATAAATGTCTCTATGCAAGATTCAGGCTAAACTTCACCAACAATTTGAGACTTGAGAAGCCTCATAAATACTGATCACGAAATTTGACAGGCAGGTGAAGTGATCTATGTTTGAAGCTGTCAACTCCTGGAATAAACGGTACTTCCCCATCAATATAATAATTATCAAAGATGAAATTAGTTATAAGTCCAAGTTAAATTAGTCATAAAGTCTAATATTAATTAAGTACTATTGAGTACTCCTGAGGACCAGATTGTGAGCACAGGAGAGGGCCTTTTCAAACTGATTCATTTTCAAGTAACACCTTCCTATGTCCTCTTCTGAAGCTCTCCATAACATGTTGTTTATATCTTTGATGTGCTCTATGAAAAGATATGAATCTCTGAAGTAATTATCATCACAAATAACACAAAACAATAATGTAAACCTTGAAATAGCTTATAAAACTTCATGGCCTCCTCGTATCTCGACTCCTTGTAGGCTAAGTCTGCTTTAAACTTGGTGATCATTCCAAAATTATCTCTTTCTGAAGGTTGGCATGGAACTGATACAAACCACTGCAAAATGTCGTGCCTGTAAATTATACATCAAATTAAATGAATAAAATAAAATTACCTTTGAAACCTTTGGCTGAAATGTGACTGACTCAGAACATTCTAATTTGTTAAGCAACCTATCAGAAGCGACATCAAATATATCATCATCAAACTGGAAAAGGCTCTCGTCCATTCTGCTATTTTAACGTATTTTACGTAACAACTTTTCAATGAAAGGTCCGCCGTACGACCAGCAGTCACATTTATTTCAGAACACATGTTTATACTATAGAACCTTATAAAGAATTTTTATATACTTCATAAATAATTTTTTAGAAAAAAATACGAAATTATTTGCATTTCAACATATATTTATATGTGCATTTTAGACATTTTAAAAATAACAATTGCAGAAAGTATTTTTACCTTTAAAATACTGTTTAAATTAATAAGTAAAAATGTTGATATTAAGTGTGTTATCATTAAAACTTATTATTTATCTATAATTTCCTCATTGTTTGATGATGCACTTAAAATAGTTCGCCATCTATACATCAGTAGGATTCAAGTTCTAATTCCTTACGTCTGTATTCTATCGCTGATCTCAAGCATTAAACAAGATGGTAGTCTGCTATTTTATTTTGGGTTTTAGATCGGTATATTTATGTTGAATTAACACTTAACTCGAGTTAATCTTCATGTTCTTTATCAGGGGAACGACGCTTCACTTCCAATGGAACTATGCTCAACATGTAAGTGTCAGCGTTCATGGATAGATGATATTGAATTTTCTTATGTAATCGTTTTTATGTATTCGTAAAGTCGACATTGAAGAAATAAAACGCCTCGGAAAAAGATTCAAGAAACTGGACTTAGACAAGTCTGGGTCTCTGAGTGTTGATGAGTTTATGTCTTTGCCAGAGTTGCAACAAAATCCTTTAGTCCAACGTGTCATAGACATATTTGACACGGATGGTAATGGCGAAGTGGATTTTAAAGGTTTGTTTTATAGCTTTACATATAACTGTGTGAGATGACAATGTATAAATAAATTGAAAAACTCTTTATGTAATACAATTAAAGTACTAGATCATAGATAAAATGAAGATGAATCGATTAGATTTGGCAATCAAGGTTTTATTTCATATATGCAAGCTTTAAATGTCAAGTGTCTCGTTGATCCACTTATGACTCACTAATTAGTTTAACTATTCGTCATTGACCTTTTTGTTGACAGAATTTATAGATGGCATATCTCAATTCAGTGTCAAGGGAGATAAAGATGCAAAACTTCAGTGTAATTTTACTATCTTTTATTTTTATTTCTATATGTCTCATTTTTAGTTTAAATTGTACTTTAAAATATTCATGGAACCTATTTTCCTATCTAGAAAATGCTTAAAACATTCTCAGTTTCATCAAACTTTATACAAAAACAAGTTTTGTGGTCAGGCAGAAATGAATATTTGAGAATCTACTGGTTTAATTTATTATCACCATCAAACATGGCAATGAGCATTTTAAAACAATTCCTCAGTTGCATTCAAGATCTACGACATAGACAGAGACGGGTACATTTCGAATGGGGAGCTATTCCAGGTACTGAAGATGATGGTTGGTAGCAACTTGAAGGATGGACAGCTGCAACAGATCGTTGACAAGACCATCATCTACTCTGACAAAGATGGCGACGGAAAGATATCCTACGAGGAATTCTGTGCCGTGAGTTTTCCACATAACATTCGTAATATTTCTAGTCTGGCCATTTGTTCCATCGAAATGCTAATAAATTGCTACTCGCATTATTATGCTGTAAATGGATTTCCAGATGGTCGGAGGTTTGGAAGTGCACAAGAAGATGGTGGTGGACGTATAGTCATCCGATCTCGCGTCCGGATGGACTGCCGCGTCCAGCCGGCCTCACTTCGTTCGTCTATATCATTAACGCCGCGCAGGACACACGTTTATATCCCGACAGCTTCACCCGTTCAGCTTCTGCACCTCTTTCGGATCAGATCGTGAGACAAGAGCATTTCATCGACTCGATTTTTCCCTATTTTTTGTCGTGTTTTCGTTCGTGAGTGGTGATGCGCGCCCGCACTCGAGAGGCCGTCGGACGTTTTGCGCCCGGTATATTTTCCGATCGATTAGATTTTTCACCCGCTTCGCGAGCAACACTGCACCTTAGTCGACTTCTCGCAAGTATTAAACGAGCTCCCGGATCAGAGCCCGCGTCATTCGTTCAAGTCGAACAATTTCCGCACGAATCTCACTCGACACCTTTTCGGTCTTTAGACTTTCTAGTTGGACCTTAGAAGTCGCTCGCCGCCGCTGCTCACGCAACTCGTTCCCTGAGTGTGCTTTCGGTGTCATCTCGTGTCGCACCCTCCTCGTCCTCCGTCGTACCTCGCGATTGGCAGACGTCGAGGTTACTCTGCAGCATAAATTATTAAAATCGTCGAAGGTCGTTCGGTTCATCAGGTGGCTTTGTTATTTAAGTTTCAGAAAACCTTTCAGAGTGCAAAACAATTTTTGATTGTTATTTTCGCCAGCCCAATCATAGTACTGAATCTGTACATAAGCTATTTCATTCTATTATCATGACATCTCGTATCAAATCGTTTTGGACGTCGGAATAAAGTTTTAAAAACAACTTGGAATTATAATTGTCTTTATTGAGAAACGAATCAAACTTCGAAATTATGATACGATTTTCAGTCGTGAGTTTAACCGCCTTTTCCGGTAATCTTTTGGACCTCTTACATCTCCTCCTCTGAATCTGAGTCTTGCAATGAGGACTGAAATTAACAATGGTGAAATATTAGCTGTCACTAGGATACTACTAGGGATGGACAAATCAAAATGCCATACCTTGGCATAAGCAATGGCTTCTTGGAGGACGTCTTCGGGCACGAACTCGTGTTGACCGTTGGTCTCTGCAGCGAAAGGAAACGTAGGGTTTGGTACTTTGTTTAGACAGCGAAAAGAAATTGTTTGCGTCACTGATTCAACAAACCTTTTCCAATCCAACTCATCTCCAGTTCGAAGGTTTTGTCCTTGAGCTCATCGTGGACAACATGAATTCTAAATAAATTAATTAACAATTAGTTAACACTTCAATTAATGGGTCTTTGTGGCAATTTCTACCAGTGATTAGGTGCAAGTTATTAAGCAAAAATACTGGGAATAATGATCTTAAAGGAGCCAGTTAGTTCCAAAGCAAGTTCATCTGAAACTTACATCTTTGCAACTTCCTTGACCAGCTCCTTCATTGTCATGTCAGCCATCTGTAGAAGCAATAAAAATAATTCTTGAATCCGTAATAAAAATTCGAATGAAGCATAGGAGGGAAGATGTAATGATCCATTAACATAATGAGCATGATAACTTGGTCATTACCTTCACTTTTTCAATCTCAGTTTTAGCCGCCTGCTTTGCCTTTCCAATGGTGCAACCACGGTAACCCTGAAAATATAGAAAACTCATTTTACTCTTCTGGCTTTACAGCAAGAGAATCAAATAAACAACAAATAAAAAGAATTTACTCACAAAACAAACTCCGGACGGATCGATGGAAAATAACTGAGGCTGGTCGTCCTCAAAGCCGCTCAACAAGACAGAACATCCAAAAGGACGAACGAAACTGTACAAGGTGTATGCATGCATGTACATTGCAACCCTGTCTGCCAGCACCTAAAATGTTTTTCACAAATATAACAAAATCGATGATTTACTATCCGTCTTAAAACCTATTTGATGGCAATACCTACCCTGCAAGGTATGGGACCTCCATAGTTGGATCTGTAATTGGCAGCCTCCTGCTTGGCAATGTCTGCTATTTGTCTGGCATCAGCCAATAGACCAGCAACAGCCTGTTGAGTAACATGAAACAATAGTTAAACAATTAATTAAAGTCATACAGCACAATAAGTATCATTACCATGCCAATGTGTTCATCAATGTGAAATATTCTTTTGCTGGCTCCCTTTTCATATAGTTTGGATTGGATTAGTTTCTCTACTCCAAAGACCACTCCATCCTTTCCACGGATGCCAACAGCAGTTCTTCAAGTTATAATACAATTTAATAACTGCTAAACATAAACATCATCTGAAAATTAAGACTACTTACCCGCTTATTTCAACTGCTTTTTGGGCATACTCGACTTGGAAAACTTTTCCATCGGGAGAGAATTGCGAAGCAGACAAATCATACTGAAACAAGTCGCATAAAATTATGCCTGATGTGAACGATAATAAGCCAAAAATATGTTATAAAGCTGAAAAACTCACTCCTGTACCAATGGAACTCATTTTAACAGTTTAGGTCAAACTTTTATGAGCGATCGCAAAGTAATCCAAATCGCTTTTCTCAACGCCGTGAATAAGCAAATTGCCGGTAAGCCAAAAATAAACAAACTCGTATTTGCAATAAAGTATTAAATTACTAAAGTAAAATTTTAATATAAAATTTAAAATTTTCAAAATTTATTTTGTTCAGCCAAATTTTCAAAATTATCACGTTTTAACATTTAATAGAGAATAAGCATGAAAGTGATTAGCAATCCAACTTGCAAAAAAATCGGAGATTCAATTAATTCTAACATTGCTGAACAATAAAAACAGTTTAATAGTTTAATGATAGTTTAACAAAATTTGATAAGACCAACAAAGCTGCGCATGAAAAGAAATGATGCTTCAAGTTATATAAATCTTAAATAAGTATCTTAAATAAATATTAACGGTGTATAGAAAAGTTATCAATTCAATAAAAATCAGTTATTATATTCCAAAAGGAGATAATAACACCAAAAACTTTAGAAAACTGTATTTCGATTATATTAAATGTTTGAATCCTTGCGCACTTAGCATCGTAAATTATTGTACAATTTCTTCCAATTTATGTACATTTCCAACTGAATTTAATATGAATATGGGTATCAGGATTAGTTTCTAGGAAAATCCATGTCTTCAATCATGAAACAAGCACCGCCCGGCCTTCAGCGATTACCTAGTGGCGTGGAAAGATTGTAAAATATGGAGAGGTTGGGCAAATTTCACGCATAAATGGCAGGTAACCTTTTCCAAACCAACCAATTAGGGATCATTGTTATTATTATAGCAATCTCGCGAACTTTTACCTCATTCCCGCGCTTATATCACCCGAGCCCACATCTTTTCGGGTCTAGTTGACCACTCATGGATTCCAATCAGCGCCAACATATAATCAGTATACAACCAGACGAAAAGTCAAAAACATAAACAGGTGTTAAAGTTTTATTGATAAGAAATAATCCCTATCCACAATATTACAATTAGAGAGCAAGACATCCGCATATAATCATAGTAACAGTTCCACAGCTAGCCGATCAAAAGAAGCCGCCACCTCCTTTGGAACCAGGGCCCTGTTGGAATTTCTTCATCATATTTTGAAGACCAGCAGCTCCACCTGTTGGCGCAAGTCATAAGAATTAGAATTACAGAACAACATGAAGATGCCAAATTCACATCAATAGAAAAATAACTCCATTATATTTTGTTGTTAAAATATGTTTTACAGATATTACTATGATTTAATAATCCTGATTGATTTCAGTTAATAAGGAGACACTCGTTGAAAGCAACAAGTTCAGGGATACCTAAAAAAATCAGTTAGGGTACTTGGTGGAGTAATGCATAATTCACAAAGGAAACTTTTTAATTTAGATGTTCAATCACACCATCCCCCTCCAGATAAGACGGGGCATTCGTGGGTGAGCTCGGAATCTAAAATTCGTTACTCAACGATCTACAGTAACTCTTATCTCAGAACGTCTGCTCACCCATCGAGTGAAGAACCCTCGGGTCCATCATCTTCATCATGTGCTGGTTGAGTTTGGCTATTTGGGCTGGACTGACGTTCTTGGCCATGTCACCGCTCTTGAAGAGTCCTTTAATGCCACCCATCTTCTTGACCATCTGGGCAAACTTGGAATACTGTTTGATCAGCTCTTGGACCATCGTGTTCGAGGTGCCCGATCCCATGGCCACCCTCGTCACTCTGCCGGGCTGTCGGTTGAACAGCTTCGTCCCCTCCGGACTGTCCAGTTCTGGAACGACAACGTGTTATTCTTAACTAATTCTTTGACTCATCAACGGCATTATCAAAACGTTGCGATCGCTGAAAAGGCGGAAGTTACCCTGGTCGTTCATACTGTCCATGATGGTCATGAACTTCTTCAGCTTAGCCACGGATTCCTGCTCGTTGCCCTTCGACAGGAAGTCATTTCCGAGTCCAGGAATCATGTTCTGTTGGGGAAGAATCGCTTCACATCAGGCATTACCAACTCATTAATAATTAATCAACTTCAAATTAATGACAAAAAATAGCTTAATTACAATAACAATTTCAAATGATAAAAATATTGCATGACTATGTACATTTCATATAATGAATGTAAGTCATTACATGAGTAAGTGTCTAATCATAATATTACCATAATCTGTCCAAAAGGTCCCATCTTCATGATGTTCTGGAACTGTTCGTACATGTCTCTGAGAGTAAATTGTCCTGCAAGGTAATGCAAGCATTGTTACGGTTAGAAATATTATAATCTCACTCAGTGAATCTTATTTGCAAAGTAAACACATCCTCGACAATATTCTATTTAGATTCATCACAAAAAATGTTTAATTTTCCAAATTAATGTCTGTTATGCAACTAACCTTGCTTTAACTTCTTCATCAAATCTTCGTTATCATCCAACTTCAGCTCACTGACTTTATCCATCAGACCCTCAATATCACCCATACCTGTAGATATGAAGAATAAATAACAATTTGGCATAACCACACGTGCCAACGAGTCAAACATAAACATCAAACATCCAATTCCGAATAAAATCGCATCCGCATCATTACCGAGCAACTTGCTGACGAACGGCTGAACTTTGAAGGCCTCAAAGTCGTCGATGTGTTCTCCGGTTCCGATGAAAATGATAGGAGATTTCGTGGCTGCGACGCTGGAAATCAAAACAACGAACGAGGAGTCAGATGAGAAGGAAAGCAGAAGCCGAATGATGGAAAATGCAGAAAGGAGTTTGTAAACGCGACACTCACGCACTCAAGGCACCGCCACCCTTTGCGTGACTGTCCAACTTCGTCACGATGACCGAGGCAACGTCGACTCTATCTTTGAAGGCCCTTGCCTGTCAATGAAGACAGCAGAATTTTGTTGGTTTTTGCATGAAATACAAATATTACGTGTTCTATTTGAAGTTAATTTAATTTCCAATGAATTAGCCTTCATCGTCACTAAATCATTCATCGTATCGTTCGGACTCACCTGAGCCTCGCAAGCCTGACCTATCGAGGCATCCATGACGAAAACAATGTTGTCTGGGTTCTACGAGATGCGGAACATATTAATTTAAATATATATGTTCAAGGTAGGGGCACTCTCTCATTAATAATCATAATTTATTAACATCTTTGATTAGCATTCACAACCAACTAATAATAAATTCGTAATTATAACAATAATATCGATCAAGTGATAATGAAATCGACACAAACCACTGCGTTTGAAATCTGGAGCATCTCCTCGAATAACGAATCTTCCTGCTTGTGACGACCGCTGGTATCCACGATGATGATGTCAAAGTTCTCCTTCCTGAACCTTTCCACACCGTCCTGAGCTATTACCACGGGATCGGTCTCCGTGTAGCTGTAAACATTATACGACGTTTTTAATTCAATAAACGACTTCAACCGATTAAACATCCTTCCATATTCATCGAGAATTTTAAATCTTTCGAACGAAGTGGTGCTGAATATTCTCTAATATGGTTATGGATGAATTATCAGACCGTCCACTAGCGACGCTCACCTTCCGTAAAAGGGAATCCTGGCTTTGGTGGCATTCTGCTTGACTTGGTCGAAGGCACCTGCTCTGAAAGTGTCGGCGCAGACGATGCACGTCTTCCAGTTCTTCCTTTGGTAGAAGTAAGCCATCTGTCGAGGAAGAAAGCCATGAGATGCATTGAAAGCAAAGCATCATTTGCGAGCATAGTGGACAGTCAATGAACGTGCGTGGTCACCTTAGTGCACGTGGTGGTCTTTCCGCTACCCTGGAGACCGACGAACATGACGATGTTGGGCTGCCCCCTCACTGGCTGCCAGGCTTTTACTCCGGGATCGATGAGCTGGAAAAGTTCGGAAAGTCATGTATTGCAATTGCATTGTCCATTTCCGTGTACATAATAATAGCAATGGATAAATTTGATGCATTTATTATGCTCTAGATATGATGTGTATATTTTCTTTCAATATTAGGATTGACGTGCAGTAATGCTAGCATATCCATTGAATCACATAAGATCAGACAAGCATTGTGATTTTACCTTTACGAGTTCCTTATAGACGGCGGATTGTATCATCTTTCGCTTGTTTAAGCCAGCAGCCATTTCATCGAAATCTATGACCGACCTTAAAATATTTATTAAAATTGCATTTTTGGTCCCCAATGTTTTTGTTTACCTAAATATTTGTTTGACTCTGATTTTTTTAAATAAATGTTCACTCACCTCACATTCTCTCTCAATTTCTTTACCAGAACTACGTTCACATCTGCAGAAAGTAGGGCGGCACATATCTCCTTCAGCATGGAATTCAAAACCTGGAGAAATTTTCCAAAGACTTGACTTTTACCACATTTTGAAAGTGACAAGTCATCTAATAAAATACTATTCTTGTTTTTAATATCATAAACTTAATATATTATCACAATATTTTGACAATGTAAGTGTTAATGTACTTAAAGAAATATAGCGTTTTTAGTCATATTCTAAAAAAATATATATATAATTTGCAGTGCACTTTTCACTAACTGAATAAATAAATCTTAGCTTAAGACAAATGTTAGATCATACCTCTTCATTTATAACTGTGGCACTGCTCAGAGATCTGAAC
Organism: Hirudinaria manillensis; assembly: GCA_034509925.1. NCBI lineage: Eukaryota > Metazoa > Annelida > Clitellata > Hirudinida > Hirudinidae > Hirudinaria > Hirudinaria manillensis. Next base: position 2,095,542 of record CM067527.1, read on the forward strand.
GCAGCAGTTATCTGTCTTCCTAAATCCGCCAACACCATTTTCGATAAAATTAGGGCTTCACACTAATCTGTGGAGGTACGAACAACACGAATAAAATTTTAGTCTGGCGACACACATATGCTACGATAACAACTTCATAATTAAATGCAGCCCCAAGAATTATTAATTTACTTAGTACTTACTAAACCCCGTAATCACTTTTGTTATACAGCCCAACCAGGAGAAAAAAGGCTGCCGGTGAGGATTGCAATAGAATTTATTGCAGTCGATTATACCTCAACGTTGTAAACAAGGATTAGATAGGATAAGACTAAAAAGACATCTCACATGAATTTTCACGATTCATTTTTTAAAAAATAATAATTTTTAAAATGTTTCAAATACTTTTATTTTAAACAAATTTAATCAATAATTTTATGAATTTTTAAATAAATTATTACTGACGAAGAAAACCTATATAAAAACGGGAAGGGAAACGTTTGTGAATGTTAAGGATACATACCTTGGCGGCATACATGACTTTTGACAGGGGTAGGATGGCCAAAGCACTCAATAAGAAAACAAAGATCATCATCATGAACAATCCCTTCCAATCCACCTGGAAAGGTCGTCGTTTAAAAATCGTCAATAAGTGGATGTTGCTATTATTAATCTCATATTCCAAATATTGGAATACATGCCTTGTCCCAATCATTATCCAGTTTTGCAGGAATTTTTGAATCCACAACTTTCAATCTTATCTTATCAATTTTTAAATGCGGTTTTCCTTGATAAGAACATTGAACTCACTCTATTCACCAATGCAAAAAAAAATCTTTTAACTCTGAATTTCCAATTCTCAATGATGGACTGATTTCGGTATTTCCTCTTCGCTACGATACTGTGCAAGGGGCTCGTTTACATATTCTTTCAGATGCGGTTCAAAATAAATTTCCCATCCGGAAAGTTCGGTCAACAATTATAAGATACTTTAGTATTTTTCAATGGCAATTGTACTACCTGCTCTAAGGCGTAACTGTTTTCTCATTGGGCAACGACACCTCAGGACTATGTCTAAAGCCGATGTGATACGGGTCGATACGAAAGGGGGATTTTTGCAGGAATTCTCGAGTTTTATCGACATGGATTGCGAAAAGGTAAAGTTTAACGTTGACAAAATTGAAAAATAACTAAATCGAAACATAAACTAAACAAAATGGCAGAGAGTGAACCAAAACTGAAATCATTGATGATCTCCATCCCCACAATACATTTGACACTTGAAGTTTACAATTTGAAAGAAGAGCAGCAAATCGTTAGGTTGAGATGTTCTTGTTCTTAACATGTAAAATAGAAATTATATTGCCAAACAATTCTTGAATAGAAACATCACAAATATTTTAGTGCCAGAAAAGCTATGGATGAAGCAAAAGGAAAAATAACGGCCTTCACAAATTCATTGCCGTTGAAAATGGATGTATCTTGGGTCTTTTGGAAGTGAAGTGGTTTTTGCTAAGGTTGTTCCGGGCCCACAACTGGACTTGATCTACCAGGTTGCAGGTCGACAACGAATTAACTTCTGGAAATGATGGTGACCAGACCTAAAAGGAAAATTCATGTTTTAGAAGAACTTCACAATTCATTCAAAGAAAATGGTTTGGAATGTGCAGACTCAAAATCCTTCAATCCACACATAGCGATACTCAAACTCACAAGAAGGAATTATTCATTGAGGAAATGTATTGTTAATCATTTGTCAATGTTGATGTGATTTTGCTTAGATTTACATGTGTTGACAGCTTTGAAAACGATTGTTCCCAATATCTGCGAGACATTCAAAGAGGAAAACTTTGGCAGCGAGCTTGCCAACAGAGTGGACCTGTGTACCATGACCGAAAAGAAGGGCCCGGACGGATATTATCACATCATGCACCAGATAAAGCTCACGGACGCTGACAACTAATCTTCGGCAATTTCTATCATACTCTGGCACTGTGCATGGGTTTAACAGGAATGGGAGTGGCAGCTATTTTTAAGGATTTGTAATCCGATTTTCATGCCGGCAGCTACATTTTTATCATTTGATATATTTGCACACTTCTCGTTTCTAGTTAGTAGCAAAATAAATTTTGGAAATCAAAACTCAGGACTTTTCCACATCCACGGCCTCTTTGGTTACATGCTGCAGCTAAAAGACGGGTAAACTTGGAATACTGCTTGATCAGCTCTTGGACCATCGTGTTCGAGGTGCCCGATCCCATGGCCACCCTCGTCACTCTGCCGGGCTGTCGGTTGAACAGCTTCGTCCCCTCCGGACTGTCCAGTTCTGGAACGACAACGTGTTATTCTTAACTAATTCTTTAACTCATCAACGGCATTATCAAAACGTTGCGATCGCTGAAAAGGCGGAAGTTACCCTGGTCGTTCATACTGTCCATGATGGTCATGAACTTCTTCAGCTTAGCCACGGATTCCTGCTCGTTGCCCTTCGACAGGAAGTCATTTCCGAGTCCAGGAATCATGTTCTGTTGGGGAAGAATCGCTTCACATCAGGCATTACCAACTCATTAATAATTAATCAACTTCAAATTAATGACAAAAAATAGCTTAATTACAATAACAATTTCAAATGATAAAAATATTGCATGACTATGTATATTTCATATAATGAATGTAAGTCATTACATGAGTAAGTGTCTAATCATAATATTACCATAATCTGTCCAAAAGGTCCCATCTTCATGATGTTCTGGAACTGTTCGTACATGTCTCTGAGAGTAAATTGTCCTGCGAGGTAATGCAAGCATTGTTACGGTTAGAAATATTATAATCTCACTCAGTGAATCTTATTTGCACATCCTCGACAATATTCTATTTAGATTCATCACAAAAAATGTTTAATTTTCCAAATTAATGTCTGTTATGCAACTAACCTTGCTTTAACTTCTTCATCAAATCTTCGTTATCATCCAACTTCAGCTCACTGACTTTATCCATCAGACCCTCAATATCACCCATACCTGTAGATATGAAGAATAAATAACAATTTGGCATAACCACACGTGCCAACGAGTCAAACATAAACATCAAACATCCAATTCCGAATAAAATCGCATCCGCATCATTACCGAGCAACTTGCTGACGAACGGCTTAACTTTGAAGGCCTCAAAGTCGTCGATGTGTTCTCCGGTTCCGATGAAAATGATAGGAGATTTCGTGGCTGCGACGCTGGAAATCAAAACAACGAACGAGGAGTCAGATGAGAAGGAAAGCAGAAGCCGAATGATGGAAAATGCAGAAAGGAGTTTGTAAACGCGACACTCACGCACTCAAGGCACCGCCACCCTTTGCGTGACTGTCCAACTTCGTCACGATGACTGAGGCAACGTCGACTCTATCTTTGAAGGCTCTTGCCTGTCAATGACGACAACAGAATTTTGTTGGTTTTTGCACGAAATACAAATATTACATGCTCTATTTGAAGTTAATTTAATTTCCAATGAATTAGCCTTCATCATCACTAAATTATTGTGCGGACTCACCTGAGCCTCGCAAGCCTGACCTATCGAGGCATCCATGACGAAAACAATGTTGTCTGGGTTCTACAAGATGTGGAACATATTAATTTAAATATATATATTCAAAGTAAAGGCACTCTCTCATTAATAATCATAATTTATTAACATCTTTGATTAGCATTCACAACCAACTAATAATAAATCCGTAATTATAACAATAATATCGATCAAGTGATAATGAAATCGACACGAACCACTGCGTTTGAAATCTGGAGCATCTCCTCGAATAACGAATCTTCCTGCTTGTGACGACCGCTGGTATCCACGATGATGATGTCAAAGTTTTCCTTCCTGAACCTTTCCACACCGTCCTGAGCTATTACCACGGGATCGGTCTCATTGTAGCTGTAAACATTTTACGACGTTTTAAATCAATAAACGACTCCGACCGATTAAACATCCTTCCATATTCGTCGATGATGAAATCTTTCGAACGAAGTGGTGCTGAATATTCTCTAATATGGTTATGGATGAATTATCAGACCGTCCACTAGCGACGCTCACCTTCCGTAAAAGGGAATCCTGGCTTTGGTGGCATTCTGCTTGACTTGGTCGAAGGCACCTGCTCTGAAAGTGTCGGCGCAGACGATGCACGTCTTCCAGTTCTTCCTTTGGTAGAAGTAAGCCATCTGTCGAGGAAGAAAGCCATGAGATGCATTGAAAGCAAAGCATCATTTGCGAGCATAGTGGACAGTCAATGAACGTGCGTGGTCACCTTAGTGCACGTGGTGGTCTTTCCGCTACCCTGGAGACCGACGAACATGACGATGTTGGGCTGCCCCCTCACTGGCTGCCAGGCTTTTACTCCAGGATCAATGAGCTGGAAAAGTTCAGAAAGTCTGTATTGCAATTTCCCTTTCCACAATAATAGTAATGGATAAGTTTGATGCATTTATTATACTCTAGATATGATATGTATATTTTCTTTCAATATTAGGATTGACGTGCAGTAATGCTAGCATATCCATTGAATCACATAAGATCAGACAAACATTGTGATTTTACCTTTACGAGTTCCTTATAAACAGCGGATTGTATCATCTTTCGCTTGTTTAAGCCAGCAGCCATTTCATCGAAATCTATGACCGACCTTAAAAGATTTATTAAAATTGCATCTAAGGGTCCCCAATGTTTTTGTTTACCTAAATATTTGTTTGACTCTGATTTTTTTTAAATAAATGTTCACTCACCTCACATTCTCTCTCAATTTACTTACCAGAACTACGTTCACATCTGCAGAAAGTAGGGCGGCACATATCTCCTTCAGCATGGAATTCAAAACCTGGAGAAATTTTCCAAAGAGTTGACTTTTACCACATTTTGAAAGTGACAAGTCATCTAATGAAATCCTAATCTTGTTTTCAATATCATAAACATATCACAATATTTTAACAATGTAAGTGTTAATGTACTTAAAGAAATATAGGGTTTTTAGTCATATTATCAAAAAAATGTATAAAATTTGCAGTGCACCTTTCACTAACTGAATAAATAAATCTTAGCTTAAGACAAATGTTAGATCATACCTCTTTATTTATAACTGTGGCACTGCTCAGAGATCTGAACGCAGCAGTTATCTGTCTTCCTAAATCCGCCAACACCATTTTCGATGAAGTTAGGACTTTACACTAATCTGTGAAGGTACGAACAACACGAATAAAATTTTAGTCTGGCGACACACATATGCTACGATATCAACTTCATAATTAAATGCAGCCCCAAGAATTATTCCTTTACTTAGTACTTACTAAACCCCGTAATCACTTTTGTTATACAGCCCAACCAGGAGAAAAAAAGGCTGCCGGCGACGATGGCGAATAGATTTTATACCTGTCGATTATACCTCAACGTTGTAAATAACGATTAGATAGGATAAGACTAAAAAGACATCTCACATGAATTGTTACGATTCATTTTTAAAACAATAATAATTTTTAAAATGTTTCAAATGCTTTTATTTTAAAGAAATTTAATCAATAATTTTATGAATTTTTAAATAAATTATTACTGACGAAGAAAACCTATAATAAAAACGGGAAGGGAAACGTTTGTGAATGTTAAGGATACATACCTTGACGGCATACATGACTTTTGACAGGGGTAGGATGGCCAAAGCACTCAATAAGAAAACAAAGATCATTATCATGAACAATCCCTTTCAATCCACCTGGAAAGGTCGTCGTTTAAAAATCGTCAATAAGTGGATGTTGCTATTATTAATCTCATATTCCAAATATTGGAATACATGCCTTGTCCCAATCATTATCCAGTTTTTTAGGAATTTTTGAATCCACAACTTTCAATCTTATCTTATCAATTTTTAAATGCGGTTTTCCTTGATAAGAACATTGAACTCACTCTATTCACCAATGCAAAAAAAAATCTTTTAACTCTGAATTTCCAATTCTCAATGATGGACTGATTTCGGTATTTCCTCTTCGCTATGATACTGTGCAAGGGGCTTGTTTACATATTCTTTCAGATGCGGTTCAAAATAAATTTCCCATCCGGAAAGTTCGGTCAACAATTATAAGATACTTTAGTATTTTTCAATGGCAATTGTACTACCTGCTCTAAGGCGTAACTGTTTTCTGATTGGGCAACGACACCTCAGGGCTATGTCTAAAGCCGAAGTGATACGGGTCGATACGAAAGGGGGATTTTTGCAGGAATTCTCGAGTTTTATCGACATGGATTGCGAAAAGGTAAAGTTTAACATTGACAAAATTGAAAAATAACTAAATCGAAACATAAACTAAACAAAAGGGTGAAAATAGTCAACACGACGAGAAGATTTGCAGAGTGACACGGAAAATGATTAGTAAAAATGAATCGAAGGAAGCAACCAAAGAATTTCCTAACTGCTTTCTGTCAATACCTATCTTGAGTGATCAGGTGAGATTCCTAAAACCTACAAAGAAGACATTATCATTTGTTCTGCATTATAGATAAAGGCAAAGTTTAGTGAAATACAGAACAAAATGGCAGAGAGTGAACCAAAACTGAAATCATTGATGATCTCCGTCCCCACAATACATTTGACACTTGAAGTTTACAATTTGAAAGAAGAGCAGCAAATCGTTAGGTTGAGATGTTCTTGTTCTTAATATGTAAAATAGAAATTATATTGCCAAACAATTCTTGAATAGAAACATCACAAATATTTTAGTGCCAGAAAAGCTATGGATGAAGCAAAAGGAAAAATAACGGCCTTCACAAATTCATTGCCGTTGAAAATGGATGTATCTGGCATCGGGTCTTTCGGAAGTGAAGTGGTTTTTGCTAAGGTTGTTCCGGGCCCACAACTGGACTTGATCTACCGGGTTGCAGGTCGACAACTAATTAACTTCTGGAAATGATAGTGACCAGACCTAAAAGGAAAATTCCTGTTTTAGAAGAACTTCACAATTCATTCAAAGAAAATGGTTTGGAATGTGCAGACTCAAAATCCTTCAATCCTCACATAACGATACTCAAACTCACAAGAAGGAATTATTCATTGAGGAAATGTATTGTTAATCATTTGTCAATGTTGATGTGATTTTGCTTAGATTTACATGTGTTGACAGCTTTGAAGACGATTGTTCCCAATATCTGCGAGACATTCAAAGAGGAAAACTTTGGCAGCGAGCTTGCCAACAGAGTGGACCTGTGTTCCATGACCGAAAAGAAGGGCCCGGACGGATATTATCACATCATGCACCAGATAAAGCTCACGGACGTTGACGACTAATCTTCGGCAATTTCTATCATACTCTGGCACTGTGCATGGGTTTAACAGGAATGGGAGTGGCAGCTATTTTTAAGGATTTGTAATCAGATTTTCATGCCGGCAGCTACATTTTTATCATTTGATATATTTGCACACTTCTCGTTTCTAGTTAGTAGCAAAATAAATTTTGGAAACCAAAACTCAGGACTTTTCCACATCCACGGCCTCTTTGGTTACATGCTGCAGCAAAAAGACGGGTTTGAAATAAAACGGTCGACCTCGATTCGTAGGTGCAGACGAGACGCAAAGCAAACGAAACCCCAACATCCGCTCACAAAGTATGCAAACGATCCTTTTGTCGGAAGCTGAGCCACGACTTAATGAGCATTGCCAAACGATTTCCCAATGTAATACTTAATCTTAACAAGATGGCATAAAAACTACAAAGACTGTCAACTAGCATGTCATTGTTGGAAATAACTTCCAAGACCACAAGAAGGAATACATATATATATATATATGTATATTGTATATGTACGCACACGGAGCACTAACTCAAATCGGTTACACATCAAGTTTGAATAGAGAACTCGAGCCTTGTAGATGTGTTAGTTAAGATAGTCGTCAAAGCTAGCTTCTATCGATGCCAAAAACAAGTGAAACTCGCCGAAGCAAAAACACCCAACGTTAGGAAGCAGCAGAACAGCAGGAGCTTCGCGGCCACGGCAGCTACGCACGACGGGGCCCGGAGTCGCTCGACGCCCTGCAACTACCGAGAACGACGCACTGACAACAAAACGAATTATGCCTCGACCGTAGATCGTTCTGTTTGGCAACTTAAAAAAAAGAAGACAAAGTCGAAGCAGTCAGAAGAAGTGTAGAAGTTCCGTCTCGAACGTCGGCATAACATGATGACCGCCAGGAACGTTCTCTGCCGACGCGGATCGGAGCATTTTCTTTTAGCAATCGAATAGTACAAAAAATTATAAAACAATTCTCGCAATCTCCTTCCTCGATCGTCGTCTCGGAAACAAAAACGACGTCCGTCCGGTGGCGTCGTCGTCACTCCAGTTGAGGTAGTAACTCGTGCAGCTTGAACTTCGACCTGATGTGGTGCCTGACATCATCCTCCTGAGTGATGACAATTCAGTATAGTGTTACTAAAATTACTAAATGATAAAAATATTATTATTATTAATTAATTAATTAATTATCACGTAACATGAAAAGATATCGAAAATGACAAACTTTGGTGACGAGCTCCTCCAAGAAAGGCATGAGTTTCATGAGTTCGTCGTCTGACTTTTTCTCGAACCAGCTCTCTATGGGGATGCCATTGTCCAGCTGAATAAATTAATAAAATCACAACGATTAACTTAACTAAAACAGAATAATCTAAACCGGATCGGACGACGTAACGGACGGAAAGGGACGATCACTCGCCTGATATGCAAATGCCTGCGGAGAGTTATCTATTATGATGGTCTTGGACAGGTCCCTGCCAAGCACGTTCAGGTCCTTGATGTAATTGCCATTGACGCAGATGCAATGTTCCCTGAACAGGCGGTACCTGGAAACGACATCGACTCCCGTTCATCAACCGTGACTTCTAAAGCGACGCGACGTGAAAAGCGAAGTCCGAACGTAACCTGATGAGCTTGCGATGCGGATCGAGCAGGTTGAGCAACTTGTTGGCGTAGACCTTCTTGGATGCCGTGAAAACGATCACCTCGTACAGCTTCGACACCCTCTCCAAGAATTCTCTGAACCTCGGCCTAGTCTTGACATAAACCTAAGGCGATCAAAAGAACCAGCAGTTGGAAACAGAAGTTTTCAAAAATATATATAATCACATGGCAGAGAGTAAGGAAGCACGTACCTGGTATGTGACATCCTCAAAAAGTACTGGAAAGGTGAAAACAGCATCTGGAACTTCAGTCAGGCTGCAATGCACTAGGGTTTCATCCTGTTGGCAAGCGAGAAACATGAAAAATTAATAACTTTTCCAAACACTAATTCAAAAAATTCTAATATATTGATATTTAAAGTGCATAGTTAGGTGATCTAAAATCATCACAATATAAATCGACTGATGGCAATTTTCATGGAAAAAGTATGCACCACTTTGACTATTGATTGTAATAAATGGTAAGGTGTAATCCTACCAAGTCCAAAACAAGTGTAAACTCAGGAGCTCTTCTGGTTTTCAAAGGAAGGGCAGGGGTTTTAATCCTCATCTCATCAACAAGCGGCGGCAGGAAACGAATGAAGTAATACCTGATAGAATGATCCGCCAAATAAACCTCCGATAAAAAAACAAAAGCTGACCGAAATGGCCTGAAATTCTCGAACAACTCACGGGTCAAAGACCTCTTGGTCCCACTCCTCCATCTGCTCCTCGTTGGCCACCTCGTCCGCGTTACCTCCGTCCGTTGCCAGAGAGGTGAGACAGCCGGTGGAGGGGACCGGCTGGAGAGCGGCGCTGGCGATGAGGCCGGCGTTGGACGTGTAAGCGGAAGAGGCCGTCGGCGCCTGGAGCGGCATCGCGACCTCGACGGCCGAAGAGGACGCCGGCAAGTTGTAGGCGAGGACCTCGTCGCATCTCAGTCTCTCGTCCGGAACGGACTCGACGGAGTTCCTCGAGTCATTCTGCGACGTCTGGCCGTTGTCGCCGTCCACTGAGAAGGAAGGGACTTTGTTCTCCTTGCCGACTGGACGGGAGCACAAGCGACGGTCACTTCTCGATTCATGAAAACGAATGACTTTTGTCTTACTTACCTTCAGACAATGCGGTCATGCTACTGCATGACTGATCGGGTGTCTCTCTGACATTCTCTGCGTGTTTGCCTGCACCTATGATAATAAACAATTTATAGGAAAGGTAAATTCAGAAACAGAAAATATCTTGCCATTAAAGTCAGCATCAATACCTGTCGTCTTGGGAGGGGTTGGGGGCGAGCAGAGATGAAATCTCTGAGGTGAGAAAAGGTTTTTTGCAGCTTTGGCTCTGGTGGTCATTGTCGTTGTTGGCACTTCTGCATGTCTCTTTAATGGTGCCCTCTTGCCTTGTGAATCATAAAATGTTATTACCAATAAATTGATCATAACTCAATTCATGTGGACAATACTCTAGTGGCACAAATTCAGTACCTAGGCCTTTCTTGATATTTTTCCCCTCGGGCTCGACAACAGAAGTTGATGCAGAAGCCACATTAGAAGTGGTGGAAGCCTCTTGCACTACTGGCTTGCTTGGAGATTTGAGATTCTTTCCGGAAGTGGGAGACAGGGAGGATGAAGTAGAAACTGTCGAGTCCTGTAATTCTTCAGTTAGGACTTGCTTCAGAGTCAACATGGTCTCGGGTGATGAATCAGGTTTGGTAGAACTTGAAGGGATGCTGGTGGTTGGATTGTTCTTGCTCACCTTTCCCTTTTGTTGGGAATGCTGTGAGACTGCAGGCTTCTTTGCACGGCAGACCGGCTTACCTGCCTTTTTGGTTGATAATTTCTTGGGTTTCTCTGGTACTTTTGGTGCAGCTGACTTTGGCATCTTGGAAGTAGAAGACTGTAAAATTTTTTTAATTCAAATTTAAACTTCCCTGCCTTCAGATTAAACTAAACTACAACATCCACCCTATCAAGTGATTAATTTGGGCTACTAAAAGTGTGAAATATATGAATAACACTCCAAAATCCATAACAATTCTACCAAATTTATTTGCATGATATTCAAATCTGCCCACAATAGAACCTTTTAGCTTCTCAAGCTCGCAACGTTAATAGAAATCTTACCACGACGTTGCTTTCTGACTTGTTACTAACGAGACGTTTGACTCGCTTGCTGGGAGTCATGGTCAGAGATTTGTCGGTCTTCGCCGACTTTTTTTGATAAGTTTTCTGGCTTCGCGTGGATTTCTTTCTCAGTTGCATTGTTGAAATGTATCGACGAGACAATAAAATGGTAGTAATCGGGGGAAATCGCTTTTCGGTAATTCTAGCCAAATAATGGCCGGTGAATTAGTGCTTCTATAGCTTTAAAAAAGCAAGTATAAACACCTGCTCTATCGGTAAATGTACTATTTCGCGCCTTTAGTTATCCGATATAAACAAAAACATTCCACAAACGGCAAAATAACGAGAACAAGGCCCGATAGATATATTACATAGAGTTATTAATCTATTTATCATCAGTACAATCGATAATTCTGTGGAAATTAATATCAAATTTCCCGCGACGTAATTCAAAATTTCAAAATCACACCCAAATGACCGGCTATTTACTGTTTTGAGGCAATTTTCGCGCTATTTAATACCCGGATGGTAGAATAAATCTAATCGCTTCGTAACGGGCTGTGCGATAGTAAGTATGTTATTCACAAGTTTAATAAATTATTGGGTTGGTATATATTTTAATAAACTTGAAATGCATTTTGTAATTTACGTTTAATAATATAAATATTTTTAGAAATTAATTTTACTTAGCATACTTGGACAAATAATTAATCGGGTATATAGAACAATAAAAAATAACAAGTATTAAATGTTATTGCAGTAGTTAATATATTAAGCGATTGATTATTGAGGTTTCCATCCTACATGGGCCATATGCTATTGATTACTTTTGTAAACAATAAGGGCCAGAGTTAGTGGGTTCGGCTATGCATCGAGTGGGGGCGAGATTTTCATTTCACTTTGCAACAAATATTTGTTGTGTTTGTAAACACATCAAATTGCTTGAATGCTACATTATTGAGTGTCATATTTGTGAACTTCACATTTATCAAAAATCTTACTTGTATTAAGTTTGTACTTTTTTCTTTTAATTTAGGGAGCTTAAGACAATGTCGCCCAAGCCTAATGCAGGCGAGCTTAATGAAATTGAAGATGGTCACAGCCAAGAAATAGATGATCTTACAAATCAGGGAGAAGTACCAACTGTGGATGAAGAAAACAGCTATATTAACCTGGGATATACTCCTCTTCCTCAAGGTAGACTCGTTAATTGAGTAATGTTTGTTACATTACATTTTAGCATTTTATATTTATTTTAAGTGACCATATGTTGATGAATATCTGAAGAATTGAATGGTGATTTAAGATTGATAGACTCATCTGAATTCAATGGAGTTGTTCCAAAATAATAGAACTTATTGCTCTGCATAGGTCCTGAAGGAATAATTGCTAACGAGGAAGAAGAAGATGATGATGTTGAATTAAGTGTAGATTCCTTGCTTGCAGCTGCTGGTTCTGCAAATTCTGCTGACAATCATGAAGTCAGTTGAGGGTTGTTTATTCATGAAAATTGAAAGCCTTGTTTTATTCATCTTTTTACAAAAAGAAAACGATATTTTGCATAAACTAGAGCAGTTTTGCCAGTGAAGACTTAAAAGAGAGAAGGGAGCTGTGGAAGACACCCAGGGATGTAAACCAGAATTCAACCTTAGATGATGGTTAGAATAGAATGTACATTCCAGTTCTTTGAAAAGGTAGTAATTATCAATGTCTTTACAATGTAAAGTATGCTCAAAAAAATATATATACCTTGTATTCACACTTATGTTCCAATATCATGTACATATTTTATTAACATGACCTATGTTTTGGTAGAAGCTGCTGACAATATTAGAACTCTGATGAAGGGCTTCAGTCTACCATCAAATCACATTCCAGATTGGGCCACTCAGATACCAGAAGATAAATGGATCTCTGAGTTGTTGTCAAAAATTGCCACTCAGAGCCAAAATATGGATAATTAAGTGGATAATTATTACATCATACTTTCCTATTCATTTTAAAATTTTCTGTAAGGATTCTCCAACAAATTTTTATGAGGCTTGCAATAATTTGATAAGTTTGTAGCATATAAATATGATAAAATATAATCAAAATCTGAGCAAAAGGTGTTGTTATTAGTAGGGACTTAATATTTACGCTTTCAAAAAAAGTATTCTTTTGATTTGGGCCTGGGTTGACTTTCACTCATCCGAGAGTGCCCGTTGTGGCATAGGTGTGGGTGGCGTGTACAGTTTGTCTTGTGAGACCGTTTATCAGCTAAATAGATACAGTTACTAACTGTTTTTTCTAGTTATTGTTTTTGGTTACATGATGTTTAGTACTGGTTACGTAGGATATGGAGGCTGACATATGGCAAAATTGGGGCAGATTAAGTAATGGGATAAATTTTAAGAAAATCTCCACATTATGATTTCAATAAAGGTTTTGTATACTCACATCTTTTGTTAAAACATGCAAACGTACACAAGTTCACTTTTATTCGACCCGTTTGCTTGTGGTGGAATTGTGGGAGATGGAGGATGCGGCAATAAGTTATTTTTCCTCACTAGGTTCTTTATCGCAAAAGATACTTTTTGAATGTAAGGACATAAAAAATAGATTTTGCGACCGCTGGCAGAATCTACCCGTCGATAAGCGCGAAGAATTGTTAGACCAGCACTTTATTGATCATGATTTAACAATTAAGTATGCAAGCAAAACGACAACTTCAGAAACGTTACCTGATTGTTTTCCTATACTAAAAATTGCTTCAGGCGAGAAAATAGTAGTCGACTTCGAACGTGATGAAAATGTAAACTCTAAATGAGTTAATAATTCTTAGATCTTATCTTATGTCAAAATCTTTTTCAGGGTTGGACATGGACAGATGAGCATTCAGGTCCATTTTCATGGAGATCAAAAGTCTGACAGATAGCTAACTTCTATAATTTGCTAAGTACCACCTATTGACTTTGTTGAAACAATTGCAGAGCCAGCAAGACCTAACTCTAGAAGATGTTCAATCTGGAGAGGAAATATCTGCTAAGAAAAAGAATTCATCAAAGATATCTTCATTCAAAGGTTATGTTGGAATTGAGAACTCTTGTGGCTCCAAGAATGAAGTAGAAGAAATGTTCAAAAAATTTGGCCTCAGAAAGTCTTTTGACAAAGAAAATGAATTTGTCAATAATGACATCTCTCCAGACAATATGGGCTTTGAAGGGGATGAAGCTGAACACAAAATTGAGCCATCTGTTATTGTCAATAATAACATTTCTCCAAGTCACTTAGAAAATGAAAAATCTGTACTTCTTATTTCTGAAAATTTGGCTCCTAAATCGAGGAAGTCTGCAAAATCCTCCAAGAAAAAGGCTGCCTCTGGTCGGAAAAGATCGTCCGGGCCACGAGAACAGCCCGCCTCGCCTCCGGTACTGACGGGAAAGGAGGAAGCAAAGGACCTGGGTACTTACAACGAGGTGTTCCTGGACTCTCGAGAACCTTCCTTGGAAGACTTCCTTTCCCGACCTCTGAACGATCAGGTATCGAAAGTCATTTCCAGAAGTATTAATTTATTATTGTAGATATAGTTAATCAAATCTTGTCCATCTACTGGTTTACAGACTCACTTCTAATTTGGAATATTATATTTGTAAATCATGTCCTACTTGTTCTTAGAATCCTTCAAGAGAAATGGACCCACCACTGAAGAAAACTGGGCTGGATTTTCTGGACAATTGGTGATGCGAAATCTCAATTCCTCAGCGTTTCATGCTATTTTGCAAAGCTTTTGTCATGAATTATCTATGTTTTTTGTTCAAAAGTTGTAGCTTCTTTCAAATTATTTATCAGCAGAACTATTCCACAAATTTTTGATAAAACCTCGAGGGCTTGATGCAATTACTTTAGCCTTTTTTTTGTTTTGTGATGAACGCTTTTCTTGCTATTGCAATTACATCTACGAATATTGCATCGTGCCGTCTGCTATATCGCCGCTATATCTTGAAATTTCATTTTCTCACTGGAGTTACTGACATTTCACCTAGGATAATAGAATTAATTAATATGATGCAAATGTATACAACTTGAAGTGGCTTGATAATTCATAAATCTTATGACCAGGAGTTGGATGCGTAAACAAGTGGGCAATCATTTCCATTTCGTGGACATTTCTAAGCATCTCAGAATATTTAAATGAAAAATAAAACCATGTTTTATGTAGGAAGAGATATCTGATATTTCCAGGAAGTGTGATAATATTATGGCTCGTGTTGCAATGAGAACGAGTAGGTTTTGTGTAATTCATTGTCTTTAAAGATGAAATTTTCTTAAGGGGAAGGATGGCTTTGCTCATTTATTCATGTTCTTGAACAAGAGCAATTGCAAACATAGTAAGTGACAGTCAAATTGCAAAATGGGTCGTAGATGGGCCTAACTTCACTTCTATTCCGAAAATCGGTTTCGGGAAGTGTTTCGTGTCTATCCGTTGAGGGAAGGAAATGACATTTTTGGGACGGAACAGTGCCCCGCAACTTGGAAATGCCTGGATGAAACTTG
Source organism: Hirudinaria manillensis (assembly GCA_034509925.1). NCBI lineage: Eukaryota > Metazoa > Annelida > Clitellata > Hirudinida > Hirudinidae > Hirudinaria > Hirudinaria manillensis. The sequence goes on from CM067527.1 coordinate 2,111,137, forward strand.
CACCAGGGGAGTTACCTCTAGCTTAGAACGAAGGGATGGCAGTGGCGTCGCTCGCGTAGTACTTTTTTTATATCTAATTATATCTTTTTCTTCTCATTCAAAGTTTGGAGATTTTTGTTCAGATTCAAGTGAAATGTATTCGCTCGGGGCGTTTTAGGCTTCGTTTCAGAACCAAACACACTTTAGCATGTACGCACGCCCAAACACTGGTTTCTTCCAGTTAGGCGATTTGAAACTTTATTTTTGAAAACAATTATATAAATGAGTTTTCCCCTGTGGCTCTTACAGGTATTTATTTAAGATTTAGGATCGTGTCTGGGTGTATTGCTCTCCACAACGCTTGCCTGGGCCAAAATTAAAGATGAATTATTTAAAATAAGAAATCTTAAGAATATTATCAATTTAAAACCACTTTTGCTCTAAGATTTGATTTTCTCAAAGCTAAAAAACTCAATGTCGCCGACTAAAACAACGTCGTAAACAAGACACGCGAACAGTCAGTCATAAATGCGTAGCCCGGGGGTTTAGAACCAAATTAAGGCAGTTGCTAAAATCCTCCGGCCATATAGCTTTCCGATAAATTACGTTGTGTACGCTTTTTCCCCGAGGATGTGAATTTGAAAATTTCAGTTTGCTTCGACGAATCAGTAAACGAAATCGTTTGTTTGGGGCCGGCCTCGAGGTAATGGCCAGGGTTTTTTCAAGTGGTCGCTTTTCTTTTATCGGATTTTATAACAACACTGTCGGCTGTTTGTCTGGTTGTTGTCGAATTCCCCCATTTGCTGATGTTATCGCTAATCAGCAAGATCTGTCAACCGGCCTAGAGTGAAATGCCGAAGCGTTCTTTTGTTTCTGTTGAGAAAATATGCCCAAGAGCAAGAAATGGCCGTGTTTGCTAGAGAACAAATTTGCGGCGAGCATTTTCAGAGCTAAGTTGCATCATTTCGCCGATAAGGATTGATAAGAAATTACTTTCCGTGATCCCGAGCAGAACAAAATGGCATAAAGCTAGCCTGCCCGAGGGCCCAAAAGTGATAATTATCCATGCGACCGTCGCCATATTGTGATATTTTTGTTTATACAAGAATGCTTTTGGATTTTTTTCTGGTTCGGCCTGAATCTTAGAGGATTCGTACAGAGGCCATGTTTGTTCCTTTTCCAAGTGAAGTGATCAGGTGGTTGTCGCTCGCTTTCCAATTGTCATCTCAGCCATCATCAATGGCAATGAGACCGCAGATCCGAGACTAAAGCCCGAGGGAAATCTGAGAATGTATTGAAATGTGGGCAGAGGACCAGATCTCTATAGTTATAAATATTCATCATTATTAGTAATTATTTCTCTGTTATTCCACCTAGGCCGATGAGAGAGGCGCTCGCCATTAGTTTTTGTGGGTGTTGTTGTCAGCATAATTTAGCGTGCTTTTTGGACGGAGGTGGTGTATGTTTCAAAGTGTAAGAAGTGAACCCTCAACATTCTAGATAACTATTGCAATGGTATTCCACAACCACCTGATGAAAGAAAGATTCAGATTTCAACATTTTATTTCGATTACTGAAGTGGTTTTTCCAGTCCCTCAATATTTTTATCTCAACCGGAAATACTGCCGTAGAATATTCTATCTCGCATCGTTACCGTCATCATAATCATCGTCGTCCTTACCAACAGCACGACCTTCATCGCTACTGCCATCAAAAGAGGAATAAACACGGAGCGTTCTGTATTACATTTCAAGCAAATTTCTCGGGGCTCCGGAGACGAGTGTTTGGGCGAACCCTTTTCATCTTTTCCTGATTAGGCGAAGGCTTGTGACCTTTGAACCCGGTCGTTCGCTTTCAAAACCTCTTCTGTTACCATTGCTAAGCAAGTCGTTGGTAATCGTTCGCTCGTGATACCATGAGATCAAGTGTTTTCCGTTATCAATCCGCGTCTGGAATTCCATCTTAGTCATCATCGTCATCATCATCGTCGCCGATATCATCATCATTATCATAATCACCATTGTTGCCATCATCGTCACAGTTAAAATATATTACAATTAGGTTTCCAGCGAGATATTAAAGGATAAAAATTTTGTGCTTTGATATCAAATAACTTGTCATATATCTTCGATATCTGTTTATTTCAGCTCATTGCAGGTCAATCAGTAAACAAAAGTAGTGACATAGTAATAATAATAACAACCTCATTAATAATAAAATATAATAATAATTATTGTTAATAAATATTATAATAAATACATAATAATTAATAATAATGAATATTATAGTAACAGTAATAGTAATAATAACAATAATTAATAAAAGACACCTGGACGTGGAATGAAACATGTGCACATCTCCGATGCCTCCTGGAGTAGCCGGGAGGAGTCACCGTGAATTGCACCTCCGCCGTCGCACCTTTCCCCTCTCCTATAGCCACTTCTCTCCTTGTCCCACTATGTACATCTTTGCCGTTCTGGATATGTCTCTTTGTATTTTTGAGCTTATTTTTGTGGGAATTAATTACTTTGTTCATTATTTATACATTTCTTGTTGTTCTTGCTGCTATGTTGTTGTGTCACTGTCTACGTAATTCTACACTCTTTTGTTGCTATTGAATTTTGGCCTTCTAAGTATTTCTCAGACCCTCTAGGTATCTTTCTGTTAGTCTCCGTGTTTCTTTGTTTGTTTGTTTGTTTCAGTCGGATACGACAGATGTGGGGCTTGCATTAGGCTGGCGATGAGATTTCTGAAAATAACAGCAGGGATTTCCGAGGGTCATCACAATATCTCGGATGTTTTTATACTTCTACAAATCCTTATCATTGCCATCAAAAATTATTGATAACTATTAATTATGCAAACATTATAAAAATAATATTATCAAACAAATAGCGAGGCGGTCTCACGGTGTTATAATAACAACTTTCGCGATCCAGTCCAATTCCTCTTTTCCTCCGAAAAAATCTCTGCCTGGAGTGACCACTCCAAAGCGACAAAAGGTGACACGTCCAAGGAGCTCTCCATGCTCTTCCAGCTGTTTCCCTCTCCTCAAGAAGCACTCGTCTCCATCTTTCCATTGCCTGGAATATTCTTTCGATCCCAAAACATGCTTTCGGGAACTTACAGGGGAACCGCATAACAGAATGGACTTTCGTTCAAAGGCTTAAAAGAAAACAACAGTCAGACTTAGTGGGAATTCCCCCGGAGCTAACTGCTGCTTAACAAAGGTGGAATGATCCATTTAACCGCAACCTTTCATTCGTCCATGATCGTCAAGTTTTCTTTCGTTCATTCACTCACTTATTTATCCATTCATTCAGTCATTCTTCTCTCCATTGTAAGACATACAGTGCTTCCTAATTTACTGAGTGGAACTCGCTTTGTTCATTTGGACGTTTGTTTTTATTTGGGAAAAACCTGTCGATCGTCCTAGCAAAGAAATTATCCATTTAGCAACAACTTCTGTCGTTCAAATTTCAAACTGTTTGTTTTCTGGCTTCTTCGGAAGGGTTGATTTCGAAAGTCATTTTTAGATTGTGTTTTTAATCCAGGTATTTGGATCCACAGGTGAATTCGTACAAAAGACGCCATAATAATATCGAAGGTCTAACCACAAACACGGATATAATCCACAAAACATCTTTCCTCCCTATACATAATCAGAAAAATAAGTTTTTCCTTATCGAGAAAAGAGTAAAAATGACTCAATTTTGAGCAACACAATCTCCAAACTTTCGAGGATCGGAAAGGGATGTTGCCGGTTGTTGTACCTTGCATGTTTGTGCGCACATGTCATCGTGTCCTATAAAAGAGAAGGAGCCGATTGCTCGAGCCACTGCGCCTTTGTGCATCGTCATCTTGGAGCTTTTCGCCGTAGAAACCGGGGGTGATCGTCTTCCAATTCACGAGGTTGATCGGTCTGCCTACCTGAGCTCTGAGTGATTTAAACATACATCTCCTCGTCTTTGGTTTTCTTTCTGATCATTTGGCTGCCAAAAGGTGAGGCTTACAGAACTGTTTTAAGATTTCTATCGTTCGGCGGATTCCGAAATTGTTTTCAAAACAACAGGCACTGAATTTACTTTTAATTTAAGAAAAAAAAAACAATATCTTTTTTTAAATTTTAAATATGAGAAACACGTTTCAGCTACGAGAGGCGTTCGTAAGTTATTTAATTGCCTGAGATGTTGATTGCATTTTTTCTTTGACCCAAAGAGAATTATACCTCTAGGCCGATTTTGTCCATTATTTGACTGGCCCGAGGCATCCAAATAATCGCACAAAAACCTGGCACGCTGGCTCCGCGTTATAAAAAGCTAATAAGAATTGCACCTTCCTAATATCTTCGCTACGTCCCGTCGCTTTTTGTTCTACTCTCGATCTGCTCGTGTTTTGGAGAGAATTACCGGTGAAAGGAAGCTCGCAAGCTCTGGACCGAGCGCTGTTTGAATTTAAGAATTGGTATTTCGAGATTATTTTAGATCTATTTTTTTAAAGAAAGATTTTAAAAGTGACTTTTATTTATTATTCAGTTTTTATTCAAATGTCGTGTTCTTTTCCAGAATTTCGTTCTAAAGATGAGGGCAGCCATCATTTCGAACCCATTCCTCTTTCAAAGAGTTGGCGTACAACAGCCTCCCAACAGGTCAATCATGGACGCCCCCGGTAGCCCCAATTCTACCCCTTCTCCGCCGTTGGTCACCAGCATGACGTCACCCGCCCCTAGCTCCATCTATAACAAAATTTCCGGGGTGCCATGCCCCGCTACCCCGACCCGATACACAGCTCCTGTACATATCGATGTCGGAGGTTGTATTTATACCTCCTCTTTGGAGACACTCACCAAGTTAGTAGGAAAACATTTAACTCTTTTTTTTGTAATAATAATTTTGTTATGTTGGGTATAATTATATTTACAAATTCGATTTATCATTATTATTACTATTATTAATCGTTTATTATGTTTGTTCGTATCATCCCGAAGGGCTTAAGATGCTATCGGGAAATTAAGTGACATCTTGAAACAAACCTGCAAGCATTGAAATGTTTCCATTCAAACAAATCATCATCACAACCTCTGACCGAAACATTGACCTCAGGGTTCATCTAATGACCTCAGGAGGTGCCTAAGTTCAATTCTTAAGGGTCAATGGACCTAACCCTTGGCGAGAAGGGGTAGCAATGATGCTTTATTACTGATGTTAGTACAAGTTTTAATAAAGTTGAATAATTTAGGAAAATAATTTCACGTGATTATGATCGCTTCCATATCGTCACAATTGATTATATCATTGGGATTTTTACTTTAAAAAGACATACTTTTCTTTGACTTAACAGATTTAGTAATTTCTAGTTTATGAATTTTTTAGATTTGTCTAATTTTCCTAGATTTAGACATTTTTTTACTATTAATAAGATTTAGTAATTCTTACTATTGTCTTTGCAAGTACATTTGCAAGTATTGCTTATTAATCGCTGCTTTGCATGTGCTTCTGTCGGCTTCGGAGTCCCCTTCTTCTCCATGGCATCTTGTCATTTCCATTCGCATCCATTCATCCACCGTATCTCTTCCGCCAAGCTCACTTCGCCCGGAGCGACCATTTTTGCTCCAAAATAAGAATAAGGCTTGAAAGCAATTCTGCTCCCGGTCATGATCTGGACGTTGGTTATAATCTCATCAAGGAGGCATGCACGCCACTCTGTCATCCAGTCTGTGCCTTTTAGTGTCCTACTTAATGTCCCTCTCCGGGAACTCCGTCGTACCCTCAGGTGTGCTTGTCCGGTCGCCTCTTTGCCTCTCTGTCTCGTTGTCTCTGCCTTCTTTCGTCATTTTGACTATCTTCTTTGAGACTTGTTTTTGAACGGATGTTATGATCTGTAGCCCCACTTAGAAAGAAATGGGCGTACGATTTCCAGAGACCGCAGTTGGTAGTTTTTTCAGCTTTTATTATTACATAGATAAAAAAAATATGCAGTCTCAGCAGAGGACAGTCCAACGCACAACAGGACGCACAACATCACAAGATGGCATTTCCACTCCAGCACTAAAATGTGCTCGGGGCATCTTGGAAAGAGCCTGGATGGACGTGGATGACTGCCTAGGGTGGATTGCCTCAGAGTGCTGCATAATTTCACTCTTAACCCGAGGCCAAGTGGAAAATCGTGACCAGGCGACGCTGCGCTCGCCTCCACAAATCATCTATCCATTTGTTCATCCAACGATCCGTCCACCTATCCATCCGTCTGCCTATCTTTCCACCTACCTATCCATCCATCTTCCAATTCCTCCATACACTGATCCATTTATCCTGGCCAACCATATCTTACCTCCTCTAATCCCGTACTCCAGATTGCCCCGAGTTAAGACATTTTACAGGTAGGACGAACCCACCCATAGTCACCCGAAGTTAGAAGGGCGCCCACTCGCCCCCTAATCCCCACCCTCTCTGAAAGAATTCTTCACTTTCACTCTCCTAGATTCGATTGAAATGTCACTGCCGGTTATACGCTTGACCTGGAAGATCCACGGTCGTTTCTCATCTCAATTTCACTTTCAAGACATTTTTGGCCCCTTGCTGCCGTCCGTTATTAACGGCGCCATGTTCATTTTGTTGTCATGGTTACGTATTTCAGTTCCACATTTTGGGTTGTCGCGCTTCTGTTGTTTGGTACTTATTGATTGAAATTCCATCTTCATGATGCGCTGATTTTTAAGTTAAAACTTGCAAAGTCATAAGCCGGATCTAGTTAAGAATCTCCCATAGGTGTGCTGTTATGTAGTTTATTAATTTCAATATTTTATTATTATTATTATTATTATTATTATTATTATTAATTATTTGATTTTACTTTCTATAGAACTTTATACATTTAGAAAGATTACTGAACCGTCATATTTTCTGAATAATTTGTTTGCGAAACACATTTGTATCGTTCACTGTTTTTATCAACATTACGTTAAATTAATTCATTTTGATTAATATTATTACCATTATTATATAATTAAAGTAATTTTTCAAAAAAGAAACAAAACTGTGACGAATAAGGCCGGTCTGACTCGGAGTCAGAAATCAAGAATGGAGTCGGGTTACCCAACCCCGGGCTAGGAGCTCTTGTATGTCGCCCGAAACGCATCCTGCTCTCCGTATTATTAGTTCTTTCATGTGGAAAATTGACCGCTGGAGCTAGCGATGACGAGGAAGAGGAAAAGATGATGGCGGATATTTTTCTTTTTTACTTTCGTTTTTCTGTCCGCTTTTTTTTTTATATAATCTCTCTCTCCCTCTATCGATCCCTCTGTAGTCAAAACTATCCTAGCCGTCCCTGTTTTGATAGAATTTAGAGATAATCTTCAAGAAAGAATTCCGAAATTCATTTTTTTCCCGGTTATTTTAAGAACTAATTTATTTTTTTTAACACTGAATTTATTATGAATAATTTGTCCTTTGATGAGCAATTTCTAGAGGGTCGATTTGGACAAGAGGCCCTTTGGCGGTTATCGTGTAATCATCATCACCGTCGTCGTCGTCATCGTCACCGTCATCACCATCGCCTTCATCCATTTGCACTCTGGCGCGTCTCCCTGACTATTAATTAATGGACACTCGATAATCTCAAGCTCATCTTGTGTCTTGTGTCCGGAGGCTGCCATTTTACACTCACTAATTATTATCTCCCCGGAGTTCTTCCCCTCACTCCACGGACTGATCTCTTCTCTCTTTTCTACTTATCTTTCTTCTTCTTTTTTTTTATCTCCCCACTTTTTATCTGCCCACCTTTACCGGCCAATCACTCACTCTCCTCCTCGATTGCCTCGTCGCTATTGGAGGATGGTCCTGGAAGTTCGTCTGCCATTTCCAGCGGCATTCCAGTGAATCTCACGGAGGAGCTCATGAAATTCTTGGCCTACAGTTATAGGATTATGAATTCATTAACCGATCCCGCCGAACGCGACCGCGTCTACCAACATCCACCCTCACGAACTCCGTCCCCTCTCGGAGGGGAGGGTGGTGAGGAGAGAAAAATGGGGAGAAACCTTAGCGAGACTAAATGTCCCCAAGGCTATGATTAATAGGCTTCTTTCTTATTTTATCTTCAAGCCGTTCGACTAATTTATTTTTCTTTTCATCTTCTTCACGTCTTCTTTCCAGCTCCCTGGGGTCTTTCTAGGGTGTCTTCGAAACTCCGGCGATCGATTTTCCAAGCCGATCGGAGCCGATTGCCGCGGCAGGAGATCGCCAAATTAGAAAAAAAAAGTCTCGTGGCATCTTGAAGGGGATTTTAGGCGCGGAGAGACAGAGAAAAAAAAATTACATGGAGAGGAGAGGAGTGAGGAATAAAAACTGAGAAACTAAAAAGTTACGAAAAGTACATCGGAAGAGGATTATGAAACCTTCCAAAAGTATGCGAAGCTCCATAAACTACTGCTGCCGTCGAAGAGAGAAGTTTTTCGTGTGTTCGTTTAATATTAATTACAAAATTTATTTCCTACGGATTCGGGAATCAAACGCACCTCTTTATTTCTTTCTCATTTTTCGCCCTTTCTTTCATTCACTGGGGTTTCCCGACTCATAGGGGAGTGATAACCCCCCATGGGAGCAATTGCTTGCCGTCTTACCTCAAAAACGGTAGCCTCGCTTCCACCTGGATCACACCTGTACCCATTTATTAGTGGCTTTTCAATTTCCGCGGAGGAATAATTTGAAACTTTCTTGCTCGATTGAGGATCGCCGTTTAACAAAAAAAAGAAAAAAAGTCTGCTTGGACCGAACAAGATAAAGATTCGTTGGTCAAGACATTCTGACCGTCTACTCGAACATTTCTAAGGCGTCCTATGGATTATTAAATTTAATAAACAGCTCTTTTGAGGCTCCTTGTTATGCGTGAAAATATTTAGTTGAATCTGTTGTGGTCGCGTCCAACATCCAATCCGTACTGCATATGCCCTTGGGAAATACTCATGTTAATAATAGTTAATTGCCTCGGGAAATAACGCCCTAAAGCGATTTCTCTGGTTGCATTTCCTAGATGCATACAAATTTTCAGCCGATTTAACAAAGTTTTGAAAATTTAAATAACACATTTTCAGTTAAAAGTTAATTCGAATTAAGAAAAAATTAATACAAACTTCTTACTTACTTAGATATCCAGAATCGAAGCTGGCAAAGATGTTCAATGGCAGCGTGCCCATCATACTGGACAGTCTCAAACAACACTACTTCATAGACAGAGACGGAAAGATGTTCCGCCACGTGCTCAACTTCGTGCGGACTGGAAATCTGACAGTGCCAGAAAACTTTGACGAATTGGACCTCCTCTTGGAAGAAGCCAAATTCTTTGAACTGATTCCGCTCATCAGGGCCGTCGAGAACCTGAAACGCCACCAACAGCAGAGGCAGAGCCCAGCTCAGCCGCCGAGATCACAGAGGATGCTGACGCAAGACCTCCAGCCTCTGCCAAAGAAATCCAGGTGGAACGGCCCGGAAGATTTGACGACGGACGGAGCGAGAAGAAGCTCCGAAGAGACGGAAAGCAGGTACAGCGTGGAATGCGTCGTCATGAACGTAAGTCCAGACCTGGGGGAGCGAATTACTCTGAGTGCAGACAGGTTCGTGCTGGAGAACCTATTCCCTGAACTCGATCAGGGCCTGCTGGATGGAAGTGGATCTGGAAAAGAAAACACAGGAGAGGATGGAAGACGGGTTTTCCAGAATCTCGCTTTGGATTCTCGTTACGTCATCAGGTTCCCGTTGAACGGCTATTGCAAGGTCAGTTCAGTTGAGGTCATGCAGAAACTGATGAGCAGTGGATTCGAGATTTGCGCCTCCAACGGCGGAGGAGTGGAAGGACAGCAATTCAGCGAATACGTATTCTCGAGGAAAACACTCGTAGACAGCGAAACGGAAGCTCCGAGATGGAGCGGAAAGTCCAACGAAGGCCAGCAACCTCCGAAATCGGGTAGCTCCGTTCGCCCGTCGGCGTCTGCCTCTTCTTTGATAGGAGTTGGAATCAAGAGAGAAAGAGAAGACGATTACGAGTGAAAAACGAGTGAAATCCAAATTCATTTCAAAAGTTTATCATCAACCGGTGTAAATAGATTGAAAAGTGATCGTAATATTTAGCAGTCGAAAACGTCATCCTATTAAAAAGTATACTTTTACAACGAAGGCCGTCTAATCGTCCGACGGTGCCAATTTTCAAATTTGTTTTCCAAAATGGCGTCTCTTGTTGAGCTGTAATCATTCTTATTTTAATAAATTATCTGATTAATTGTCCTAAAGAAGTATTAATTTAATAATTTATGAAAAATCAGCATCTAATTAAACAACAATTAACGTTTACCGACGTAGTCCATGAAAATATGGAATTCACTTTTTGTACAAAATACTATACCGTGGCACGAGTAATGATTATTTTCATCGTTGTTTATTCCAGGTTTTTCCCAGTTTTGTTGATTTTGAAAATAAAGCGTTGAATTAGAGATTGTATTTTTCTGTGGTTCAATTTTGAAAAGTTAATATTTGTTCGGCCAATATATTTAAGTTGATAGCCAATTTCAAAGCAATTTTAATGCCATAAATCGATCTAAACTAGTACAATACAATATTTACAGGAAAAATATTTTACATGTCGGAAGTTCAAATGATCTATAAGCAATTCGTTGAATGTCTGTGACATTTTCAATTTTATGACTACGATCAAGGCACAGTGCGTGCCATCAAACAAAACAGAACAATCAAAAATCTCTCAATCAATGATTTACAGACAAGCCTAATAAAGTTAATGATGATTTATAAACAATTTCACAAAACATTGCAACAAATATTCTAATAATCCTTTTAATCTTAAATTATGTCTGAGAATTAAATTTTAAAAGTAATGTAAATTTAATATCTTAGTATAATTATTTTTAAGTCCATATGCTCAGTTAAATAGCTAATAAATAAAAATTATCAAATTAAATAAATTAATTAATTTTTTACATTACGTTCGAAAGATGGCAGAATATTTTTATATTTTCCCTCAGATGGCGTTGTTAAAATTTCAGGGTAAAAGCTACAATTTATAAACAATAAAATTTCCAAATATAAAAGTAAATGGAGTATAAATTATTAATTAAACAGTTTAATATAAAATGTAATTTAACTGCTGATTAATGCCAACGTTGTACTTAGTTTTGGAATTCAGTGATAAACAAATTAACTTTTAATCGTCTCACTCTTTATAATCGTAATTGCCACAGTTTTTAACGTAAAATCCGTCTTCAAATGATTTGTTGTCGTTGATTCTGTGTATATTTGCAGCTGCCAACTGAAGCCAAACAGAACAACAGATGGTGGCGGTAGGTTTTCAGGAGGATATTCTCAAAATAAATGTCTACCACTTGTTTACACATCACTCTTGAGTTTCAATAAATTTCCTGACTTCATTTTTGTTTGTTAGTATTTTTATATTTAATTTAACATTCGTGACACTTTCTCGGACAGTGGTATTGGTGGTGATGATGATGATGATGATGAAGATCACGACAACGATGATGATGATGATGATGCCGAGAACTTCTTATCTTGATACAGGCCGCCATTAACCGAGTTTTGAAGTGCCTATTTTATTACATTGTTAACTACATAATTGTAATTATATATAATTTATTACCACGACATTGTCATCAATTATAACCGAAGGGCAATATAATAATAATAATCCTTTTTATTTAAAAATATTTAACGAAAAATTTAGAAAAATAATCATCCATCTATAAGCATCCTAACTTCCCAGAGCAGCTGAGGCGTCAGCTGTTGCCATGACGACCGAAAGGCTCCAGACTGATTCCAGTCTTGCCAACTTCAAAGCCTTCGATGTTAATTATTAGCCACTGAATTACTAATGAGCTTTGATGTGTTTAATATTAATGAGCCCCAGTAATCGTCAGTAACCTTGAAGTAATGATGTGGCCAAAAATGTATGAAAGTGAAGTAAGCCATCGCTCTGTTTCTCTCCAATTACAAAATATTCCCTGGCACTAAAACTGGCCATTAAAGGTCAGCCTAAAGGTCAGAGTTCATTCATTTATAGGTCACATTCTCCCAAGGCAGAGGTTTGAAATTCTTTGCCAAATGCCGAACCACTTATGTGGGTCAGTTTAATTGAGTTGGCCGAACAATTTAAGTCAGGAAATACCGAATTAGTTATGAATGTTTAAAAATAAATTGATCTTCATTTAAATAAATGTTTAATTATCATTTCATTGGTTAACTTTTTGGTAATTAAATTTATATTATTATCATTATTATTATTATGTTTTTTTAATATAAATTTGAATAATAATAATAATAAATATTAATGTAAAAAAGTACCAATTATAATTATTTCATTGAAATTAAATTATTTAATAAATAATTCCGGCATAATTAATTCGACAAAAGTTCAAAAGGAGTAATGAAAATAATCCCAGGTAATACCAGTCAGCCATCAGAGAACCTCTTTAAACGATCAGTTTGTTTATGTATCTCTGAGTTTGCTTGTGTACTTTTGTATGTGCTCGTATGTTTGTTTGTCTCTTTCATCAGCGTCTCCTTATTATGACTGGATGGACTTCTGGCCATTCAAGCGTGACGATCGCATGCTAGGATGGACAGAGCAATGGGAAGTATTGCGCAATACTTTAGTTTGTTATTATTATTATTGGCTTGTTATTAGCGTTATCGTTATCATCACCTTATCTATCTTCCTAGTATATTTTTATAAGAGAAAATATCAATGAATTTTAAATCGTATAATATTTTTCCATTTCAAATTATTAAGTATTTTGATAATATTTGATTTAATTAATCCTTAAATTATTCAACCGCTCAATAATATTTAAATAAAATTTATCTAAATCAGCATGTCACTAATTATTATTATTATTATAAAAAAAATATATTAAATAACATATTATTAAAAAATAATAAACACAATTTTTTACAAATGAACTATAATTACAACAAATACTCATTCCATCATGACTCACGAGCCCCATAAAACGACTTTTAAAAAGAAACCAGGGGAGTTTCCGATCACCCGAGGCGTCAAGGAATCCCGTGAACTTTGACCCCGAGACCCCAACCATCCCCGCTGTTGCTGCCTCCCCCTCCTCTAGTTTTTATTGGGAAACCCAGTCTAGTGGAAAAGGAATTCCAGGAAAATGTTTTTCGTTCACTCCAGGTCATTAGCAATGAAGAAGTGATAAGATGGAAAAGATGAACGATAATGTGTAACATAATATTATTAATGAATTATAATAACTGAGATAATATTTATTTATCTGATATATTATTATAATAACGATTGCTATAGTAATGTTTCTATAAAAGTATCACATTAAATACCTATTGACCATGAAACAACCATAGAACCATAGGATATGACCTCTGAAAATGGCACTTATTAATGAACTACGATTCACGGATAAAAGCTCATTTAGAGTCTATTTTATTCAACTTTAAACGCTTAAATACGTTCAAAGCTGAGAAAAAGAGGTCAGTTCGTAATGGAACATTAGCAAATTAGTGCCAGAAAGACATTAAGGTTCGCCATAAGGTCTGTAATGGAGCGAGAATGCCATGCCGACCCAGAATCGAATCTCCACCTAACCGAGAAACGTCTGATACTCGACGGTGGAAAGGTCACGACCCGGAAAGGCTTATCGTGTTTCCAGTTTGATCAGAAGCAACATTTATCAGGCACAGTGACGTCCCATCATCATTTGATGTTTGCTTTCCAGTACAGGAAACTGACTGCCCAGTAACTCCTTTGAAGATTATTATATCTAAAAGTGAATTTAATTCCAAACGTATATCGAACCTGCCCTGCATTAGTAAGGCGATAGCGTCTCTAATTGACGCAAATGGATCCAATTATTTCAGCATGGCGTCCTATTGAATCAAGGGTCGAAATTTATCGAATTCTTGCAGAAGCTTCCAAAATGGAGTCGTTGAAATAAATATTATTAATAAATTCAAATTGTGGCAAACATTGATTTAATTTAAGGCTATAATTTCATAATTTATTGTCAAAATATTCTGGCGGGACGTTGAATGTGTTTATCCGGTTCAAGGCCTCTGCCACCCCAATGGCGCTTAGCTACGAAATTGTGCTGACCAATCGCAGTCAAGAATTTGAATTTCTGGGAGGAGTTACATTTATATTTAAAAAGACCGTCCAATGGGGTAACATCAAAGTAGGCCGATGCCCAAGGATCTCGTACAAGAATTATGGAGATGAGCAAGGCCAGCTATATATATACATATATTTGATCAGCTGGTTTTTTAAAGATCTGTGATTTTCTTTTTTCATGACGTGCGGTTTTGTTATTTGAGTGCATTTTTGAACTTTCGTTCAATCTACTTTAAGAGGCTACAACTCGTTTGGTAAGTTATTTTAATTAATTTTTTTCACACACCTTTTTCAAATAAATATGCAGTTAACATATTTTTAAATTCTTGAAATTACGAATGATCTGTAAATTGAAAATTGGGCTACAAATGAATTCGTTGGTTCACGCTGATTGGCTGATAAGGCAAATGGCTACATATGGAACATCAATAAGACAAGATATGTGGGTGGACAACCAATGAAATGATACATCAATCTCCAGCATTTAAATAATTCTTAATCCCTATTTGTTGACACTAATGCTTTCTTTAGATTAAAGTCTTACTTACAGTCTCTTGGATAAAATGTAGTCTCAACAACAGCAAAAGCAAAAGCTTTGTTGTTGTTGTTGCTGTTGAATTAATGGGACATTGAACATTCTGGACAAGAACTGACGATAATGATAGTGGCATTTCGAATAATACTTATTCAAATGAGCGCTTTTAACACGCTGTGCTCTCGAGCTAGGTCTAACATCAAAATATTCTGGTCTGCCAAATCGGATGATGTTCGCTTATCTTTTAGTTACGTTGACGATGGCATAACCGACTTGTTGCGACAAATAGCTGGAGAAAACAATGCAAATGTATTTATTTAGTATTTGTAACTTTGAAATTGCAATTTGTATAACGCATATAAGAATGAATACAATTGTTTAGATTGCAATCCATCCTTCCTCGAGGTAGCTAATGTGGTGTAAGTACTAAATTGAGGGAAGATTAAGTTGTCTGTCCATCCATCTTGTTCCTGGTCTGCCAGTGACGTTCGTGTCAAGAGATGGAGTGAGTGGTTAAGTCATCCATTCCACTCACTGGAAGGCATGACTCATCTTGGAATTAATTTGCAATTGATGGCCATTGAATGTGTAGTTTGAGTCCAAGTCATCTCAAGTATGTTTTCCAAAGGCATACAAACTGTCCCAACGTTTTCTTTGATACGACATTAACGTCTACGATCGATCTACGGTCTTTGTAATTTTACTTTATATGTAACGTAATGTATTTATTCTAGCTATTTATAGCTGTATACTGGGCAATTGTTTACAATGGAATTACGTAACCTGTTTTGTATAACTTTCATTTGCATAAATATGATCTTCATATCTCTTGTTTGTCTGTGACGATACGTTCAAAGAACTCCGAAAGATATCAGCATTGAAAAGCATCAGGAGCATCTGTGTAATTTCGGTAATAAATTCAACAATAAACAAGGTTTATGGATGTTCCAAGTCAACAAAGATGTCGGTCTTGATGGCGATTCTGCCCTGCCGTGTTGCAACGAAGGGTTCATTGTTTACATTCACTGGACACCTGCTTTGCCGGCCACCTCGTTGATGGCGATTTCCTTTTCCATGCAAAGTGCCAGGTTTTCTTTTCCAGCTATCACGATTTCAGTCCCTCTTTTGGCACATTTCTCGGTGAAACTTTTTTCTAAAGAAGGCCCTGTATTCGTGTCCCTCCTTGTGTGTGTATGTGTGTTTGTTTGTCTGTGTGTGTGTATTTGTGGATTGTAATTGGTCGCTTGAAACCATGAGTGACCTATTTGGACCATTTATGTAGCGCGTTTTGTAAATATTACAAGCACTCAAATGTATTCTGTTCACTTCCTTGATGGATGTTACAGTCACCAAACCGCCAGAGTGGAATGTGTGAAACAACTGTCACTTCGTATCGTGAATTTATCGAATAAATTTATATAAATGATTTAAATAATATTGAATTAATTTAATTCTTGGTTCTGGGAAAATATCTTAGTTGTTTGCTGAGCTTCCCGCGGTGGCACTGGTTTGTTTGACACGATAGAGTAACAGCTGCCGTCTCTTGCTGTTATCCACTCGTTCGCCCATCTGTCTATCGTCATCGTCGTCGTCGTCGTCACCACCGTTCATCATCATCATCATTCATTAGATGCTATAGACGTCATACAATGCTTTAAATTGGCCAATTGATCTAAAAACGTTCAATAGGACTTATTAAATAGGCTTATTAAATAAATATATACATATATAAACGTACATATCGTTCTATTTATACGATATTATAATGAGCACAATGTAAACAATCTATTTATACAACCAGCACAGAGTAAATAAAGGTATCTCGAGGGGGCAAAACACGTCTCGGCCCCTTTTGGCGCCAAATTCCTAACGCATTCATTTGCATTGATGGCTTCTTCCACTGACTAATGACTGGGAATTTTATTCGGCCCTAAAAATAGAGCTACCAATTATTGGATTACATTCATTCTTTCATTCATTCATTCATTCATTCAGTGGATCCACCCTGGTGCTGGCCCTCAAATTAGGGCACGACCTTCTTTCTGTATTGGTTTCTTGAAAAGTTCCTGCACATCCCTAGTAATTTTAAAAATTCAAAAAAAAAACGGTTTCTCTTTTATTTGTTTAGCTGTTTAAATTTAAACGTGGCTCTGTTTGATTTGAAATTAAGTTATTATTAATTTCTAAAGTCGTCTGCTTTTGAGTGAAGATTAACTTTTAATCTTTTTAGTCGAACGGACGGACACATCTTTGTGGTCTTTGTGGCGCGAAGATTGTTTTCTCAAAAGGATTGTTTGTTTAGTATTTAATTGCAACTAGGTTTTTCACGTTTTATTATCAATCCCGATGTCTCTTTGAATGCTTGGATGTTTGTACGTCTCTCTCTTTCTTTCTGTCCCTATCTCTCTCCCTCTATCTCTCCCCCTGTCTCTCTCCCTATTCCTATGACATCAAACAGCGCCGGATACTCTTTACATATCTGCCTTATCTCACCCCGGGGACTTTGTAATGACTTGAAGTCGTAGAGAAATTAAAATTTCAAATTTTTCAAAGAATCAAATTCATGAAAAGAAAGTCTTAGAAGCAAAGCAAAGGATCCAATTTTAAATCCATTTTTAAATCCAATTTTAAATTTATTTTTAATTGTATTTTTAAATGTATGTTATTTATATTTTATTTTTTAAAGTAATGTTTGGAGACAAGTCCTAACAAAGAATGATTAACCAGGAATACATGATTGTACAACATGATGTACTACGTGATCTAATCATAATATAATGAATAATATGAATAGCTCATAATTGTATATAATTTCATATAATTCAATTGTAATAATAATAATAATAATAATAATAGTAATAATGTTAGTGATAAACGTTATTTTAATCATTAATTTGAAAAATCGTAAAAACCATTTTTACAAAATTGGCCGAGAAACTAGGAAATTCACCGTCGGAAAAGAACGAACACGGTGTTGACTGTTACACGGATGAAACTCATTAGCATAAGGATGACTCACAGCATCGGCCACCCACCAACATCATTGTCGTCGTCGTCGTCGTCGTCATCGTTGTTCTTGTGTTGTAAACCTGGATGCGATGTGGTCTTCCATCGATTTCATGGAAGCCACGACTACGTGATGATGATGATGATGATGGTTTGATGATGATGATGATGATGATGAGGATGTTAATGAAGACATCAAGAAATAGTTGTCTACCATCTAAATTAAAAATCATAAAAGCAATTTATTATTTAAAATTACGTAATTAACAGGCAAAAAACATTCTTTCTTCAATAATAAAATTAATTGACAATAAATTAAAATAACAATAATGCTGGCTAATCGAAAGGTCACGGGTTCAACTCCGGTCATAGAACAACAATCCTTTTTTGTGGACACGAGGGGCGTGCCCTGCAAAAGCACATCAAAGTTACCAGGAGTGTCTCCTCAGTCATTTTTTCGTTTGTCTTTCGTTCCGAAAGCATACTAATATGAACTCTGATGACCCTATGTGTTAATGTTCTGATGGTAACTAAGCAACCAAAAGTATGATGATGATGATGGTGCCTGTGATGATAATGATAAATGTAATAACAGCATAAATAAATAAACTAAATTAAAAATTATAATAATTATAAAAGCAATAATGACGATGATAAAATATCAACAATAATTGTTGATAAACGACTGAGAAATTTAATAAACCTAATAAGATCGTGGGGGGGTCCCAACCCAAAACTCCATGGAGACCGAAAGTCAACCAATACCAAGATTGACACGGCGTAACATAATATCATACGATGATATAACAACAGGTCGGTGATAATATTAGTTAACCTTTAACATTCATCTCCTCCTCCTCCTCCTCATCATCATCATCATCATTGTCGTCGTCATCACCATCGTCATCATCATCATCATCATCATCGTCGTCGTCATCATCATCATCATCATCATCATCGTCATCTTCATGCATGGTAATGCGAGTACCCGGTTAAATATTATCTGATAAAAGTTAGCTGATAAATGTCCCCCATCCGGCATGACACCCGCCATTGGGGACTCAGGCGTCACAGCGGGTCCACGTCATACAGTGGACGTCCATCTTTGCAATTAACATAATTAATTCAGAGTCTATCTTTAGACGGTCTATCTGGGTTCGTTTCGGGACAACCTGTAATTTTAAAAATCATTTTTTTATTTTACATAAATAAATTTCGTTTAATTTATTAATAATTATAATATTTACCAATTATCATTTTAATGAAAGCGTTATTGATTCAATTACGGAAAAAATAATTTTAAATAGATCTATTCCTCTTAAATATAATATTTGTTACCAGCACGAAATCACCATCATTATTATCTCGGTGATGATGATGATGATGATGATGATTATTATGATTATTATTATTATTATTATTATTATTATTATTATTATTATTATTATTATTATTATTATTATTATTATTATTATTATTATTATTATTATTATTATTATTATTATTATTATTATTATTATTATTATTATTATTATTATTATTATTATTATCATTATTATGAGTTTATTTCTAATTAAACAAATTACAAATTATAAACAAGTACAAAATAATTTACTTAACCCGGGGCATCTCATTAGTGACCTCTTAAAGTGAACCGAGGACTAATTAAATAAATAAATAAATGAATGTCAGTCTTCCACAACATCACGTGACATGTAAGCAAGTTACGTTCTAATGGTTTCCAGGGACATTTGAAAGGAAAGTGATGGGGGGGGGTACTTACATGGGTTTTTCCAGGCTACATGGATTGGAAAATCCAGGGAAATGCCTATGGTTAAATTTAGCCGAAGATATTATTATTATTATTATTATTATTATTATTATTATTATTATTATTATTATTATTATTATTATTATTATTATTATTATTACGGAGTTGCTTTGAATCTAAGCCCTGTTGTTATACGAGCACGGACCCAGTTGTTGTCAGGAAATTAATGAGGGCATGTCGATGGCGAAGACGATGACGACGACGATGGCGAACGAAGCATCTTGAAAGGAATGGGCGTGTCTGCTGGACTCGAAATTCGAGTATGCTGTTGAAAAAAGTGACCGACGAAATGAAGAATGTCCTCCAATACGAGAAGTTCACTTCTGTTTCATGTCCAGTAGACAATGGAGCCACTATTTTGGCCCTCTGCTTGAAGTCTTCTGTCGCCATTTCTAGTTACGCTTTTATCTGAAAACCTGGTGCTTTTTCCTACAACTGGACTCAGGAAAGGCTCAGGAAAGGATTGCTTTTTAATTCCCAAAGACGAATTTTCTTCGTGACCTTCACCTTATTTGAACGACGGAGGTGCCTGTGAATGGCAAATGGCTCCCTCGGGTGTAATCTGGAAGCACCTAGCGTGCAAAGCCAAATGAACTCTTTCATCTTCACTGGCTTTAAACGGACCTGTGACGGAATTTGTTCTTTGGAAAATGTTTTCATTTTTACACGGTCGTTTTCCATCGATTTTAAAATTGGAAAAAATATTTCTTGACTGTAATTCAAGAATTTTACAAAATGCAATTTTGAATTAATTTCAAAAATTCCATAACGCAATATCAAGAAAAATAAATATTTCCAATTTGCCAATAATTGCATTGTCCCGAAATTGACAGGAATCATTGGCCTTGCCTTGGAGTTTCCATCGGTCTTAGCAGATCATATTTATCTTCACGCGTCACTGACCGAAACTTCACTTTCTATGGTTCTTGACTTCTTCGAGTGATATCGAATGAATCTCAAGGATTCAAAGCCCGGTCCTCGTCGCGCTTGGCCGGGTAATTGTCCGGCGTAGCGGAACGAGCACGGTCGTTTGAGTCCATTTCAAACCGTGAAACTCGGAGGCATTAATCTTTTCCATTGTTGGCGTTTAGAAAACGATTAGAGAATTCAGATCGCGATTGTTAACGATGACGAATGACGCACGAGGGAATGGATGAATGAGTCACTAAATGAGTGAGTGAGTGAGTGAGTGAGTGAGTGAGTGAGTGAGTGAGTGAGTGAGTGAGTGAGTGAGTGAGTGAGTGAGTGAGTGAGTGAGTGAGTGAGTGAGTGAGTGAGTGAGTGAGTGAGTGAGTGAGTGAAAGTGCTACATGTTATTAATAGCGATGTCCCAAAATGTCCGGTTGCTATCGATAAAGCTTTTGTGTACAAGCTGTCACCATGGCTACACACCTGGAAGGCAGCTGTTGTCCTATCGGGAGATTCACATCTGCTGCCATATTTCGTGTCTCGGGTTTTGACCTTCGAGGGAGGATCGCCATCGTTAACCCGACCCCTGACCTTTACATCATCGTTATTATTATTATTATTATTATTATTATTATTATTATTATTATTATTATTACGCTGTTACAAAAATAACCTTGCGTTACGCTATTAATTTGAGGGAAGTCTCTTACGTCATTTCCGTCTGAATTGTTATTGGCCGAGTGAAGGACCACCCATTTTAAAAATTACTTTTGTCATAATATTATTCAATAATAATAATAATATCAATAATATTTATTATTAATATTATTATTATTATTATTAATATTATTATTATTATTATTATTATTATTAATATTATTATTACTATTATTGTTTCCAAATTCGCGGATGTGGGTTTTTGTTCATGTAGCTTGTTATATGGCGACCCCAATCAGTGATGTGACATTCGGCACAGCATGACCTTATTTGTCAGGATGACATTAATTAATAATTTATGATAATGACTTTGCGTTAACGATTGTTATGATTGTAATGCAGGTGTATTATGATAACAAGATCCATAAATTTGCATAAATTTGATTACATTTCAGAATATTAATTTTTGTTGTAAAGAGAATTTCGTTCCTGGCATCATCAATATTCATGGGCTAATTTAATGCAGCTAATTTTTTATGCAATATATAACAATTACATTAATAAATCGAATTAGATATTATAATTTATGATGTGTTGTATACAAATTATAATAATAACCACGTAATTATAATATTTACAACTACAATCAATATTATAATCCATTGTTGTTTCGTTACAGGTCAGGAGGCCATTTAATATTATTATTATTATTATTATTATTATTAAAAATAACAAAAAAAGTATACGCTACAAAAATAAAAGAAAATGTTTGGCCTGGTGAAGATTAACGTAAAGGAATTCAATGACGTCATCACCTGTTCAGTTTGCCATGGTTACCTCATAGACGCCACTTCGTTATCCGACTGTCACCACTCATGTGAGTATTTTTATTGTTTAGATTGTGGTAGTACTGATGATGATGACGATGATGATGACGATGATAATGATGATGATGATGATGATTATGACGATGATGACGACGACGACGATGATGATGACGATGATAATGATGATGATGATGATGATGATTATGACGATGATGACGACGACGACGATGATGATGATGATGATGATTTTGATAAAGATAATGTAATCAGGGTAGTAATTTTATTGGGATCATAATTTTAGTTTATTGAATTTATCTAATATTAATATTAATTATTTGTTATATTCGCGCAAATTGTTGTTTAAAGTAAGATATTGTCGTATAAAGTAATGACGTTGCTAATAGTCGCATTTATGCCACTAATTGTAAAAATCCCAGGTGTAGGAAGTCATCTAAACATTATTTATTTCTCGATCTATGCAACTCTTAATATGCATTGTCCTAGCTTTTAGGGAAACAATCAACTTTCAATCAAAGCATGCATGCAAGCAATCAGTCCAATGATTGATAAATTGAGCGAAATTGAAATCACACGGTCTCGATAATCAATCCAATGCGTTGCTTCGAAACTTTCCAAAAGCTGCTGAAATGATTTAAGGTGATGACATTTATTGGAGGCGTTTGGTTTTCATCACAGGAAGCAATCAATTTATAGCGGAAGTTGTCAATAAATACATGAATCATTGAGTAAACGATGTAGTGCACAGTTATTGGAATTTATATTGCTTCTTCCTACCACTATTATGAGATATCCCAGAAATTTATGGACGCCGTGAACTCTATTATTGCTAACATTTTAAAACATTATTTTAGATTTAGTTTATTATACAAAATATTCTCCAATAAATTCTTAATTTTTCCATCAGTCTGTAGAAGTTGCATATTGAAGCACATACTGTCCAGCAACCTTTGCCCTGATTGCGGTCTCCTCATCCACAAAACGAGACCAGAACTGAATTTAATAGCAGATCAGAATCTCCAGCAAATTGTTTACAAATTGGTCCCTGGTTTGTTAAAAGGTAAAGATTTTTTAGAACATCATTTGGTTTTGAAGTTACAGGTAGCCATAAGAATAATCCTTTAATAGCCGAACTTATAATAAAATAGAATAATAATAGAATAATTCTTTTTTGAAAGAATTAAAAATTTTTCAGATGAGTTGCAAAGACGCAAAGAATATTGTCCGAACAGTGAGGATAAAGAACAATGTAATGGCTCTTAAATACTAATTTAATTTGGTAGATAAATTGTTTTAAATTTAATTTAGAAAATTAAATGTTTAAATTTAATTGGTACAATTTAAAGTTTAAAGTGAATAAATTATTAAAACTTTTAAATTTCTATTAGCAGCCGACGAATCGTTAAGAATCTCGGATTACTCCGATAACATTGAAGTAGAAAACACAAAAGTATGCATCGTCATAAATATCGTCAAAGCCTCACAAAGCGATGGAGAAAAGGTTTGTAATCATATTTTTCATATTATAAACTTATTTTCCCGGCCTGGTAGACAGAAAGAGTAATCTGTCATATTCCTAAAAGTTAATTTATCCGTATTGTCACAGGTTTCGTTTGTAAACAAAACAAAGAAATTTCTCCTTTGTCCCGGTCTGTTCACGGTGAGGCTACTGAAAAAATTCGTTCGAGACAAATGCGAACTCGATGAAGTAGAAAATATCGAAATAGTACAATCAAATGACGATGAATTTCTACCCGACCACTACACGCTCTTGGATGTTGCCAACATTTACACTTGGAAACCAGTGAGTTGTAACTTTTATTGATTATCTGTAAGCTTCGTGAAGAATGTTACCATTAACCCTAACCCAGATTTAGGACTGTATTTTACTTAATACAAAACTTTTTAATTTGATAAGGATTCACCTTTGGAGCTGAAATGTGTCATTTGGAAAGATTCTATTTTTTTCACCGATCCCACCAGCGATGATGGAGCTGAAGCAAACAATGAAACCGGCTCCTGTGTGGCAGAATATCCTTTCCAATCGTTCAAAGAATTCTGCAGACATTTAAGAAGAACATCAATGCTTTGTCCTTTCATAAGTCCAAAGAAAAGACACAAAGGAGAGCGAAATAAACCCACGCTGAAGGATGTCACGAATGTTTCCAAATCAACTTCTCTGAAAACAGACAAAATGATATCACAGCACAAAATTGACCCAAAGGCGCTCACAGATGAAGACCAACTCAATTATTCCAAGGCAAATCCTCTGACCAATTTCACTCCTTGTCACACAGGATGCAAGTTGAAACTGAGGATCAGAGCAAGAGGAGTCGAAGATAGCGTCCTCATAGTCCCCTCGGTTCCAGAATCTGACAACCAGATTGAAGATCCAGAACTCCAGGCAACTCCTACCTCAGAATGCTGTCCAAATCAAGAAAAGCCAATTTTTTCAGTCAAGCATATTTTGGAAAGTCAAACCGAAAAGTCCGGAAAAAAATTCATGTCGAAAAAAGATCTGTTCTTTTCCAGGTTGGGTCTAGAGAGTTCTCCGAGCGAGCCTTATCTGGAATCCAACTTTAAAGCGACCACAGACGTTCCAAATAATGTAATCACAAACACACCTAATCCTTACCAAATGCATCAAGCACTGAACATATCCATAGAGAGGCCAAACATTTTAACATCCACTCCAAACATCCACAATTTTAAGAAGAGGCTTCTTCTGACGACCGTCCCCGTGCGAGCCAAGGGGCAGCTGTGGACACCCTATAGGTCCCCCTTAAAGGAACATCACGATGGAATTCCACATCACGGTGTTAATGTTTCGTCGCCAGGCTCCAGGAGAAGCAAATCGCCCGTGATAGTTTTCAATCCAGCCCTTCCTCTTCCGTCGTTCACCTCACTCCTTCAATCGTTTGATTCCAAGCGCAATGCCGATCCTCCCTCTTCGTCGGACTCTTCCAACGCAGTAGGTTCGCATCAAGGTCAGATGACGCCAAATTCTAAGATCGGAGTCTTCATTTCGAAAGGTAAATCCATGACTTTGGAGCAAAAAACGAAGCTTCAAGGCGACAATTCACAGGACGGATTGGCCCGGCATCCGTTTCCAGACGAATCTTCGGTCAACAAGAGCTGGGAGGAATTGTTCCATGGAAAAATTGATGAGAGTTGCAAAACGTCTTCAGAAGAAGGTAAAAAGAAACTCGATGGTGACAAGGACAGCAATCAGACACAAAAGTCACCTCGTTGCAATACACAGTCTGTTGTTAAAAGTAGTCTAAAGTGCGGTTCTAAATCTAATAAAGTTGCGACGTGCAAGCAAAAAACTCCTCCGTGGCTCGGGAAAAGAGTGCAGTTGAAAAAAAACTCTCCGATCACCGAACCTCGATCTCCGAGCGAGACGAAGGAGGACGAGAAAGCGACCGACGACATTGACTTGAAATCACCTCTCAAGAAGAAAGCCTTGTTGGATGATCACAAAAGTGAAAACGTATCCAAAGACGAATCATCCTCTAAAAACGACAAGGCACCCCTTTCTACAAGAATTTGCAATATTTCTAAGAGGGCATTGAAAACTATCAATTGATTTGACTCAGTATTCTTTGCTTAGAATTGAGTGTTTAATTTTGGTTTTGAATGTGATCAAGATTCTGAATGAGTCTGCCCTTAGGAATGAGTTTTAAAGTTTTTTTTGTTGGATAATATTGGTCTAGAAGTGAAATAAAATATCAGATTCTTCAACAATGTTTTAATAATTCATTTGAAACCAATTCTGCACAAATCTAGCTCCTGGTTTTTCTTATATTTTTCTTCAGTGTCTTATATCTATATTACATCAAAATGGAATTCTCTTAGATTTTTAAACAGGACAGCAATTTGCTATTAAAATGTATTATAAAGAACATCAAAATATTAGGAAAACTGAGCAGTGTTTTGGACTCTTCGATTTAAAGCCATGATGATGAGCAATGGTAGCAATTCTTATTAACAACTCTTATAAAAGTTCTAGTTAGATGATGGCTAGCCAGTAGCAAAATCTTAAATTAAGAAAATGTCTATATTAATTTCTGTGGGCTGAGCAACCAGATTCAAAAAATGAGTCTTAAACCTTTGATATTGAAATCTGGAACTGTGTTTGGGCATTTTTTGAATTAAAATCATGTATTTAATAAAAAAAGCCTAGTGCAGTATGGTAGTGGTTTGTATGGGCGCCAGCATCTATTTGCCATGGTCAATTGGCAATTGGCCTAGTTTTATGTGGTGATGACAATTGGACTGTTATCTAGATTGGAGCAGTAGTGGCCGAGATGAAAATAATATTGAATAAATTGTTTTAATGTAATAATACTTTTAAAAATTACAATAAACTATTAAAATCTGAAAAATTATCCTTGAAACGAGAAATCAGGATAAATCTTTTATTTCTTTTACTGTTAACTGTCTTTGTAAACTTATGTAGCCGCTCGTATTGTTTACAATTCCACCGTAGAACGATTTTCGGTTAATAAATACGTCATGGCATTCAGCAAAAAAGCTAACGTTAGTCTTTTACATTTTATTTTTAAAACTCAACTAACATTTGTGAAATATATGTTATATTTCAACATTTGACAAACGCTGAGGAATGTTTGATCGTCAGCATACCCCAAGATTTTATTTCTAAATATTAATTGGGAGATTGCATAACAAACTTACATTAACATTTATTTATTAATTTGATTTGTCTGGAAAATATGCGTCTAATGTTACAATTCAATTTGGACCAATATATAATTAACATTAGAGAATCTTTTATTATTTATAGGTACGTCTCCCTCCTGAGGTAAACAAAATCTTATATGTCAAGAATCTTCCTTACAAAATAACTGCCGAGGAAATGTACGACATCTTCGGCAAGTATGGAGCCATCCGTCAAATAAGAGTCGGCAACACCCCCGAAACGAGGGGATCGGCATTTGTGGTTTATGAGGACATCTTTGATGCCAAGAATGCCTGTGACCATCTTTCAGGGTTCAATGTTTGCAATCGATATCTTGTAGTGCTCTACTATCAGCCTAACAAGGTTAGGATTTTGGATCCTATATGTGTTATTTTAAAATACTCTTAACTACATGCCAAACATTATTCCTAAATTCATAGCAATACAAGAAGACTGACATTCAGAAGACAGCCGACGAACTGGATGCCATGAAACAGAAATATGGACTGAGCACTCCAGCTCATGATTTTAAGAAATGAGTCTTTATCCATTTGTTTTGTGTGGACCGATTCAAGCATTTTTTTGTAATTAAGAGCTTATCATTAATAAAAGTGTCGGCTCTCTGAATTCTTTGTCTTATTTAATTCAGAAAATCCACTTGAAATTGGCACCTCATGTTTTTTAAAGTGATTTGTGATTGTTCTGAATCTTTTATGGTTTATTCTCAGTCTGATTGCATGCCTAAAACCAGGTTATGGAGGTAGTTTTAATCTTCAGGATGAAAATGCCATAAGGTGGTACAAGATTTTGTGAAATATGTTGTACATTTTGCATTTGTAATTTACTTTTCTTTGTATTATTAACCTTTTCAAATAACTTAAAATGATCAATGAGTGGATCTAAACAGAGCAGTGGGGCTGAGAAGGGAAGTGGATATTTCAGAATCAATAACAATGAGTTAGATGGGCAAATCCTAGATTTAGAAGTAACAAATGCTTGCAATACTGACCTAGGGTTTGTTTATTAATGTTGTAACAGTGAAGCAATATGCAATTGATTAATTAAATTGGCAACCAATTACTTTCCAATAAGCGGCTTGTAAATACTTTGGCGACAATGGTGAAAATGTATTGTAATCAAAGAAGCAGTTTCTTTTCAATTCTTAATTTATATTTGTAAGTTAGTGTGTTTTTGACTAAATTTTATTTATTAGCTCTTTGAAAAATTTTCATAAATAAATTTATTGAAATAATTCAATGTAATAAAATATGTATTTGAATTTTTGTAAATAAACACATGTAAGGTCTTCAAAAGTGGGCGATTTTGTATAAGCGCGTCGGACGAAATATTGGCGAAAGTTTACGAGGATGCCGAAGTTTTATTGCGATTATTGTGACACTTATTTGACACACGATTCGCCCTCTGTTAGAAAGACCCACAATAGTGGCAAGAAACACCAAGAAAATGTCATTGCTTACTACCAACATTGGATGGATCAAGAGATTCAGAAGAGCATAGACAACACATGCAAGGCTTTCAACACTATCAAAAAAGTCGGCGTTCCAGGCGGTGTAATGATGCCAATGATGTCCATCATGCCACCCTTGCCGGGGATGGGTGGCCCATTTCCACCGATGTTGGGTCCACCGTCCACTTTCGGGCCAAACGTTCCTCCATTTCCTGGCGGTATGCATTTTCCACCAATGACGGCTCCACCACCTGGAATGTTTCCTCCAGGGGCTGCAGGCACTATACCCCCGTTTCCGGGTCCGATTCCTCCGGCTGCAGGACAGATGCCCCCAGCTTTTGGCCCAGTGCCAAGTGTCGAAGCTCCGACGCCAGTTCCACCAACTTCTTTCCTTCAACCATCGGGAAACTTTCAGACTGATTTCCAAAGACCACCAAAATCTTACTACGACAATTAAATGGTTGACAGAGGATTGGACGAGATTACTTGCTTTTAAGAGACGGGAACTTCTGTGAAGTCCGGTTTGTGTTGTTTCTAGCTGCTTTCAAATAAACTTGATATTAAGATTCTAAGTTACTGTGCTCTGCATCATTTAAGTTTCGTTGTTTCCAAGTAAAAATCTGGGTAAAAAAGACGTCGGTGACATCTCTTGGGAGTCACATACGTCGAAGTGGTGATGGAGTACGCTTATTTGTGCGTGTAGTGTTGTTAATTTCTCCATTAAATTTCAATAACTTCGGTCTATCAAGTGGACATTCAGCTAGGAAACTAGTTTGTTGGGGATGGGCATAACATGAGGTAAGACTTATAGACATCCTCATAACGCTTAGCCACCAGGAAATATATTAGTATTATATTAGTATTCATTTGTATCTTGCGTGTGAACAGTTTTAATGTGATAAACTCTGAAGAATAATTAGAAGACATAGCTAAGACAGATTCCAAATAATTTCACACGTATTTCGTGCGACGGTATTCGACAAAACAGAGGATTTCGTTTTTAAAATCTATATGTAATTTATTCACAAATAAAATATCATAAATCAATGTCATTGATTGTATCATTAATTAAATTGCGAATCATTTCTTCTCGGCAGTTTAACATTAATTGCACAACCTAGTGTCAGCATCCTTTTGTATGAGTATAATTCTGTTGATAGCCTGGTCTTTGGTATGGTGCACATCGAGTCTGATTATAATTGTAAGCAGTACGTTGAGGACCATAGGAAGGGGCCGACATCGGAGGGTAAGATACCATTGGAAAAGGCGCAACACCGCTAGCGGCCTGGGGATATGCGGTAGCGCTGTTAGATGTATTAGGGAATGGAATACCTGGAGGAGGGCACATTTGCGGCGGATAAAATCCGGTAATGCCGGGTGGAATAGCTTGGACGCCATTAATTCCAGTCATAACAGGTGGTATACCAGTAGGATGTCCAACTGGCTGTGGATTGGAAACTTCTCCACTTGCAACTGGAGGCTGGGCAGCTAGATCGTTAGTTCCAGGTGTATCAGGAGAAGAGCATGTTGCTGGTGAAGTATTGTTAATATCTGGTTGGATAGCTGGGGTACCGTTCAGAATAGGTGTAACAGGGGGTACTCCAGGCTGGGGAAACATTTGCGGTGGAAAAGGAACTGCCCCAGTCATGCACTGCGGAGGGTACATGGGTGGAGCCAGTCCAGGATAACCCATAGGGTAAGGCATCGGCTGCATGGGCATTCCGAGACTCTTGGAAGCGAAGAAATATTGGATCGTCTGGTCGAGCCTTTTTTGTGTCTCGTCGACTACAAATTGTTCGTAATACATCCGTACAATTTCCTTGTGTTTCCTGCCCTCGTTGTGTTGCTTCCTGACTCGTGGAGAATCATTTTTCAGGTTTATCTCGCAATAATCACAATAATATTTCGGCATTTCCAACGAATGTTTTTAATTAGTTGTAAATTTTATGTAAGCAGATGCCAGTGATTTGATTTTATTGCGCTTCGTCAAGTCCACTAATATATCGAAGATACTGAATATAATAAAACTTGGTAATTAAATTTAATACATTAATAAATTTATTGCCGTAATAAAATGAATTTTTTGGTAAAATCGAACTCATCTACCCAGACTAAGAAAAAAATATAATTCGCTCGCCAGAAAAATTGTTTATTTTGATATTTGTTAAAAGCAAGTAAACACTTATCTCGGCGACGTAGCAATACTTTTTGTTTTTTCTGATTACAAAAGCGTATACTCATGCAACAACTATTTCTTACAAATCTACGACCTTTAAATCAACAGAAAAAAATCACAATGTCGCTCAGCCATTTCTACCAGATGTAGAAAAGGATTGTCTCCTACATGATATGCTTGTGCAAAACAAACAGACATACAGAACTTCTGTTAGGTTTATTAGTTCACAAAACAGTACACAAAGTTCATGTCAATATTCATACATCAGAAACAGTCTGTACAACAACGGTCTTACTCAGCACCCCCTTTGGCCCTCTTGTTCTGTAAAGACAAACGTTTGGAAATTTAGCACCAACTCCTTAAATTCGTTTTAATTAAAACACCAACCTTGGGTCCTCCCTGTCTTCCGCCCTTTCGCTTTCCAAAGTTTCTGTTTCCACCCTTCTTGTTGGACTGATGGGCAGCCCTTGATTTGAAGACCTCAGTCCAGTGGCTGAGTTCCTCATCACCTAAACAGGTATCAAGTTAATTAATTAATTAATACCAGACAAAACTTATTAAATTAAATTAGCACTAAATACAAATGAACATCAATATGTCAAGTCCCGGGCCAGGCTACGAACCTTCGAGAACCGTGGCAGTCACTTGCTCTTCCTTGAGGAGGACCTTTCCCTCTTCATTCTTGACCTTCTCGAGGACGGTTTTGGCTTCGTCGGTCTGAGAGAAGCGGAGCTTGGCCTGTTTAATGGAAAGGAGAAAAGATGAGCACCACGGACCAGAGATTGGAGAGATCAGAAAATCAAGAAGAATGCGTTACCGTCGACTGGTCTTCAAAGATGTCGACCCATTCGACTTTTCCGTGCTCGCTGAAAGCGGCTTTGATGTCGTCCCTCTTGATCCCCTTGGGGATGCCGGAGAGGCAGAGAACGGCACCGGAGACGATCCTCTCTTTCAGGGACTCCTTGTCGGCTTTTGCCTTTTCAACCTTTTGCCTGAGGACGAGATAAAATTTAATTATTATTCGTTAAGATTGTCGGGTTAAATTGGCTTCTCTGTCGATAAAACTCACTTCTCAGATTGGTTCTTCTTTTCCTTATTTTTGCTCTTGAAGTATTCTTCTCTGGTAACACAAGATTACAAGAATATAAGTATCGTAAACGGCCATCATTAGGATGCGAGCGTGATGCTCACGAACCCGTCTCGAATGACAACTCACTTGTAGTACTTGATGAACTCGACGTCGTCGGAATACTTCGTTCCTTCCTCCGACATGAACTTTTCGGCTCCTTCCTTCGAGGAATAGGTGACAAAACAGGATCCCTAAAGTTTGAAAAAAGATGATTTGTAGGAAATCGATATAACAATATTATCTGCTTTATCATTAACTTTAGGTGTAGGGATTAGTATTATTATTCACAAAACACATTTCTAACCTTGAATTCTTTCTTGAAATCCCTCCTCATGTAAACGCTGTCGACGGCACCGTACTTTTCGAAGAATTCCATGGCCTGGTCAAGTTCGAGTTCTTTGGGAAAGCCTTTCTGTAATTTGAGTGAATATTTTGGTCCATTACTTTTTCCAAATTAATATTTTTCAAACATTAATATCTTTATGTGATGAAGCAGATGAAAAAAAGACTTTGAATTAACAATCAATTTGAATCTGATCAACTCACAGCATATACAGATCTCTCCTTCAAAGACTCCATGAGTGCCTTGTTGAAGGTGGGCATCGGCTTTTCTGGAGAACGTCTTATTTTTGTGTCATCTTCGCTGACCTGAAAACATAAATTCACATTTGATAAAATTAAAGTTTCCAAACCTGACTAACAAAGGCTAAAATTATATATTGGACACTATAGCCCTGCTGTCTAATGTAATCTTCATACCTCCATCAGACCAGATGTTGATTTCTTAAGGGCTGCAACAATTACTTTGCAATCTTCTGTAATCTGCTTGAGCCTGTTGAACTTGAGCATAGTCTCCATCGGTACCCCTGCAAAAGTTACAATGTATTTACTTCCAATTGTTGATTGTCACAGTGTTTCTGCTACTGGCATTTGCCTATCTTATCAAGTGTTTTAAAAGCTACATTATAATCACTTTTGACTTACATCCATCTTCAACTGTGATCAATTGCTGGAGAAACTTGTCTCTGGCGAGATTGGCATCACCAAAGTAATACTTCAATGAAAAATGAATAAATGTCTCAACGTGTAAATGATTTAGATACGAAATCCTTGTCTACATACCTCGACTTGCTTGATGATCTTCTTTTCGAGCTCAGTTAAAACGGTTTCAGCAACGATCTCAACCATGTTGTCAATTATAATCTTTAAAAGTAAGACGTATGTTAGCAAATCGATAGATTTCTAATTTGAAGAAATTAGATATCGGGACAAAACCTTTTGAAATAGATAGTAAAGCGGTAAAGTACTTCTCACAATCCAAACACGTGCAACAACGAAAATAGTAAAAACACACGGATTAAATCCAAAGACGATACATCCTTTTAGGATATAAAAACACAATTTTAAGTTTGTCATAAATTTTAAATACTGCAAAAATTTTTAAAATGACAAATACATAAATGCATACCTTTACACTTAACGATAAAATTTAATTTCATCTTTTTACGTCAGAAATCTCCGACTTTGTGGACATATCACAAAATACTGTAAAACAAAATTTGTTAAATAATTGATTTTGACAACATTTGATAATTGATGTCATGTATGTAGTTTTCTACCGTCTTTATTGAAACTACTATATTCAAGATGATTTTCAGAGTGGAAATAGAACCAAACATCTGGATCTGCTCTACCACTATTAGTAAATCCTTCGACTGACTAACTTTTGATATGAGAAAACAAAACAGATGGTTGACCAATTTTAAAATCGCGGCAGGTCGTACACGACAGCTTTATTTCGTAACATTATAAAAGCATCAGCATGGAATTCCATGAGTCTTTCCCATTGGACCACCTCTCTGACTTCATTCGAAACACAAACGGCTGACGAAGTATCAGGAGATGTGTTTTTGTATTAGCATGAAATGATATTTAAAACAATATTTAAAAACAGGATTAAGTCGAGAGAGGGATATTTTGAAGCCATTAATCTCCTGGTAATAACGAATCTCTTGAAATCAGGAACTCTAAACAAACAAACACCTATACCTCGTCGACATTTTCAAGGATACGGAGATAACGAGAAATTATAATTCGAAGGATTTCAAATCACGGGATGAGATTTGAAAGTCGAGTGCTGTCTTTTTTTTTATCGTCGAAGACAAAAGGAAATGCAAACAGAAAAAGAAAACAATCTACACTTATAAAAAGGAACTTCTCTACGAAGTAGGAAGAGTTGAAATAAATTTATGATTGTAAACTTATAACATATTCGTCAAAAGGCATTAGCTTCTTCGATCAGTCAAGCCTAACGATTAATTAATCCTAAATTAATGGGCAAATATCTGACAGCGCTTCTGGAGCAAAGCAGACAGACACTGCTGGATCTCGGAACATGGAAGAGTGCCATCGCTGAGATCATCGGAACTAGCGTCCTGGTTGTCATTGGCTGCGGCTCGTGCATAGGCAAGGACTGGGAGACTAACAATCCGACCATCGTCCAGATATCCTTCACCTTCGGACTGACAGTGGCCACCGTGGTCACGTGCATAGGTCACATCAGCGGGGGTCACATCAACCCTGCCGTTACCCTGGCAATGGTGGCGACGCGAAAGATGACCCCTGCCAAAGGATTCATATACGTACTGGCCCAGCTTATCGGCGCAATAATCGGAAGCGCCCTTCTGAAGGCAATAACCCCTCCACACTTTGAGGGGGACTTGGGTCAGACCACGATCAGCAATGAACTTCGACCTTTTCCCGAGGGCGTGGTCGTCGAAGGGCTCATAACCTTTGCCCTCGTCCTCACTGTTTTCGCTTCTTGCGACGGCGGCAGGAGCGACCTCTGTGGTTCTGTTCCTCTGGGAATCGGACTCTGCGTTGTCTTCTGCCACATGTTTGCAGTGGGTATAAATGTTCATGTACTCTTGAAATTTGATTGGTTATCTGATGGCATATAAATCTTGATTATTTATTTAATAAATTGTTTAAATATATTAATATACTTTGTAAACAATTTTTTTTTTAAAAACCTTATTTCATGAAATAATTTAACGTCGCTAATGAAACATTGACTTCTGAGATGGCTTTTCCAGAAAACTATCACTAAATTAGTTTATATTTGTTTTTATTTAGAAGTTAATAACAATATTTTTTTTTAAATTAGTAACTTATTAATAGATTAATATTCATGAGCAGATCAAGTACACTGGTTCGTGCCTGAACCCGGCAAGGTCATTCGGTCCAGCTGTCGTTGCTGGAAACTGGGAAAACCATTGGGTTTCATTTTCATTTTTTTATATTAAATAAATCAATAAAATAGAAATTGAACCATTTTAAAGGATGCCATTTAAATAAAAGATTCAAGCTTTTTTGAATTTAATTAATTTTATATTATTAATATTAATATAATAATAAAAACAATACTGATTAAGCTGTGATTTATTTGGGAATTTCACTTAATAAAATATTTATTGCTCAATTAACCAACAATTGGGATTAAATTAAACGGAAATCGCAGTTAAACGAATTTTTCTATCAAATTATAATACACAAAATATGGGATAGCATGCGTCTCGTCTTGATCAATAACCATGTTAACAACGAACCTACTTTAGGTCTACTGGATAGGACCCATTTTAGGGGGTTTGGTGGCAGGTATGGGCTACGAATTGGTGCTTGCCACAGACGCCTCTCTCGACAAGACGAATAGACTGTTCACGGACCCCGACTATGGGGCTAGCCACCCTCAAAAGGCTGAGAAAGTCACCCATCCAATGAAAGACGAGCAACCCGAACCACGTGACCACACCGCCCAAGATGAATCATCGAAGCAGCTTTGAAACAATCGTTGACATGTCAATAAATAATGCAATTTGTATGCAAATATTTTCGTGTCAACAACAATCGTTTGATTTCAAATTGCATTTTACGAATCAAATTTTAAGTTTAAAACAAAAAAAATCCATATATTATCGCTTAGAATTAAATAAGCGGCAAACATCTGATGAGACTCGATCTGGTAATTTATCAATAATAATTAGTAATAATAATAATTAATCAGTAATAGGTAATTATTAGTTATTTTATCAAATCAATTCTTGACTGATCAAAGAAAAAATCTATCGTTGATCAATTGTTGGATCCACGTGGCTCTTCAATCAGTCAGTCAATCAATCAATCACTCTTTCATGATCAACAATTGATTTATATGGCGCTTTGTTTGGCTTTTTATTGAATGAGTTTGCATCGATCAATTTTAAGCCCATTGAATCGGAGCGTATAAGGATTAATAAATACGTTATATTTAGGAAAATAATAAGCATAAAAAAAATAATAATGATAATAATAATAATAATAATAATAATAATAATAATAATAATAATAATGATAATAATAATAATAATATTTTGACATTTTGAAATATATTATTATGACGTAATGTCTTTTATACAGCAGGACTCTTCTGCTTTGCTGGTCATTCATTGATGTTGTCAGCGGCATTTAACCTGGTTTTTTCGAACTGAATTTTGATTGGCTATTTCGTTGACCCACAAAAACATGATAGGTCCTCCATCTAATGCAAATTAATATCTTAGCATCAAATCAACATAAATAATATAAAAAATAACACAAAAATAATAACAAATAATACCAAAAAAAAACAATAATAAGCCAAAAAACCTCACAGAACCACCTACACGGCCACAATGACGACAAACGATTGAAAACAATTCGAATTTCAACTTCAATCCAATCAAGTTGCACTCACTTAATCCCCGTCGTCATGACAACAATGGATCATCAGACATTCCTGAGAAAATTTTTTTTTCAATAAAGCTGTTTACGGGACAAAACCTAATTATATTCACAAAGATATAAGAGTGACTAAATAATCTCCATCGTCGCCGTCATCATCATCATCTTCGTCATCGTCTTCGTCATCATCATCAGCTTCGTCATCGTCATAACCTTCGTCCATCAAAGTCTAAACATTCTGACTCGTTTGAGACGAAGAGAAATTGGAGACAAGACAAAGAAACATTCCAATCTCAAACGAAAAAACAGCTTCAAAGTGATTTACAATTTCAAATGTAATTGGAAGAAGAAAAACTCTTTTTTTTCGTTGGCGGAACGTTTACAAGTACAATTGTTTGTTTACAAATACAAATGGTTGTTTAAACATACAATTGGTTGTTTACAAATACAATCGTTTGTTTACAAGTTGGAATGAAATTGTCTCCAGAAAGTGTCGTTTTTGATGATGACGACGACGACGAAGTTGGTGATGGTTACGACGACGACAAAGGTATTGATGATGATGGTAACGGTGATGATGATGGTGATGATGATGATGATAGTGATGGTGATGATGATGGTATTCAACTTCATGAGTATCAACAGTAGGAGATCGTGGGCCACTGGTGAGAAATTAATTGCACTTTCTCAATTGTGAACTCCTGTCAAGCATCGATAATAAACAAAATTCTAAAAACAACAATTAAACAACAACAACAACGACGACGACGATGATGGTGATGGTAATAATAATAATAATAATAATAATAATAATAATAATAATAATAATAATAATAATAATAATAATAATAATAATGATAATAGTAACAATGATGATGATGACGATAATAATAATAATAATAATAATAATAATAATGACGATAATAATAATAATAAAAATAAATATAATAATAATAATAATAATGCTGATGACAGCAGCCTACCGGCGGGAAGGCACCCGATGCATTCGCTCATGAAACCGTTGAATAGGCGCTTCTAGAAGCAGACGACAACTGAGCTCACGACTTTGACTCAAACTTGGTGTTGTTGGATACACAGGTCACATATATTTTCGGAAAGGGTGTTTCCAGATAGATTTCATTTTATAGAGTTTTCCAGATAGAATCTGTCCTCTTAGCGACCACGATGTGTCAAGGTTTCAAGGGCTTCGTCGGGAGGAACTTGAAGGACATCAAGGCACGCACCTCCTGGCAAGGTGCCTTGGCAGAAATGCTGGGAACTGCCGTTCTGATCCTGGTCGGATGCGGTACCTGTCTCGGCAAGGATTGGGAGGCCAACAGCCCCACCATCGTTCAGATCTCCTTGACCTTTGGCCTAGCCGTAGCGACGGTCGTCAGGGGCATAGGCCACGTCAGCGGAGGTCACATCAACCCTGCAGTGACCTGTGCTATGCTGATGACGAGAAGGGCCACTCTGTTCAAGGCCCTGCTGTACGTGGCTGCCCAGTGCTTGGGGGCTATAGGGGGTGCCGGATTGCTGAGGGTGGTCACTCCCTCCCCGTACGAAGGGGACCTGGGCCAGACCAGCGTCAGTCCCCCGATGAGCCCTTTTCCAGGGGGTTACCTGGTCGAAACCGTCATCACCTTCATCCTGGTTTTCACTGTTTTTGCGGCTTGCGATGCCAACAGACAGGATCCAAGCGGATCGACTCCTCTCAGCATCGGATTCGCTGTTGCAATCTGCCACATGTTTGCGGTTGGTGTTGTTTTGATGTTGCTTTTTGATGTTTAAATATTGATTGATTTTTTTTTGTAAAATGTTACTAAATAAATATATGAATATCTGCGATTTATAGCTGCTTTTTCTAGGTAATTATTTGAACTGAATTAAATTCTAAATAAGAAAAACTATAAAAATCTTTAAAAAGTATTTAAGGGCAATTAAAAAGATTATTAAGATTAAATGACTTAATTTAACAACTCATCAGATAAAGTACACAGGTTCGAGCATGAACCCTGCCAGAACATTCGGACCTGCAGTTGTGGGCGGGAACTGGGAGAACCATTGGGTAAATTATAATATTATTATTTACATATTTATTCTATTCCTAAATACTCTTAATTGTTAAGAAATGCCACTGCTATCATCGTCATCACCATCTTAGTCATCATTATGATAATGAAGTCAACCTTTTTTTAAAGATAATACCCATATAATGCCAATATATGTCAGGCCAATCCATATCGTATCTTGGAATTCCAACTTTCCAGGTCTTTTGGTGCGGACCAATCACAGGAGGGGTGACGGCCGGATTGATCTACGAGTTCCTATTCGCCAGTAACGCCACCCCTTGCAAATTCAGGCAGTACTTTTCCGACCCTGGTTATAACGGGGACAGGGTCTTTGGTCGCGTCCTTGAGGTGACTTTGGACGTCAATCACGGCGAAGAAAAAGCCCTCAATGATAGGGCTTGACGACATCCTGCTGCAAGGATGTGGTTGTTCCTTACTTGCTGAGCAGAGAACTGATTCCATAATAACAATAATAATGATAAAAAATAATGATAATAATAACAATAATGATAATAATAATGATAATAATAACAATAACTCTAACAATTATTGACAATAGTTTGATTTCATCAGCCTATTGGCGCCTAAGTGGCTTATTGTTGCCGATGCCAGCAGGTGAATTGCGCTTCCCATCCAGACCTTTTGTATTTAATATTTTCAGTAATTTCATTTTAAATAATTATAATTCGGTAGTTTTTAATTTATAGTTTTTTTTTTTAAATCGATTTTCAATTTAATCGATGTCGCTTTTGTTGGTTCAAACGTGGTTTTATGCGTTTATATAGCTTTGTTTATTCATTGCAGGGTTGTGATCGACGCTTATAAACGTCATCATCATCATCGTCATTACAACATGGCCTCTGGCCCTTTTTTGCTAGATTTTCTCGCCAAAATAAACGTTATTAAATGATTAATTTATCAATAACAATAAGTTAGTTGGGATACTTAGCAAGTTTTAAGTTAGTTCAGTTATTGCTTGCCTGCCAATTACAGTGTTGAATAATCGTGAAGATGAATTTACGCTTTTGTGAATATCATTATAAAGCCATTAATATTAATTAATCGGAAATGACAATCAATCCTGGATAAAATGATGATTAAGCATTCTGGAAGCACTCCAGGTCTTCTAAGCACCTGTTTCTTCCAGGCAGGTGTCTACCTGTACGAGCCGAGCGTGACAACAACAACAGCAACAAAGACACTGCACGATAACAAAATGAATAACAACTTTACTGTTTTTAAAAATTCGTCTTTTTTCATCTCAAGGCACTTTTGCCCGACATGTTGTTGCGTGGTTGTTGTCTTTGATTGCACTCCGTTTATTTTTCTCAATCGAATCTGTATATTTTTTTGTTGATAAATTGTGGGAAAACCCGCACCACAGATGGTCACCCATTAATCAATAATATAAATATATTTATGGCAATTTTACGAAACAACATCGATTAATATTTTTCACGTTTAAACGCAAATTTCGAGCAACGAAACGTGTTGACGCTCGAGCGACAAGACAACGCCCGACCTTGTAATCTTCAAGCTGGTTAAATAAAGTATCTTTTTTCATTAAAAACCTCACTCAGTAACCAACTCATTAGGGTGACGCCATAGAAATGGTGGTCATCACAGGTACTGCCGGCGGTGAATTAAGGCTCACAATTAACTCATCATAATGACTTAATTAGTTGGTTCAATTTATTTCGTTCATTGCCCAGGTGAACAATTTGAAATCGAAGTCGGAGACTTTGCCTTAATGAGATCTCAACTCAGACCCGTCGCTATAGTAACGTGACAATCTGTCACGTGCCTGGAAAATCGGAATAACTAATAACAACAATAACAAGGAATCGGAGTTGTTTACGGCTGTTACCAATGGCGACACGAACGACGCGTCACCCGACCTCTGCCGAACGTTTAGAAGTTAAAAAAAATTTAAGGAGCGCCGCACCGCCCCACCACACCAGTTCAGGAGTTGGAATAAGAAATGTTTAATCATCCTGAGGAGTCGGAAGTAATTATTATTACGGATACAACCACACCAACAATACTTGAAAATTAACAATATGAAGACTAGTACTAAATTGAAATTAATACTAACATTGATTTAGCATTATTATCTTTATCATTATTCTATTATTATTATTTTTATCTTTATCATTATTATTATTATTGTCATTATTTTTACTCTGTGGACATCCCTAAACATTTCCCCCCTTGAATTTTTTAAGGCCACTCAATAATTGATCGTAAAACGTTTCATTCCTGACATCCAGGTGCAAAGGTGTGCGAACGTTTCCAGCCGCAGGAACAACAACAACAACAACAACAACAACGCTGGAGACGTTGACAATCCTTACCACTCTTCCAATAAATAATAAGGGTCAAGCCTAATTCTACTTTCTTTGAGTATGTCTCAACCATTAGAAGAGTCTTCGTGTGTATCTTTCCTTCGCCTAGCCAACCTGTAATTATAATAATAAAAATAGCAATTATAACTTGCTATTTTTATATAATAGTATTATTAATATAAGGTCCTATAAAAACCGGGGAAACCTTTTTGCATTAAGACCAATTAATGATAACTCAACTGTTCAAATACCTTGGAGACGAGAAAATCGGTTTAGAGGGGGCTTGTCATGGTACCCAATGGGTAGTATAGACGTTCAACAACTTCAAGAATACGTTGAAACATTGAAAGGACAAAAGCTCATTCATAACTAACAACAGACGTTACAAAAGCAATGGTTAAGTCTCCAAGGTTCCAAGTCTTACTTTCTGGACACAAGTCGTGAATTGTGCTTCCTCTTGTAGTTTCGTAGTTTTCGTGGAATTGAAAAACATCCGATTCTCGAAAAAATGGCCACCGAATTAACATTTAAATAGGTCACAATTATGTGAAACCGATTACGACATCCCTGACCTGACAGAAAATAGATCCATCAATCATTCTGGTCTGCATTGCCTTCGGTGTTTTCATTAAATTAATTTCCTAGATTCTGAGCAGAAAGGAAGCAAATGCCATTAATAATCTTTAAGTTATTCTTTAAGCCGGTAGCATGTTCTCGTTATTGGCCCTCTTGTAGTAATATTCCTGTAATTCTTCTCGCTTTGTAAGTCAAATATGTCTCGGGCCAACGCCGGGCCAAAGGAATGTCATTGGAACGCGGTAATTTTCCGCTATTTACTGTCTAGAGGGGTCTAGAGAGTCAGACGTTAGTAGTGTTCAATGACACGACGGGTCTATAAAAGAAGTCAAGATCAGTCGACCAATCCTCAAACATCTACAGCATGAAACACTTTGGGACACTGGTGTCGAGAAACTATCAAACTTTCAAATCGTTTGATACGTGGAGAGGCGTGCTTGCCGAAATGATTTGCACCAGCATTCTCATCGTCGTCGGATGTGGCTCGTGCATCGGGAAAGACTGGGAGAGCAGTACCCCTAGCAACGTTCAGATAAGCTTCACTTCGGGCTGGCCGTGGCCACCCTGGTCAGGTGCATCGGCCACGTCAGTGGGGGGCACATCAACCCTGCAGTGACAGTGGCCATGCTGGTGACGAGGAGAATGACTTTGGTCAGGGCATTCCTGTACGTATTGGCTCAGTTGATAGGTTCTCTGATAGGCGCAGTTACCCTAAGGTCTGTTACCCCAGTGAAATTTGAGGGGGACCTTGGCCTGACCACAATTAGTACCGAGGTTCGTCCGTTCCCTGATGCCGTCTTAGTCGAGGGTCTCATAACCTTTGCCCTCGTTTTCACGATCTTTGCCTCCTGCGATGCCAACAGGAATGACGTCAGCGGTTCTATTCCAGTTAGCATTGGATTCTGCGTCGTATTCTGCCACATGTTTGCGGTAAGTGAAAGCGTTGAGGAATTGAAAGACTTAAAAGTTAATTTAGGTTGATAGAAACATTCAATTAGTTATTCTTTTTCAATATCCAAATTCATAACGTTTACTCATAGCATCCTAGGAAATAACAATTATCGCTTGCAAAATATTATAATATTATATTATTAATATTAATGATTCCCATCTGTAATGATAAGTGACTCACTGGTTGTTTCAGATCAAATACACAGGTTCGAGCCTTAATCCAGCAAGAACATTTGGTCCCGCACTCGTGGTGGGAAACTGGGACTGCCACTGGGTAGGATCACTAAATATTCAATACGAGCATTAAATATTAATCATAGATTTTAAATATTCATTAAGTCAAGCCTGCTAAAGTCAAGTCATAGCTTTTGCACAAGAATAATTAACTAGCGGAAATCCAGTCTCGCAGTTTTTGAATTATCAACCAGATTATGCTTTACTAGGACATTCCTTAAATAACTAGAGTTATTAACATATTACAAATAATAGTTAATATCAATTAATATCAATTATCAATATTAATCAATCAGTATTTAAATACATTCTATTATAAACAATTTATCAGGTATACTGGGTCGGGCCAATCCTTGGAGCCATCTTGGCAGCTTGGATCTACGACTTTGTGTTTTCAAGTAACGCAACCAAACACAAACTGAGGCATTTCTTTACCGACGTAAACTACGACGGAGATGATCTTTATGGAAAGAAGAAGTTCAAAGATCCATGCCAACCAGGAGATGAACTGGAAAACCAAGATGGAGAGAATGTTTGCAACGCCATGGATGCCGATGATTTCAAGCTCTAAGGGGGCTTTCAAGAGACCGGCGGCAACACTCCGGCGGATCTGGGGGCAAGCACAGGAACTGGGTTTAGTAACAGATGTGATGGAAACGAATGTAAATTGAATCCTGGAAAAATCCTTAGTTGAATATTTAGACAGACGAACGAACCTAAATATCCATCTTTTCAGATTGAATCACCTGCCAGCAAAATCCTCTAGCGAGTGTGGTGTAACTTACACACTGATAATTACGTTATTTTTGTTTCTTCCTACGTTTTCTCTGATCTTTTCAATCTAGGAAATGCTGAACCAGTTTTTAAACCCTGTCAGAATATGAAAAGAGGGAAGGATGAATTCTTGCGCTGATTGAGCCAATCTGATTGACCATAGTCCGCAACTACGCATAATTTACATAATATTGTCCATTGCATGCTATGATATGTCACATGATATAAGCAGCGTTAGTTAGTTAGTCTTCGCAACCAATTTTGTTCGAAATTCATTTTAATAATTTAATTTGTATGCTTAATATATTCATTAAATTCCTGTCTTTACATCCGGTTAACAAATGATTTTAGATTAATTGCTTTATTTTCTCTTGTCGATGTGCATTTTATAGAAGAGGAAAGACAGCTATGTTTGAAGTGTAAGTATGTATATAGCACTACTGTAGTGGCATTGCTGGTTATTGTCTCCACAAGTCATTAATAAAACAAATGTTGGAAAAGTTCAGAATTTATTGTTAATCCATTAAATGCAAATCCTCAGTTAAGTTGTATATAATCATATAAGTATATAATTGGTTTCTGGACAAGCAACAACATATCCCTCATTTACAAATTTAATAAATTGAATGCACAATTATTACAAGATAGTCGATTTTAAATTTCTTAAAAGATCGTAATTCAATAATAATGTTATTTAGAAACCATAACTTTTATGATTAGGTGGTATTTTCATAGTTTATAAAAGTTGGGCCTGTCTAATTGTTTAATCAAAATAGAATTAAAGACAATTTAAGTTAATTAATTAACTGATCAGTCTCCGTATTGTTATATACAATTCTGTGGCAAAATTTAACTTGTTTTTTGTTGTTATGAATCATTAATTTTACATAAAAACATGTTAAAAGTGTTTTTTCGGCTAAAAAGGTCTTTTTTTATCATTTAGTTGTAAACGGGCGGAGTTATTCAATTGTCGTTGTTGTTGACTTTAAATAATTTTTATAATAATAACAATGACAATCATAATTTATGTAATGTCTCACTTGCCTTGCAATTTGTTATAAAGCAATGGCCCGATACGTCTACAAGTTGTGATTGTTAACAATTGAAGCCTCGAATTGATTTATAATGTCATCGGTCACATAGAAAATGATTGACAAATG
Source organism: Hirudinaria manillensis (assembly GCA_034509925.1). Lineage (NCBI taxonomy): Eukaryota > Metazoa > Annelida > Clitellata > Hirudinida > Hirudinidae > Hirudinaria > Hirudinaria manillensis. The sequence continues at coordinate 2,155,404 of CM067527.1, forward strand.
AATTGAAAGGGCGCATTGTAACTTGTAAAGTTCTTTGAAAGGATCGCGAAATCCTTTACACCTTTGTGGGCCATGTGGCCATGTTTTGCCGTGTTGATTTATAACTTACATTGATATGTCATCAAGAGGGATAGATAAAATTAGAATCTTCTAGTTAACTCTAATGATGCGATTTAAAAAAAATACAAAAGCATCGATGTTTTAATAATAACAAAAGTAAGTTATAAACGAACCTGCAGTACGATATCGGACAAAAAGTCAAACGCTACGCATTCCCGAGACGCTCAACACGATTGGTGGAACAGGAAATTTTGTCGTCTGCTTTTTTAGGGTTCGTTTAAACCTGTCATTCTTCAGCTTTATTTACGCCAATATTTATAGCTAAAGATTTATGTCTCTATTTTCTATTATTTATTTTTATTTCTATACACTTAATAAAGGAAAACGCACAAAAAAGTTCCTTATTTGAGTACAGGAGCGAACTCTTGCTTCATTTGAAAAGATTTAAGAGCCATTGTTAAAAAAGTCATTTGAGATTTATTTGTTATTGATCAAAATATTAATAGTAATGATATTGTTACATGACAAGAAGATTCATGCAATTTTAGTTTATAGATTTTACTTCTGAGAACTTCATTTTACTGCATGGAAAATATAGCAAAAAAGCAGGCAAAGTTTGAGTAAATTTCCATTGCTTCAGAACTTACCCCATTAAGGTCAAACCAGTGAATAGCGAGTAGTAATTCACAAGATGGCTGACAATGGCAGCCGTCGGGTTGCTAATATAAGGGTTCTTGGTAAACAGAACATCATTTCTTTTTCAACTCAATCAGTTCAGCATTTCTAGCGATGGCTATAAAGAATCTCAAAGTGTTGGTCTCAAGAAATATTTCTTCGCTTAAAACATCTGATTCGTGGAAAGGATTGCTGGCCGAAATGATTTGCACCAGTATTCTGATCATCGTTGGCTGCGGATCCTGCATTGGGAAAGACTGGTCTTCGAATGATCCTACCAATTTGCAGATATCCTTCACCTTTGGACTTGCCGTGGCCACCCTAGTCAGGTGCATCGGCCACGTCAGTGGGGGGCACATCAACCCCGCAGTGACGGTGGCCATGCTGGTGACAAGAAGAATGACTTTGGTCAGGGCTTTCCTGTACGTATTGGCTCAACTAACAGGTTCTCTGATAGGCGCTTTTATTCTGAGGTCGTTTACTCCAGCAAGATTTGAGGGGGACCTTGGCCTGACCACAATCAGTGCTGAGGTGAATCCGTTCCCGAATGCCGTGATGGTCGAGGGTCTCATTACATTTACCCTCGTTTTTACGATCTTTGCTTCCTGCGATGTCAACAGAATCGACCTCAATGGCTCCATTCCACTAAGCATAGGCTTCTGTGTAGTGTTCTGCCATATGTTTGCAGTAAGTCATGTTATAATATTCCTTATAATATACTATATAGTTTATATTAAGCAATATGTTATATAAATAATACTGAAGCTTATATAATATATATCACGACATATAACTCCCATTATTTAACTAAGTTTAGAAATATACATTAACGCCTGGCACATTATCAATTGATCAACTCCTATATTCAGATCAAGTATACGGGTTCAAGTCTCAACCCTGCAAGAACATTTGGACCTGCTCTTGTCACGGGTATTTGGGACAATCATTGGGTAAATAATTTGCTTTGTATCATTTATATAGATAAATAGTTTCAACCTTTTTAAATTCGTTTAATTTCGATTTGATAATTTAAATGCGAATATTTCACAACTGTCTTTTATTAATTTTTTTGTTAAATTTGTTATACTTGTCAATATATTTTTAAAAAATCCCTCAGGTTTATTGGGCCGGTCCAATCGCTGGTGCTGTTACTGCAGCTCTCATCTACGATCTCTTATTTTCCAGCAACGCTTCCAGACATAAGTTGAAGCACTTCTTGACAGACATCAACTACACAGGGGACTATTTGTACGAGGCAGTCAAACTCAAGGACCCATGTCAATGTGGAGACGAGGCTGAAAACGAAAGAGGTGAGAGCACAGACTCCGAAACGGAGGGAGTGAAGTTCACCAATTTGTCTTGAACCGTTTTTGAATTTGCGTTGAGACACTCTCAAAGCCATCGTAACATTGTAACATCAGCTACTAACACCTTTGCGCCGAGCTATTGAACCCCGACTCACCCTGCAAACTGAACTCCAGTTAACGTCGAAGCAGCCAACTAATCTCAACGACATGTTGTGCTGAACAACTGTTCTTTCTACTGAACAATTCCTTATTAAATAAACTTATTGTTTTTTGACGCCGAATCGTTGCTTTATAATATTAGATATAGATCGTGTTTTAACCATCTAATAAAGCTCTGGAGACTTCGAAAGCATATCAAAAAACGAAAGTCCTTAAGAACCCCCTAGTTAGTTCTCTTTTACACACTCGAAAGTCAAAGTGTCCAAACCCTAAAGTCTTTATCTTAAGATCTTTGAAAGAAATAGACCTGCGTTGTTTGGATATTACAAAACATTAAGTTGGAGAAACAATCCCAACACGTGCAAACCCCGATCTCCAGTTGAGTGAGCAAGCTCTTCAAAACATTTTCACCCCAACAGTACTTATGCAGGCTTATGACTTCCGCTAATCTCTAAAAAAAAAATCGAAAACGACTACATGTAAAAGAACATCATATGGAAAGTTTAGACGGAATATCAACAAATCATAAATTCTCTGCGGACAACGATTAGCGACTGGTAAAGGTGGCACAACATTGACTCCTACGAAGATCTGCCAACTAGACCGGCTATCATGAATGAATGGCTAATGGAAATGGAGACTGGGAAGAAAAAACTGCAGCTTGTAATGGGAGATCAATCGAGATAACCATCTCTTTCGAGGATCGAGATGAACTTTGGAATGCGATAGTCCTCCTCGATCTGGAAAATAACAAAAAATATTAAATATAAAAGGAAATAAAAGCCTTACATCATTTGAATATACATGAACTAATCATATGCATTGCATAATTCAGGCATAAAAACATGAAGCTCCACAATAACAAAGAATTGAACAAATCAATTATTGCAATGAAGCACTTTGACCAACCAATCGGATGTCGTCTGCTATCTTCATGAGTTTTTTAATTCCAATATTGAGTCTAAAATGTAAAATACATAAATATTCAAATAAATAATAATCATCAATCCAGTTCATTTGCATGAGGTCAAAGTTCAAGCCCAGACCTTCTCCCCATCAGCTTCTTGCTGATATTCTCAAGTTCCTTTTGATTGAAAATGCCCATCTCTTCCAAAGCGGACACCAAATGGTCGCCATTGGAGATGTTGAATACGTGAACTATCCTGTCGAAAAAGCTTAGCAGTTTGAATTCTTGGAGCAGATCCCTGCATGAAGACGTTGCAATCAGAAGCAGACGATGGCCCTAAAAAACGATAAAGAAATTTGAAGCTCATAAGTTCTGGATGACGAATTCATTTCTGAATCACGACAACAAACTAATGTCATCCCAAATATCAAACAAGTCATACAAAATTTTCGAATCGAAAAATCACTTACAGTAGGTGGCGGTTCAGCAATCAAAATCCTCAGAGCCTCAAACATCATGGTCGAATAGCGAAGTCCAATGGGAGAATATCCTACAATTAAGTGGCCAAATCAAGTAATATTCTGGTGCAGTTCTCAAGCTATAGAATAAAACCAACCCATTATCCCTTCCAAATCATCCAGGATGATGCAACTCAATGGAGACTTGTATGCATCGTCAAACATCTGGATTCAGAAAACAAATTCAGAAACAATTGACTAAAGTTTCATTCGACGTTTAGAAAACAAATCCCAACCTTTTTGATTGCTTCGACTCTCGCCGACTCGGACTTTCCGATTCTGGCAGTGGTGGAGCTCATCCTGAGGAACGGAAATTCCGACTTTGTCGCCAAGGTAGCGGCCAGTGCCGTCTTTCCACTGCCAGGAGCACCTGCAGCAGAAGCAAAAATTCAAATTTCTAATCGGACGATATGATATCACCGCTTTAGAAAATCGAGTTATTTAATGTTGACGTTTGTTATAAAATATTGAAAATCCTTTTCCGACCTTCAAACAAAACGCTGAGCAGTTCCGTGTTCTCCCCGAATTTGATCAACTTGATCAGATTGTCACCCTCCTCTAGGATGCTCGAAATGGGTTTTCCCCAGTTGATGATTCCTCTTTGCTTGACTTTCAAGATTTCTTCATTCATTCCGAATGCCTTTTTAAAAGAATTAAATAAAAGTCAACAAAGATTAACATGACCCTTGTGTGGCTCCATATCGCCTGAATCACAACCGACTAAAATCTTACCGGCTTGACATCCTGAGCCAAGGCCAGTCTAAACATGGACATGTCAATCTTAATCTCGTGTGCTTCACTGAGATCGACTTCAATTTTTCCAGTGCCCTGTAGAAAAAAAAACAAACACACGAGTCCTTTAAAATGGGGAAAAAACATGAATGACTCGACTTGAGATGCTCTGCTCTGACCTTGACCAGTCCAAAAATAGCTTTTGAGATTGCCGCCCTCACGAGACCTTCCAGCTCTGCTCCGCTGAAATTCTTCGTCAGAGCCGCCAGTTCTTCCAGTTTTACATCTGCGGCAAGTCTCCCAAACTCCCTCATCTTCGCGGTGTGAATCTTCAGGATTTCGAGCCTACCTTCTGCGTTGGGAAGGCCTGTTAAATTAAACAATTGTTCTATTAATCTGCTAATTAAAATCTGTTAATTAAACTGCTCTGTTTAATTTGTGTCATTGCAAAACTAAAATTAAACTAAAGGCACTCAATCAGAGTAAAGTAGCTCGCCTATTTCCACCTGAACCTCCAACCTTCCAGGTCTCAGCAGAGCTTCATCAATCATGTCCCTCCTGTTTGTCATGCCTGAGATGAACAACAACAACATTATCATCATCATCACTATCACATAAATAAGCAAATCAACATCATCATCATCACTATCAACATTGTTGTCAACATTACCAATTACGATGATGTTGTTGAGTTGATCGACTCCATCCATCTTTGCCAGGAGTTGGTTGACTATCGAGTCGTTGACACCCGTCCCCCCAGAAACCGTTCCTCGGGCTTTGCAAATGGCATCAATCTCATCAAAGATGATGATGTGAAGGCCGCTGTTTTGGCCCATCTGAAGCAAGCAGACAGCTCATGTGAAGCATTGATTCCATTGAATTATATGAATAAGTCAACATTGAGTAATATAACTAGAAATCTTGTTATAAAATAAAGAAATAAATCTCATTAATTAACTATTAAATTGTTGTTTAAAACTGTCAGTCAATTTAAATAAAAGCTGAAATTATTAACTGCAATAATAAACTGAATAATCATCAATTGAAATTATTAAATCAAAACAACAAACCCTCTTCTCCTCCTCTTCAGCATCTGCAAACAGCTTCCTGATGTTAGCCTCCGACTCTCCGACGTACTTGTCCAGGATCTCGGGTCCGCTGACAATCTTCGGTGGTCTCGCATTCAGCATCTTCCCGAGTTGTCTTGCAATCAAGGTCTTACCAGTACCAGGAGGTCCAAACAACAGGACACCCTTGCAATGCTTTACACCTGTCATTCGGATTATTGTATTATCAAGTATCATCACAACCTATCAGTCTAGACATAAATGTATCAGTTGCCAAGGTAACCTAGTTCTTCGAATATGTGGAGAGGAAGGATTCTCGAAGAGAATGCCCTCCTGAATATCGTGGAGACTTCACTGTTGAGTCCACCAATCCCCATCTGCTCAAAGTTCCAGCTGGAGCTGATGATGGATTGGAATTCTTGCTTTCTTTTTTAAGGAGTAAAACATTTAATGTCATATGAGGATTATGATTACTTGCAAAACAGAAATAAATGTATTATGAGCATTAATGTGCAATTTGTGGTCATAACAATTGGACAAAGTTAAGATTAATATTGCAAAATCATTGAATGCATCACAATAATATCAACTTTCAATAACCAGAATGGCAACACTGAGCCATGCTAAAGTATAATAATTAACTCATATGTCTCACCCTCTGCTCTTTCCTACCAAATTGATGAGAGAATTTGGCCTTTTTTCAAAGCACAAGGTTGTATTTGGCATGCATAAACCAATGTCAATCTGTTGTTAAGGTAAGCAAAATACAAAACTTGGAACTAATTTAACTAGTGGAAAACAAAGCCCAAAGTCCTACCTTGGATATTTCTTGAGTTCTGGTATTCACACCTTATACAAATCACAACAGAAGTTACATGAATGACCACAAATTAAAAATGATAAATATCAAATTTTGCAATATCATTTAGGCACATTCAAACCTTCGAGCTCCTTGACTTGAGCTGTGAGCATCTTTTTGTCAGTGAAGTTAAAGACAAGTTCTTGACCGACACTGAATGCCTGATGAGGAAATTGCATGAGGAACTCAAGTGCCATCTTGTCTGTATCATATGGTTCATTACTGACACTGCAAAAGTGGGAACATACAAATTATTACCATGATTTAAAAAACTGGTTCCAACTAATCATACTTCTTCTTTGAGAAAAAGTCCACTTCCAAAAGAATATGGCTGAGGTAATCTGTACCTGCATTGAAGTTGTAAGGTCTAACATCCACCTCTTGTCCAAGAGATAAAAGTGCCCATTTCCTCTAAAAAAAAGATGCTTGTTTATCTTTATTGTCTTTTATAAAAATTGTTCTGATATGCAGACCTGTGGAGCACTGAACCCCATTGTTCCAGGGCTGATGCTAGAATGGGCTTTAACTGAGAATACATAATGGTGGTTAGGACCAGTAATTACTTCCAGATGTCTGTAATGATCAAATAAATAAGTTATAATCCTTAAAATCACTTCATTACGACGCTACGATGACATATCAATATTTAATAATCAACAACCGTCACTGCTGAACAACCTATTTTTGCTGACATCAAAATCCTTTTCAGATACGACTGCACAATTCGTAAGACTCAGCTCCTCGTTTGGACATTTCACTGCTTTCATGCGCTAGACAAATATTAATTTTTAAAAAATTTTTAAACGCTCCCTCATTTGCGAAACCTAAGATAGCTCACCCGAGCCATGGTTTGTCATCAGAACCGAACTGAGCACCGCTCTACCTAGATTATTATATTACAATCCTGCTTGACCAATCAAAACGCTAATGCTAAGTAGATTTATTAATACGATTAGAAAACAAATTTTCTTTGCTTATTTTAAATTCGATGTTAAAAATTTTATTTTCATTAAAAGTTGTCGACCATCCAGTGGAGACCAAAGCGCCGACGTCCCACTAGACACCTCGGGACAAAAGGTTAATTACGCAACCGCAAATGGGCAGTAAACTAATTATATAGTTACATAAATTATGCAGACCGCCAACCGCTAAAACTGGAAATCTAATAAGACCAATCCAAACTTCCCATTCATTATTTTCATCGCCTATAGGCAAAAACTATTGGTGACACTGGAACACATTGAAATCTCACAAAAATACAGAGCTAGTAATCATCATTGAAATTAGTTTTTGAGTTTGAAACTACAATAACGTCATCGTCATCAGATTCGTCTGAGATGACATTAGATTGGGGATTTTCAACATGAGATTCGCTGCTAAAATTGGAACCCCAGTTAGAAGAGCCACCTCGAGATGAAAAGCTGGAATGTCCCGAAGAAACGTTCTGGGAATTTCTAAGTTGATATCCTCTTCCCCTTGAACCTCGTTGACCTCCTCTGAGGCTGTTGCCTCCTCTTCTGATGCTGGGGGCTTCAGGACGAGACACATTTTCAATTCTTCTGGCCACAAAAAAATCTAGGCATTGTTTCACAAGCTCATCTCTGCAAAAAGAATAAAAAGACTTTGAAAAACGAGCAAGTCACGTCGTCGTAGGAATAAAAATACAAAACTAACAGAAATAAAAGTTCCAGTCCCATTTTCTGCAGCCTCGTGTACCTGTGTTTGGCAAGGTTTCTGGCAGATTGGTGATCATCGAACAAGATCAGGTCACATTTTTCCATTTTATAGTAGTTTGACTTTAAAATAAAGAAATTCAACAAAATACAATTTAAAAATAAACCATTAAAATAAAAAATTGACTAAAGCAATTAAATAGTTAACTAATTAATTTCTGGAATCCCCGATGAAGCACTCACATTGGACCATACTCTGAGCAGTACACCCCTCTCGATGTGTACAATGGGACCATAGAATGAAAAGAAATTCTGCATCTTCTCCATTGTCTCAGAATTGGGATAGTTTCTCTGACAATGATTGAAAATAGACTAAAATTTCAGAGCCAATGACGAAATGGATCTGACATCATCAACCGGAAGTTACCATGACAATGGATCTCTGGTACAAGTCTTCTTTCCATTTCTCCAGGTCTGGTTCAATGGGTTTTGATGGATGTCTCCTCAGCCTGAGTCCATCAGCACTCACCTAAGATGTCACCAGTTTATCAATTTATTTAATCGATTATATATTACTAATCACGTCAACATTAACAGTTATTTGTACATATTTTTAAAAATACATTTTTGGTTATAACTCTAAAACACATTTCTTTACAATACAAACATTAAAATGAAATGATTTTTATCATAATAATGAAACTAATAGAAAAATTTTTGACTGTTTCTCAATCATCATAATCAAGACTGAACGGCCAAACCAGACGACTGAACAACACTGACAACCACCTCAACAACACTCGAGTGATGTCTCAGAGCTTCCACGATGTTCCGTGCACTGACCGTCAGCTCCTTCAACTTGTTGAACATCATTATCACATCAATTTCTACCCCTGGTGATGGTGATGACAATGATGATAATGATGACATTTTGTAATTAATGATTACAAACTGAGAGTAACAGTAATATTGATTAGATCAATTTCATGTTAGCCTCCATAATGCCAAAAATTATCAGTACAATTAAAGATAACCAACATCCATCAGGGTCTTCTGAAATTCTTTGCAGCAGGAAAGCATCCTTTCTTAAATTCACTTCACCAAAGTAGTACTGACATGGAAATAATCATTCTTTCATTCATTCATTTGTTTGTTAAGTCTGTCAGAAGGGTTTGCATCCTTAGGCAGTATCAATGACATCATTATCAGTAACAAAAACACAAAATGGACTTCAATGATTTAAAAAAATAAATTGAAACTAGTATGACGTATGGACTGAACCTCAATATTACATCTAATGATAACAATTAACAATACTAAACAACAATAAACAAAAAAATAAAATAATAATAATAATAATAATAACAACAACAGATAGCTTTAAATCTTCTGGAGATGCAAGAATATAGACAAACTCATGACATCCACAAACCGACACTTCACCTCAATCTGCCTCGTTATCTTCCAAGCAAGTTCATCATCTAACGGTTCCTCTGCCACATCCTCCTCCTCCTCCTTTGTAAACTGGAAAAGGCAATAAGATGAATTTTAATAATGATTATTGAAATAACGTATAAAAGCAACATTTTCTAAGAAAATTTGTTGACATTATTAACAGACGTTAAAATTTTAAAATTAATAAGGAATATAAATATTCATATATTTTGACTTAATGCATACTCCACTACAATAACAAAAGTCATTACTCTGCACTCATAACCCAAACCTCATTGTTAGATTCTTCAACGACAGCGGAGGTAACATTTGGCAAAGAGAGTGGAAGAATATCATTGGCTGGTGGTGCTAGGTGAGGAGTGTCACAAATGTCATCATTGGCTGCATTATTGGCTTGAAAACAATTGTCTCCCAAATCATCATTGGGTTGGGGCGAATCTACAGCATTGTCACTGGGTGAATTAGCTAAATTCAATGATGGATCACAGACTGCTGGGTCGAAATCAGATGCCTGATTGACGACTTTCTTGGAACACTTGAAAGACAAACAAGCCTTCAAAAATCTAACAACCACCACAAATCACAATCATAACCTACTGCAATATTGTTCTCATTGCACCCTTCACCAGCTCCAGAGACCTCCTTTCGTCCTTCTCCTTCCTTCTCTCGTTTCACCGCTTCTGACTCCTGATCGCAAGGATTTTCCGTCACAGAGGTCTCCAGAAGTTCGGCCGAAGATTCCCAAAGACTTTGGAAGAGAGGAACACCGTCTGCCGTGAACATAGGAGGGTTGCAGCCCACGTAGGCACCATTTTCGATGCAGTACTTGATCAGGCTGCTCCAGTAAATGTCTTGGCAAAGGATGTGCGGATTTCCGACAACAACCTTTCGATCCAAAGGAAAGAATTTCAATCACGAACCAATCAAAAGCCATACCAATAAAATGTGCCCTAGCAACCACCAACCAATAGAGAGTGAGCCCTGGTTATGGACACGTTAAATCTCTTTGGGCTTCCAAGGAAACCTAGGCTGCTCTTCCAATCCTGGTCTAGCATGGACTCTGAAGACCTGACAGTAGAGATGATGATGGCCAATCTTTCCTGACCTTGGAATTCTTCAACAGATCCCACTTTCACCTGAAACGTACAAGGTTAATTTTAGAGGTATTATCTTCTTATGAAATATAAAGCAAAAACAATGATTGACAATAACAATGATGACGACAACAGAGAAAAGCAAATCTTGAAACCTTAGGAAGTTCGAGGCTATTGGCCGTGAGTCTGATTTTCTCCACCTGCTTCCTGTACGGAGTGATGATGCCAATGTCATCGGGACAAACGGCATACTTGTCGTTCAGCAGTAAGCTCCTCAAATACTTGATGGTCTGCAAAGGGTGAATCCAAGCTAATTAAGAAAGCCAGTTACAGGTGCAGAAATGCAGTCGAATCAATTGGTGTAGCTGAACTGACCAGGACGACCTCGTGGGGGTTGAACCACGAGGGGCTGTTCCCCTCCCTCAAATCCTCGCCCCGCACGCCGTGGAACAAGACCGGGAAGTTGTTCTTGTTCGGGAGATCGTCCCAAGAGCTGAGGCAGTTTATGAGATCCAAATTGCCCTTAAAACAAAAATCATCACTGTTATTGTCACTCACTCAATACGAATCATAACGAGCAACCATAACTCTTTAAATATCGTTCATAATCATTAACTTTTATATTAATTAATTTTTATTAAATTTAACTATAACTAATAACTCGTCTCTTGTCTTAACACTCATGTCAACAAAATTCTCCTCTTCGATCACCTTGACTTTCAGCTCGTCTTCGTAGAACATGCAGGATGACAGGCCAATGATCGCCGGATGGCACCTGTAGTTGTCCACGAGTTTCGTGATGAGGAGGGGGTCGTAGCCCCCGTACTCCGCAAACCTTTCCACGTCCCTTGTGTAGAGAGGCAGGGAGCAGAGCCTTTCCAGGTAGGACAATTCCAGTCCGTACTCCTTGGCCAGAGAACTTCTCAACACTGGGCCCAGCTGTTGCGGGTCGCCAGCCAAGATAACCTTCAGAATTTCATTTAACATTATCATCGATATTCTGAGATAATGATCGAGCAATGGAGTTAGGAGTAAAAGTTGAAATTTATAATGGAATAAACCAATTCATTTTATTATCTATGTTTAACTCTATCCATCTCCACACAGGGCAGCAATTAGGATCATCAAAAACAACTCTCCAAAAGCGAGACAACCACAACAAAAAGCATCGTAACAAAACAAAAGAATAAAGCAACAATCCCTGATACAACACACCTTTGCACCAACACCAACATCTTCCTAACAGACCAATATCCCAACCTCGGCATCCACCCTCGAATCCTTCCCTAACATTCACCACTCACTTGAGCCGAAGACATCTTTGCGAGCGCCACGGCAACCATGCACTCGGGCTCGGTGGCTTGACCCGCTTCGTCGACGAAAACGTGAGTGAAGAGGACGATTTGCCTCGTCTGAGTGCCCTCGTACAGGTTCCCTGCCGTGCTGCACGTGCAGACGACCACGGTCTTGTCTTCCAGGGTGAGGCTCACATCGTCCACATTGGAACAAAAGGGTCGCACGCTCTGGGGAATTGCCTGGGATGATAGGACCATTCCGGTCAAGGTCATATAATAGCTCGGCAACGTCTAACTAGTTAATGTCAAACTCTCCTAATTTTGAATGATTTCCAATTTAATGTACAAATATAAAACCATAAAACTATTATTATAATAAACCCTCACGATAAACAAGTCTTTGAAAGAAATCCGAAATAGCTATGAAAAATAAAGACGAAAAAAGGTCATCGTTTACCCACCTCCTCTGACCTCAAGGCTGCACAAAGTCTGACCATATCGGTCTTTGACACCTGACCTGTCTCGTACAGCCTCTCCGTCAGCAGGTCGGCCGCACTGTTCGAAGGCGTACATGCCAGGATTCGAACCCTGGATCTTCCGGACAGCAACTGTAGGATTGTCTCTACGACAGTGATGGTCTTGCCTTAATTTGCAAAATAGAAAATCATAAAATGTTTGAACAGAGAGTTTCAAGAATATATTCATACAATACAATTGAAACATATAGATTCATCAATGAATAAGAAGATCAGATGGTTAAAGTAGCTTCATGGAAAAACAATTCTATTCCCAAAATGGGACAATAATCTTGCAATATGGTCACGTTTTTAACATCTGCTGAAACGTTTAGCAACATTTTAAGTCAAGTGGGGAATAGCAAAAAGACTTCATCCTGGATGGAAACTGACCAGTTCCAGGTGGTCCAAAAATAACGTAGGGTAGCGGTCTTGCCACCCCGCCCAGAATTCTTGCCACGGCAAGTTGTTGCTGCCTATTAAGAGACTGATCGAAGAAGTTGGCCCTACGACTCGTATTCCTTTGAGGGTTGTGATTGGCCCAAATCGACCCCTGACCCGGTAAAATGAGGTCGACCAGGGGCGGCTTTAGAGTGACCCTTGTTGGGAATAATACTGTTATAAACAATTTAATAATCTGTAAATGTTGAGTTTAATTGTAAGACTTAGTTTTAATTATTCTGATATAAATAGATGTCACTACAGTCTGGTGATCAGGTTAATTATCTGATAATCAGATTAATTAGAGCTTAAAATGGATGGAATGGAGCTAAAAACAAATGCAGGGATTCAATCGAAAATACGAAGCTTAATTACAAGATAGCAATTTTAAACAATATTATAAACAAATAATTTCCACAACATTCAGATGAGAAATGCTAGAATGTTTCCAGAACCAACCTTCCCCTTTGAACTTTGACACAAGTTCAAGGGCCCTATGACATCTCCTCCAAGTGCTCCTGCAATTCGAACCAAAACCATAGAAACCAGACTACAAGGTCGCCGTTGACCTATTGCGTCTGCCGCCAACGGCATGAAACAAAATCGTCTCGACCTGTTCACCTGGAAGCTCACGGAGTATTTCTGGGTCGGATCAAAGTTTGCATGAAACTCATTGGAGAACTTGAGCGACACGACATCATTCCTGACCTGCGAACCAATTGCATTAATACGAATCATCTTGTAACGCACTTAACAAAGAGATATAATAACTAATTAACATTATTAATGATAATGAGGCTAAACAACACTACATCATAATGAGCAGGCAAACAAAAACAACGACAACAACCTGGTGCACGGATCCCAGGTAGGAAACCTTTCCAGACAAAAGGTTCTCATTCTTCGACACGGTCAGTCGATCTCCGAGTATCAATGATGGCCTCCCCTCCAACAGACCAGGAACTTGCAGGTTCAAATATATTCCATCCACCTCAAATTCTGCCTGTGGGTGATGATTGTAACTTTAGAAATGGCACCATTGATATCTTATGTCATAATAATTATTATAATAATAATAACAATAATAGTGATAGTAGTAAAAAAAGTACTTTTTTTATGAGTCACTCACCTCTGGAATGTCAAAGTTCCTCATCTCGATCTCTTGCTGGACTTCCTCCATGTGCAGGAGAGCCTTGAACCTCACTTCGTAATTGAAGAAGTCAAGAGGCTGACAGAGTTTATGACAAACTTTCTTAACGAACCTTTTGACGAATTGTCGATAGCAACAACAACAACAACAGCAACAGGAGATTCAACAATAGCAACAACATCAGCAACAGTTCATAAAATTAACAAGGTTGCCCAGTGAATATTGGACAAGTGACAGGCAAAGGCAACTCACAGGAAGGGATCTTTAGTGTCTAATCCAATCAGATCCTAACCTAAGCCTACCCAGACCCATATCCTTCTTAGTTGAAAATCCATGGCAAACCAATAAAACTTGTGCCTGGGAGTAGCCAATTGCCTGTCACTTATCCAGGCATTGACCCACTGACCCTCCTGAGACAGGGCACGACCCTGACGACATCCCCCCCTTCGAGAATGCAGTCCTTCAACTCATCAGGCACTGTATACTGGAGGAGCTTTGCCCTAAAGTACTTCTTGTCCCTATTTTTTTAGAGTATTATGATTATGATAATGATGATGTTACTGGATTGTGATAAGGATGGGATTCGATTGACAAAAATTAGAAACCTGATGTTGACGAACTTGGGTCCGGGGACAACAACCAGGTCCCTGTTCTTTACTTCTTGCCTGGCCTTCTTGATCCTGTCGAGTGCATCCGACTTTCGGTGCAGGAACTGCTCCCTCTCCTCCTCCACCAGGGAAGGGTCCGTCACATCCACGGAGAGTTCCTTCCCGATCTTGAACTCAGAGAAGTTGAAGACTACCATCTGACTCTCTTTGCCAATGTGCCTGTGGATTTATTTAGCTTCAACTAATATTTTACCAGAGGTTCGGAAGTGTTCCAGTGGTAAAAGTAGTCGTTGCTTGCGATGCTTTGGTTTGCTTTATACTATTTTAATGCAGGATTGCAAAATGATGAAAATATAATTTCAAACCCCGACATTAATAATGATAAATATTATCATCATTACAATTAAATAATGGTCACAATGACAATAACAAAAATGCCATTAAACTGAGCAATCTTTAAAAGTTGTTTCCATTTCTAAACCACAAATGAATCGATTCCTTCACAAATGGCAACTTAAAAATGCAAGATAATGAAGGATTATTAAAAGTAAAATTCAAGGAAGCAACCAACTTGGCACAGCAGATGACGGTGAGTGCAACCACCATTCCAGGGTCCATGATCAAAGGGAGAGTTTCCTGGATCTTCTTAGACTGCTCCTTCAAACTGATTGAAATTATTTTCAATGGACCCAACTCCATCTGCTGAGACAGACCAACCATGTGGTAACTCATAAGAGTCTGGACTTCTGATCCAAGATTCCTAGATAGAAAAATTAAAGCGTAAGTAATATACTTTTGTAAGTTTACACTAAATCGAGATTGTTACTTTAATTCCACAGTAAGACACTTTTTAGAAGACACTTCAAGGAGTCCAAAATCCTCTCCAGTCACCTCAACTCCAAACTTGTCCCTCAAAAGTTTTTCAAGATAATGCATCTCGGCTTTTCTTCTTTCTTGTCTAGCTATTAGCTGATTCTTTGCATCTTCATCAGTCTCTGAGTCGTATATATTAGAACCCCATTCGTTGTAATCCTCCCAGAAGTTTGTACATTTGACAACAGACATGGCTCTCCAGTATTCCGAGGTTCTTCCTTTGCAAATCCTAGCCTTTACTCTGTCGCCAACCACTGGGAGATTCAATCCGGAGCATAAGTTGATATTGAATAGAATGTCGCCATCAATCAGTCCATAGAAGTCTTGTATCTTGGTTACAATTCCTTCCATGTCTTTCTTTGTCACTATCTCACGAACGTTTTCTCCATCAACCGACGAACCCTCCTCATCTTCGTCTTCTTCAACGTCAAAAAACTTTGTTAGGAATGGCCACATCTTTCCTACCTTAGTTTAAGCTTAATCAGTAAATCTAAAGTTAAGTTGAAACAGATAGACAATTGCCGGCATAGAGGCCTATAGCGCGCATTTTGCTTGCATTTGCATAAAGTCAATAATTAATACAACAACTAAAGGCTATTTTGGAATAATTTAATCTAAAACTTTATAAAAAAAAAGATTTTTTTTATTAATTTAGTTCTTCGAGTAAATGTGGATAAAAAAGAATTGCTATGGAAACGCACACTGCCTCAAAACTACTGCCAACCAGTTAAACTTTTGGAAGACATGGATCCTGAATTAGATATTGCGGAGTACGTTAAGAAACATAGAATAAATGAATTCTTTAACGAGATGCTCTCTCAACTATTATTCCATCGACCAGGTAACTCAATGGCGAATTTGCTAAGTGTACCACAGACTCTACAAACGTTTTCTATTTAAATTAAATGAAATTGTATACATGTCTTACATGCAAATTTTAATAACAGGTGAAAATTATTAAAACGTGTTAGTTCGTAGTTGACCTTTATTTCTAGATAACCCCATCACATTCATGAAGCAACTGGTTGAAAGTCGCCTCAAAGAGGGAAATGAAAAATCTTCCCAGCTTTTTACAACTAAAGACATTGAGGCTATGGTCAGAAGTCTTGATCCCACCTCATCAGGCTGTGTGACATTTGCACAGTACCAAAACAGTTAGAATTTCACCAATTATATGTAAAATGTAAGGTTCAAATTAACTAGAACCAGTAAGGGGGTTTCAAAATAATAACTAATTAAGATTGCATTTTGTGACATTGCATATTTCCTGACAAAGACTTATGCTTATATACACTGTTTCTCCAGCATTGGATTTACTTGGGTTAAAACCCAAAGAAGTTGAAGCATCAGAAAACATGGTTTCAATAGAAGTACTCAAAAGTGAAATGTAAGACAAACATTTGCATCTGTGATACAAATAAATAATTCAAACTTTATGTTTCCCATATTCATTTTATTTTCAGAAAAACTGGACTCTCTCAAAAACACTAGCAGTGTTGAAATTTGTGTTGCCATCAAATTATTGCATTAGATATAACATTATTGGACTTTATTTCCCGTAATTTTCGACAAAAGTATTCTTGTAATCTGAATTTTTGATGAGGACAAAGAATGTGATAGTTGAATGACAAAGCCTGAACTTCTTGCTCTGTAAGATGTCAATGAGCCTCAGTTCTGGGTCAACTTCACGCAATGTACACTCATCATTTGATTTTCTCTCCTCATACAGAATCTTAAAAAGTTGAAAAAATAAATCAGCATTGCATTGAGTTTAAATGGTGAATGATTTCACAATTTTCCAGATGAGAATTATTTTGAGTTTGTTAAATCTTTGCTATGCAAATTATTGTGGCCCATTACTTAACTAGATAATCGGGTCTCGTACATCTGAAATTCCAATTACCTCCAGCCAGTATATCACATCCTTATGCCTGATAAATTATCTCTAATTTAATGCCATATCATTGAAAAAAATTTATACAACCTCTATTGTTTCTGGTTTGTATTGTTCTCCTTCATCCCATCCTGCTGGTTGACTTTCATTGCCAAACATCAGCTGCACCTGATCACTGAATCTGTGAACAGATATGGCTTTTGGTTGAATCGACTGACTATATCTATATATTTGCAAATATAAATTCACGAGAGCGACCTTGCGTTTTCATGGAAGCCGACGATGAAATCCGATTGGTTGTGCTCGGGGTAGAGGAAGAGAACGGGCCAGGAAAGAGATTGGGTGTTGCCGTCGGAAACGAGCTCAACTCTAGACCCGTTGTATTCCTCCGACACCAGTTCAATCCATTCGTCATCTGTCAGCCCTGTCACACCCCTTTTCATGGAGAAAGTCTTTATGTTTCTGGCCTGCAGATAAATGTCTTTAGCTTTAAGTTTTATTAAGAGTTTCCAAACAATAATTGAGGATTTGAAAATGTACATTTAAACTATAAACTAGATAGAGCTCAGTAAAATAGAGCGTAGTACCTTGATGGCATTGACTATTTTGAGTTTCTCGGCCATCATCTTTCTTTCCTTCGCTACGGCCATTCTTTCATCTCTTTGCAATTTTTTCTAGAAAATTCATCAACTTTAATGGAGTTGTTAGAAAACAGAAATCGTTACTGTGACAATCAGGTGTACCTGCTGCTGTTCAGACTTATGCTGGGTTTCCACAAACTCCCTCTCATCTGGAAACACCTTTAAAAAAAAGAACAATTTTGTTATTTTTGTTTTATTGTGACTGCAACTGATAAATCTTTTAAATTAAGGAAAATCAAGGAAAACACAAGTGAGAATTTTAATTATCAACAACAAGAATTATTTCTCAACTAACAGACATGGCCTTCTCGCACCAAGTTATCACATCTGAATGTTTCTCTAGCTTCACGTAGCACCTCAAGGCTGGAGATTTCAGAAATAAAAGCCACATAACGTACATGACATATTATTGCAACAGATCACAACACATGTAATAAATTGGAGAAAACTCACCTCTGATCCAGGCCTTCTTGTGATGAGGAGAATTCTTAAGAGCAGACATGCAATCATTCAGTGAGGATCTGTAGTTTCCTGGTGAAACATCAATGCTTGTAATATTAACCATGCAGCGAATGTCAAATAATTGGTTAAAAATTTTATTCAAAAGAAAAATGATTTGCTGCGTTATGTCATTTTACTGACGAGAAACAGATTAGACAACTGAATGTCAACTGAACAAACCTATGTGGAAATGGGAAGCTGCTCTATTTGTATAAAGCACTGCCACCAGTTGTTTGTCAGTGGGCTTGCAATCCAGGCCAGCAGTGTAATTGTCAATAGCCCAACGATACTTCTTCCTTTCAAAGTTCTTGTTGCCATCCTCCTTATAGCTTACAGCATTTTCTTAATGATAGCATTTGCTAAGATATACTTCTTTCGAAATGTATTGTAGATTTATATTAAAAGAAAAACCCACCATCATTTGATGGGGATTCGTATTTCAAGATTTGAAGAGCTTCTAAAGCTGGAGTAAGAGGCTTGCTTTCGTCAAATTCAGTCATAAAGGCCGGATGTTGTTTCATTTCCTTTAAAACCAACAAAACCGCATGATAAATTAATACAAAGGTTAATTACATCTCCCTCTTACCTCAGCAATTTGATCGGTTGTCATGCCATCGAAATTGCAGTATCTTGGTTGATTCTGAGAATGTCTAATTCTCTCCTCAATAAATTCTTCAAGATCTTTATCCAGTTGACTGACAAGGCTTTCCATGATTTAAGATAGTTTAAGACACGAGCGTCACAAGAATCCAGATGCGCAGTAAACAACTGTATTATCGACAATCAAATAGCAACATAGACAATATATTCAATCTTATTTTAATTTTAAAAACTAAAGTTAGGCTCAAGATATAGTTTGGCGTTACTGATTATGTACTTTATTAATGCAAAATTACTACGTAGTGCAATTATTTATATTTCATTTTGTTTTATAGATTACAATCATTCATTCGTTAAATATTTTGACGGTTTTGTCACAATTATCTGTCTAATTAACAAACTAAATTTAGTAACAAAATTACAAATGTCATAACCATCTTCCACGGCTTCTTTAAAACTGTTTTAAAGCAGACGACGCGCTTGGTATTGAAAGCAAAATTATTGTTTACTCGCGCAACAACTGATTGCTGCACAAGCACAAAAGGCAAAAAGCACCTTTATTATTCAGGCACACGGCGATTGGCGCTGAGAAAGGTCGGCGCATTCTCTGCTTGGAGTCGCATTGCTGACGATTTGACCTCAATCGGATACAAATTCATTTTCGACTGATCGGCCTTTTTGAAAATAAAATTCTAATCTTTTGAATATTGATTCGTACGCTGATCTCTAACGGAAATTATTTCGATAGTGCTCCATGTTCAGTTGGCGTAAGGCTTACAGTTCGTGAGATGTTTTTTTTATCAGAAATTTCATTTAATTATTATGTGTAGATAAAGTTCAATTTATATTTAACTATTAATGAATAATAATAGGGGTGTTAAAACCATGAAATTGTTATAAATCCTCTTTTTTGTGAGTTGTTTTATTATACACTTAACAAACCCTTATCTGTAAAATTGTGTTCTTATAATAAATGCAATAGAAGAAAGCCAGGATCTACAAAGTTTAGTTTGATGCCTTTAAATATTTATGTCATTCTTCCAACTTTTAGTACATGATAGAGAATTGTTTGTAATTGAGTTTTCAGAATAACAATATCCTTAAATTGTAAATAAAATAAATATGTGGATTTTGGGTTGGCTCTGTGTTTGAGCACTTGAACATTGTACGAGAGCCTCTCGTTACTCATTAGCATAGCTGTCATTCTTTAAATTTCACTTTCTCTTCGATGATAGTATTTCACTGGCATGATTTGCAACACAGAAACATGCAGTTAAACATTCCGTAACGCTGTTTAACATACTCAATGAGGATTATAAAGAATCAATGCTTTGATGGTTATTGCTTTATGATGTTTAATGAAAAAGTCTTTGTTCACATGTTTCTTATTTTCATAAGTTAATTAATTTTGATGACACTTGGCATGTACAATGTTGACATCTATTAATTTATTGTAATACCAATAGTATTATCAAGGTATACAATTAAACATGCAGCTAAAAATTTTAAAGAACTTAAGTGTTCATGACAACCATGCTGCAGATTTTTATGTGAAATATTGTGAATATTATTCTTAATATCATGTTACTGTTACAAAGTCTAACACCTGTTTTTTGTCCTTATTTATAACCAAAAATAATGCATTTTAAATAATCATTATTAATCTTTATTAACAGAACTCTAAAGTGATGTCAGCACAGGACGATCTACTTGTGGCCAGTAGTGACAGTTTCTGGGAGATCGACTGCTACAAGAGGACCGTCAAACGGACCGAAGACGGATTCCTCATGTGCGGAGAGATCATGAAGATGCTCCAGGAGAGAGCAGACATCGAGAAAGACCATGCCAAGAAACTGAAGGCGTGGTCAAAGAAATGGAATGAATTTCTTGACAAAAGTGAACACCTTTGGAATCACAAATTCTTTGTCTCATGTGATGCTATTTCACTCGCATTTTCTTGATCAAGGTTCAGAGTATGGAACAACAAAGTCAGCCCTGAAGGGATCTCTGGATGAGTCGGACAGATTGGCAGACGTCCACCTCAAGATCAAAGAGGAGCTGCTGTCGGGAGTGCAGAGCGAAGTGAAGGAGTGGAGAAACGACAACTATAAGAAAGTCATCATGGGCACCTGCAAGGAGGCTAAGAATTTTGAGGAGGATTTCAAGAGGGTGAGTAAGACTTTGACGTCATCATCAAACGATTGGAAACAAATGAAACAACATAACAAGTACTTCTTGGGTTTCTTGAGTTTGACATTTATGATTGATTACTTGAAACTTTACTACATTTGAGTTTGACATTTATGATTTACTTGAAACTTTATGACATTTGTGTACATTTGTTCAATCTAATTCTTCATTGGTACCCACTCATAGGCTCAGAAACCTTGGGGCAAGAGACTTGCTAAGGTGCTCAAGTCTAAGAAAGACTACCACATGGCATGCAGGTTAGAGAAGACAGCTGTCAACCAGGAAGGCAATGCAAAGAACAATCCTGAGGTGTCGATGGAACAGGTAAATGCTAATAAAATAATAAAAGTAATAAAAGCAAAAACAGTTATTTTACCACTGTACAGCAGCACTATCGACTTGATCGTTGATAATGATGTTCTAGCTGAGAAAGTTTCAAGAAAGGGTCGATAAGTCGAAGAAGGAAGTCATTCTGAGCAAGGAGAGGTATCAACAGTCCCTGATCGAGTTGAAAGCGTACAACGGTCGGTACATAGAAGACATGGCCGAAGTCTTCCAGAAGACTCAGGACTTTGAGGACAAGAGACTGAATTTCCTCAGGGGCATGCTCTTCAAGCTCCACCAAGTTTTGGATCTGACTAAATATACAGAGTATGTCTATTTAGTTACTAGGATAATTATTGTTGCCTGCTCAGAGGCTGCACTACTTATTACGTGATTGTTAACAGGATTCCAGCCATATACAGAAGCTTCTATAACACCATAGACACCATCGATCCGAAACGAGACTTATCTTGGTGGTCGGAGAATCATGGCACGGACATGTCCATGTCTTGGCCCTCGTTCGAGGTTGTTTTGATTCAGTAATTGGCTAAACATTATGCTAGTAGGAGATACTTTATCAATAAACTATAAACTGTTCTTAATCTTGAAAGGAATACGTCACTGAGTTCCATAGCATCACGAGCAAGGAGCGAAAGAATGCGGACGGGGCCGTGCTCCTGACGCACGTTCACAAGAGCGACTCTTTACCATCGCCTCCAGAAGAGGCAGTCCCCGTTCAGTGCTCTCCAGACAGCAAGTCAGTGCCTGATCAGACTCTTTGTCAGGCTGCTTTTAACTCAAACAATCTTGTACCCTACCAAAGCTCCAGCTCACCAAGAAAGACTCGACTGGACAGCATCCCAGAAAACGACGTGGGTTCTCCCAAGACTCCTCAAGAGGGCAATGCTAACATGTTGAAAGGGGTTCGAGTCAGGGCTCTGTATGACTATGAAGGCCAGGAAAAAGATGAACTCTCCTTCAGTGCAGGTGATTGGTCAGAAGAAGCCATATATATTTATCTATTGGAATTACTTAGCCCATTTTGATTTCTATGGCTTGCTAATGTGGGAAAAAACTACTTTTAGACATTTTCAATCTGATGTGAATCGGTGTCATTTCAGGAGAGATATTCCTAAAGTTGAGGGACAAAGACCAGCAGGGATGGTGCACCGGGTGCAGGAACGGACACGTGGGTCTCTATCCGGACAGCTACGTCGAAGTTCTGAGCGAAACGGCACTCTAAAGACGAAGGCCCCCACCATTTTGTGTTTCACTTTTCGTCATGCTTTCACCGCATCGTTCGACTTCTATGCAAAGCAGCATCGAGTTCCGGATCTACGCGTCATTGCATATTTTTCCATGGTGTTTTTTTCTCAGCTGTTGTTTCGGTGAGGATCTCCAGCGTTTCGATCACATATTTCGATCAATGCACGTCAGGCTCAACCGGATCATCTTTATTGTCATCCAAAATTTATGGGTCTTTGGTATGCGATTCACGCTTTGTTTGTGATTCTGAATGTTTTCCCCCAATCAAACACATCCCCACACTTACTATGAAGTCGATTTATGTGTTGTATCGGACACCTGCACTTTAATAGCAAAATCCAGTTGCCAATTTATGAACAAAATTAAATAATGCTTCGATCAATACCAGTCCGCAATTCATTAGACTCAATTAGTTAGCAAGAATAAAGTCTTGTCACCAGGGTAGCCCCATTGGCTGGGGATTTTGAAGGTAGGACATCACGACTGCAGATATGGACAGCCTGGAATTGGAGAAATAGTCATCACCACACCTCTAAATATTATATGTTCTATTACACATATTAGATTAGATCTGTGGTCGTTTGGATTCATGTTAAAATTAATACCTGCGTAGGCCATGAGGAATTGTTAGATTAATCATATGATTTTTTTGGTAAGCTAGCACATAAATTGTGTTATAGCAAGGTGGAATATCAAGATACCAACATGAAACTGCTCAGCATCTGCTTGGCATCTTCAGATGAGCGTGTGTTTGCGAAACAAATGAAAGCACAGTAAACAGCGGCCCAGGCGCACCACTTCATCTGAGGAAAAAAAATGGTGCTCATCATGGGATGATTAGTAAGGCCGTCCTATGAGTGCAGTACAATAAATTATTATTTAAAAAAAATGACGGGTGACAACTCTTAGTATTTAACTGCTCAATCACGATAAAAAATATTCATAGAATGGTTGTTTTCTATGCTGTATGTACCTTCATCATAAGGCCACACATGCTGAAAGCCATGCCCAAAAGATTCATGTAGTCGGGAGTAGGATCGTCATTGGGAGAGCCTGTGGGGGGTGGCTTGTATCTGGAAATTAGGAGATACTGAAGTATACTACTATATGACGCGATAGCACTGTCCACGAAAATGTTTATATTTCCCACCTGTGCACTTTTTGTGGTCTGCGGGGATCAGTGCTGTTATTGGTAGCCATGATTTACTTCAAACGATAGCCAGGTCAAGAGTCAAACGGGTGACTTCCGCTACCGCTGAGTGCTCAGAAGAAACGAATCAACGAATCAAAACAAGATGTTCATCCATCATGGGTCAACATTTGAATAAAAGCAAACAAAAATTCGTTTCAACATTAATACACAAGAAATCTTTCAGAATATTATTTAGTATTTCTAAAAATTAAGCAGGTGCCACTTTCAATCATCGTCAGGTGAAATAATTGTCGCGCTTCTAAACTTAATTAAAACCATGCATTTCTTTACATTTAGATTTTAAAAAATTATCCATAAATTTTAAACAACGTCAAACCATTGACGAAGAGCAATAAACGTATAGGCCTCTATCGCCGTGTTTACCATAACGATCGTAAATCCAACTCCAGCCAAGTTCTAGATTTAGTTGTTGCTCATTTTGCATCGCTTTGGCTCAGTTACTGACGAGCTTCCCCTTAGGTTGACTTTACTTCATCCTTCCTCCACAAACACCACGGTTGTGCCACCACAATCTTTTGTCGTTTCCAAACGATTACCACAATTAATTTGTCTTCATTATAATCATTTCGGGAGGGGCAAGATGCTTCCACACTAACTCAGAACCAATACCATAGGCTCCTCAGGCAACCATTCTAGCAAAGCAGTCAATCAAATCACATAATTTTTTTCCACAATCGTACATCAAAACACATCACATCGAATGGTCAAAGAGAGAAGAAGCACCAAAATTTAACCAAAAAAAAAAGAGAATGAAATTATGTGGTTAAAAACTTCACAAGCAATATGCATGCAGTTATGCAGTTTGATCGGTTATGCTCATAAATAATTTAAAGAAAGTCAGTGAAATTACAAATTCACGTCTCTAATTTGCCGTCTTTAGTTTTGAATTTCAGAGAAAATTATCATAAAATGCTTCTTGTATTCCTCTAAGAAGTATCCTCAACCTACAGCTCGGGAATGGAGTGGTCCATCTTTTTCTTAACAAGTCCCCAACCGATGCTAGATGGGGAAATAAATTAACTTCATAAATATTTATTTATGAATTCCATATAAAATATTCTTCATTATGATCATTACAAGCCTAATCAAAGCAACTCTTTTATCCATCGAATGTTAAATGCAGTGCAATACAATAACTGATAAACCGACTTTAAAGTCAAACTTTAAATCCATTACTTTAACTTTAAATAAAATGCAAATAAAAAAATATTTTGAACTCTTAATTATTATCAATTATTATAAAAAAAAAACTTGGCGAATTAAACCAAATAAATCATAACTTGGCAAGACCGAGATGAGAAAATTTAAAATAATTGATAATTAAATGACTCCAAAATGAACCCCATGACCTCTTCATGATGTGTTCAAAGATGAACGAAGGAATGATCGTCACGGTGACCGTACGCCCGGTGCCATCGACGATCTCTTTCACCTCCTTTTCCTGCACGAATAATTAATTTACCGATCCTTCGAATAATATTAAATTCATTCATGAATAATTAGCCGATCGATTAATAATTAATTAACGTTGCTTAAGAAAACAACCATTAATAATGCCGAGGAGGCACAAAGTTTCTTGACAAAATTTTGTGACTAACGCAGGACGAAGTTTCATTATTCATTGAACGATTAGCAATTCAGGAAACCATAGAAAAATAACTCTAGAAAATGATTAGCACAAGGGAAATTCAGAAAAGGTTAAGAAATACAATTACAATCTAGATCATGATAAAACAATTGAATAACAAGGGCAACAGAAATACATCAAAGCAGTTTCTACCACTCGTTGATAATAAGGAATAATAATATCAACAATGAATATTATTACTATTATCATCATCACCACCATTTAACTACAACAAGGCAATAAGGAATAATAACAATAATAATAATAATCATCAATATCATCATCATCATCATCATCATCACTCAACAACAACAAGGCACTGGTACAAAGTACAGACGAAAGATCAACCAAAACAGAACAACATGGCAATGAATTGACGGACAGAACGTCAACCAAACAGACCTTCAATCCGACGACGTTCCTTCCGTCGATTTCAATGACGTGGTGGTTGATGAGTATTCCGTTCCTGGCAGCAGACGAGTCTTTCACAATGGAGGTGATCTTATTCTCCTTGAACATGAAGCCCAGCGTTCCAGTACTGTCTTTCTGCAGGGTAACGGTTCTTTCGAATGGCCTGTCACGATTATATTGTACATGTAATCATCTGATCGTTACATGTAATCATCTGATCGTTATATGTAATCATCTGATCGTTATATGTAATCATCTGATCGTTACATGTAATCATCTGATCGTTACATGTAATCATCTGATCGTTATATGTAATCATCTGATCGTTATATGTAAATAGAGACAATGATCTCTTCTTTGTAAGGATGAGTAATAATAACAATGATGATCATTATGATCATGATCATGGTGATGGCAATCTTTCCTTTAACAAGGATGGTTCATCAGAGGAATCACTCACCTATCTCTAACAGCCATTGTTATTCTTCCTGGAGCAGCTTTTTTGATGACCTTTGAGACTTTATCATTATCCCATCCAGCCACTGTTTGTTCATTTATCTGAAGGATCTGATCCCCAAACCTCAGTCCAGCTAATGCAGCTGGTGAACCCCTCTCGACAAATGATACGAAAATGCCCTATGGTGTGGAATGTTAAAGCAGTGTTAGTCACTGAAAACTGTTGGCTTCCACAAGTTGAGTTATTCAATTAATTCGAGCATCTTAAACCTTCATTAATCGATGTTTATTTATTATTAACTTATCATTTATCATGATTAATTACCTTATTCACTGATTGTAACTTCAGTCCAACTTTTCCATTCTGGTCCTTGCACAGAACCACTTGTCTGACACCCTGCTTAACCTCGGCTCTCATGAGGCCTGGATCATTTCCAGTAACAGGTGCCACCTGTATCTGATTTGATTGAGTAGTCCTGATGGTCATCTTCAGAATCATGAAAATATGGTTAACAAAAAAAAAACCTAAACTATATGTATCTAAACAATAGCATGAAATAAATAAGTGAATAAAGTACATGTTCAAACCTGGTTGGGATTAGGAAGTGCCACCTGATTTTGTTGCAACAATTCTGGGGTTAAATTCAGCCCCATGTACTCCATCAAGTTTGGATAAAGAGCAAGTTGGGAATCAGTGGATGGGAGGAATTCTTGAGGCATGATGGCTGATGCTGACGGGCCATTGTTGAAATTTTGAAAATGCTGTTGACTCTGCCATCATCAAAATCCAGTTATTACAAAATGAACTTTACTTAAAAATCAATAAATAAAACCTGGACTATTTGATCAACTTTCATATCCTCAAGACTTGGATACAGACTCATTTTTACCGACAAACAATTCTAGAAACTATAAAAACGCAACTATACTGCCTTTAAGCAAAATAAAATCCGGTTAATAGTGATTCAATGAAGCAGGCACAATACGACAGTGAACTGTTCCTATATAATATTCATCTGCGCAACACAATTGTAAATCGAATTCATTTAATTTACTGTCTCGAAAAATAATATTTCAATTTTTACTTTAAATTATAATTTGTAATTGTGAATAAAAACTAATTTATAGTCTGTTAATTACTTTTAATAAATTAATTTGAATACTAGTTTTTCATGAAATAATTCATAATGAATCAAAGTCTAAAATTTTCTGCCTTCAAATCATGTGAAGGCATTACTCACTATTGTTCAGTAAATTAGAATTCGTGTTCGTCACTGGGATTTACAAATTATTTTGTTAATGTCGTAATAGGATAACTTCCCCAATTTTTCCAATATATCTTTTTCAGTCAGTCTGAGAACCTGATCATTATGAATCCAATAAAGTGAATCATTGCTTTGAGCAATTTAAAAAAAAAAAGAGATAACACCAAGAATTTCTTTCTCAAAAAATGAGAAAGTGCTAGCAGACGTCGGATCTCAAAGGCTGAGGGCATCGTGCTTTGGACGTTTTAATATTGGACCATCATCATCAAGAGCGGGTGTAAAGGAGGACAAAACGCCAAATTATTATGCCTTCCAAACGGGAGAAAGCAGATTTTGTCATTGAATTGAATAATTACGTACATTTTTCTTGAGCCTGTCCTCAGCAATTTTTTCTCCCTCCAGCAGGTTTTGCCACTTTATCAAATGACATCCCTTTTCCTATGAGCTGCGCTTTATATAACGAGTACTAAATACAATAAAATAAACATAAATAATGATAGCTATAACCTGCGTCTTTTAATTATGCTTTGAGGGACTTAAGCAGATTCATTCATTTCTATTCTGCGACTTGATCGAAAGAGTTTTACTATTTAAAAATTAGAAAAATACTGAGATAACATTTTAAAATAAATGTTTATTTTTTTTGTAAATGATGTAATGCTTTTGACGAGAAACATCCGCTCCACACAAAAGTATTTCTGTAAAATCACGGCTTTTACTTTTAAGCTAAGCTGGCAGAGAAGTAATGAACTTGCAGACAAGTGTTTGGAATTAGGACCATTACATGCATATGTCATTCATTTTTTAACATGCGTTTGTCAAATTGGCTATTTCGGAGTGCGAGCAAAGCTATCGACTATTATGGACGCTACCATCCAAGCGTCCTTTCCATCCAACAGTTCGTTGACTTTGGTTAGAGCCTAGGAAGTTTAAAGTGAAATACTCGTGGAAACATTAATATTTTTAATTTTAACACAAGGGAGGAAAAATAATTCAGCCAAGAATTCCTTTTTGTTTTTACGAAAAGAAATACCTGTTAGACTTGCAAATATAATGAAAGAAATACAGCTTTTACCAGAGCCTTTGTTGGAAACAGATGCTGTCAAAACAGTCCGAGGATGGTATGGAATTGCTAACAATAACACTTTTACAAATTTTGGAATTCAGTATCTTTTTTAAAGGTATGAACAGAGTTTTGAAGATATTTTGGAATTTGAAGAGGCAGATGCAAACAGTGATAAAACACTCTCAAAGTGATTATTGTTTTTTGCCTATCACTTTCATTTGCTGTAAATTTCATATTTTTGACAAAACATTTTATTTCCATAAAATGTTGGTAAAGGTTCTTGACGACTTTGGATACCATTAGGAACAGACACTTGTCTGTTGTTGAGACTATGGCCGAAGGAGTTGTGAAACTGAAAGATCTGGTGGCAGATAAGGAACTGCGGAGGCTTGATGAAAGGATCCATTACTTCCTGGATAGATTTTACCTAAGTCGTATCAGCATCAGGCTCATAATTCACCAGCACCGTAAATTTCTGATGATATTGAAAAAATAACTTTTAACTTAAATTTTTAGAAATATTTTAACATTTCCAGGGAATGTTTGGCTTTTATTTTTACTTGTGTTGAATGGCACATTTTTCTATAGATTAGGTTGATAGCATTGGGAATCATTAACAGAAGCATCAAATTTTTAATTATTTGATTTTAATTCCCATGATTTCAGCATTCCAGATTAATAATAATAATAATAATTTTTTTGTTTTAAATATGACAACTATTTTGTTTGACCAGAATGGCTTAGTTAAGTTATTTTGTTTGTTGTTGTTGTTGAGATTGACATGACTTTTGAGATGTGGCTTTTTTGGGCTCTAGTTGAGACCTGGCATCACAGAGTTTTTGGCTATTGCTTGCAATAGCTTGTGAATAAACGAACAATTATAATAATAATGATAATAATAATAATAATAATCGTGATGGTAGTGGTGTTGTTAATGATGAGCTAAAAGAAGAATCACACAGTCATAAATTGATCGCAGTGCTTCTGTTTGGAAACACTTCTGAAGCAAACTCAAGTTCCATTGGCTGCTTTGATCCCAGTTGTGATGTACTTGCTGTTGCCAAAGGTTTGTAACATTTCAAATAGGATTATTATATTATTATATTTCAAAAAGATTTCTTAAGAGTAATTTTTGATTTAAGTTCAATTATTTCACTTCGTAAGATTATTTCAATGGTACTGTTTTATGTTTATGTGTATTATAATATAGCTGTTATGCCTAACTGAAAGATCTATTATAATATAGCTGGTATGTCTATTTTAAGCTCACTTTTCCATTAGTACTTTATGTAGTTTGTTCAATTTGATTAATATGATGAATCATTAATGTGTTGACAAGCAGGCCTGCAGTGCATTTAAATTTGTCTTTCCAGATGCTTATGAAAATGCAAGATTCCTATGTGAACAGTATTATTCTGCAGCTCCTTCTTGTAATTTTTCAAGTGTCAAACGTTAGTATTCACATCAGCAAAACCTTCTTAGTGGTGACCACTTAATAGGCTATTGTGTGATTATTTGATTAATTGTTTTTTGTGTATGTGAGAAGTAATTTACTTCTGAAAAGGTTTCTTTGAATCATGGTCAATAATATTTTATATTATATTATTTTATATAATTATTTATATAATGTTTCACTTTAATCAAATTCATAAATAAATGATTTTTTTTTCTTGAAAAGGTGAAGCTGATGAGCTTATAAGGAATTATTGTTAATTATTTTATAAAATAAAATATAATTTATTATATTTGTTTATTATTTCATTGAAGCGTTTGACAAGGATGAACATGGTGATCGAGTCACCATGACTTATGTGCCAGTTCATCTTTACTACATATTATTTGAACTCTTCAAGGTGCTGTTTAAATTATTTTTTCTTTTTTTTTGAAGTATCACAATAATATTTTCGAGAAGTATTTTATAGAACTCTTTAAGAGCTGTGGTTGAATTTTATGAAGACAAGCAGCAAAATCTTCCCCCTTTGGATCTCCTTGTTTGTAAAGGGCGAGAAGATGTCTCTATTAGGGTTTGTCTGTTTTTCCATTTTTATGTTGATCTTGCAATGTTGCTTCAATTTCAGCTTGCAGATCAAGGAGGTGGTGTTCCAAGGATGGATATGGAAAAGATCTTCAATTATTTGTATTCCACAGCCACACCTCCAACTGACAATGCAGTTGGTGAAAATGCACCCCTGGTTGAGTATCAGTCTGATATTTATCTGTTTAGCAATGATTGGATGACTTTACACAGAGTTTTATATCTTTGAAAGGCTGGATATGGTTATGGTTTGCCTTTGGCACGTCTGTATGCCAAGTATTTTAATGGAGATCTCATTCTAAATACCGTTGATGGCTTTGGTACTGATGCACTGATTTATTTAAAGGTGAGATGTTGATTAGTTTCTTTTGGTGAGTATGTTCTGAAATACCATTATTGAGATCATTTACATCAGGTTCTGCCAAAGGAAGCAAGTGAAATATTGCCCATATACAACAAGACGTCATTGCTCAAATACTCTGATCATGTTAGAGTTAAAGATTGGAGCGAACCTCATCACAAAGAAGATTGATTATATTTTCTGATAATGAGAAGTGTGCTGGTTTCGTGCGAGGTCGTGCGCTGGGTTCATCATTGGTCCGCCCTTATGTAAAAATTTTAGTTTTAATATTTAGATTTAAAACCATGGAAAGCGATTTTTAAATTGTGAATCGAGTTTGTAAAATAAATGGTCTATTGACCTACGAGTGCTTTGTTGTCTTTTTTTCTCTTGCATTGGCTATTTACAAACAAGCCCTCGGATTTTTTTGGATCGCCAAGCAGCGCAGTAAAGTTCTAAAGTAAAATAATGGCTTTGCTGGTGGTACTTTTGCGCAATCGTTTGCTTAAAATGTGAGATGCCATTTGGCATCCTGAGTGGCGGATGGGTCTTGCTCATTGCGCCAGCCTCACCATGAACAGCTGCATTGGATCCCTGGGTTTCGGCGAGCAACTCATGAATGAGGTCGAGTTGGCGATCAAAGAGTGCTCGGCAATGAGATTGCAGAACTTACTTGAGGAAAATAAACCGTCCAAATCGCAAATCAACTATAGAAATTTGTTGCACCAGGCCGCTTGGCTAGGTCATACTAGCTGCGTTCAGCTTCTTCTCGACTATGGGGTAGAACCTGATAGACCTCATACTAGTAATGGCTGTACACCTCTCCATCTAGCCCATTTTTGCACAATTGAGGATAGGGACTGCTGCAAGACTATTCAAATGCTGGTGGGAGCTGGGGCTGACATAAACAATCCTGGAAGCCGCCGATGTGGAAAACTGCCATTGGGTCATGCCATCCAGCATCAGAGGGCTGAGTCTGTCCAGGCTCTGTTATGTAAAGGATGTCGTGTGAACTTGAACTCCATCATGTTGGCAATGGACATCGGGAATTTTGCCATCTTTGAAATGCTGGTCATTCATGGTGGAAGCTGTGGACCAAAGCTGGAAGACAATCCTTATTGGGGCAAAGTATTGCAAAGGTAATGTTGTCAATGTTGGTTTGTCATGTACTCAAAACAACATATTCCATATTATCTTTTCATAATTGTAATTTTTGTCATTATCATGGCTATTCAAGTAAATTATCCAAAATGAGATCTCAAAAAAAGACAAATCATTTGTTCAAATCAATTCAGGTTCATTCAGCTGCCTCTAAAGCCAAGGGACCTATCCAAACAAATGCTGAGGCTTATCATTAGGGCAACTCTAACAAAGTCGGAGGTGGAAGACTCAGTCCAAAGAGGTTCAGAGCGCCCTGAATTCCATACCAACTGCGAAAATAGCATCCCCGAAGGAAGAGAAGCAGCTACAAACTCGACAGCTAGTCAGGAAGTCCGAAGGATGTTAAAAAATCCACTCCACAAACAACTGGCCTTGATACTTCTTGATGGCCTCCTTAAGAATGGTTTCCTCTTGAACAAAAACCTGGCAATTTTGGCTGCCAGGAATGGCTTCGACAGACAGATCCTGAAGGCCTGTCTTCTACACCCTCGGTCCCTAAGGGACATGTGTGCATCCGTTCTCAGGTCACTTCTATCGTCGGCAAATGGAAACGTGTACCACGGCCTCGAGCTGATTCAAATGCCCTCCCTGCTACGGAACTTTGTTTTGCTGGCTGACCTCCGTTGACTCGTGCAAAATAAGTTTTTATAGATGCCCAGTTGATGCATTTTGCTCACATGTTCATGATTACGGACCTCCGTTATGTATCGCTGACACTTTCTAGCATTGCGGACAGTTCTATGGTCCACCTCAACTATTGCAAATGTCCACAATAAAATCATGGGAACAGTTGTGCACAATTTATTCTCCTGAACAAAGGAAACAAAGGAGCCAACAATGTACAAATGCATAGAGACAGGCTTAACAAGTACAACTTGTACAGTTATGTTTATGTAGCGGCTGATGTTTTCAGGAACGTTTTGATTGGTTATAGCCTTGGGTCCCTATCACATTGTGAGCTCCTGTTGAAAAATGGAAAAATGATCATTAAAGCCTACAAAATTAGCAATGTAAATAACTCGTCACTGGGTTTAACTCACCATAATGGCATTGACGATGTCGTTCTGATTGCTCTTGAGGGCTCGGATGGCCTTCTTTCTGGACACGCCGGCCTGCGACATCACCAACTCGACATCCTTGAGTTCGATTCCAGACTCATCGAGCTGCAAGACATCATGGTGGTGTTATAAAAATTCAGCCATTGAAATCATCTCAATATTTGCAAGAGAAAAAAAGTGGAGTGACAACACTCCGAGTCTACCTCGTCATCAGAATCCTCAACGGCAACTTGAGAAATTACACTGCTAGTTTCTAACGTCTTCACCGGCTCAGCTGTGGCCTTGAACTTCTCTGCTGCGGCCATCTGGGCCTGCTGGCTCATGTCTTCGATCTGTGGCCAATCAATTGTTTGTCACAGCTTTCACTTAGTCAACAATTATGCTTAATTACAGTTGATTTTCCTGAGCTAAGCTAGGAGGATGTGTTACAGTTTAACTACAATTACCAATTGCACTAGAATTAAATTCATCTTAGGCTTTAGGCAAGCACATATCTCGTGCTATGTACATGGTGCAGCCAAACTGTAAATAATTACTGCAATTGTAATTTACAAACAACTTAATTATAAAATACGTGCACCCATTACGGGCACACAAGTCTTGCCTTGGCCTCTCCGAAGACAATGTATGTTTCAGATGAAGGATTCTTGTATACGTCCGGCGAGTCTATGATGAAGAGAATGTTCTTGGCCTTCCTGACGGTCACTCTGCAGATGCCGTGTATGGGCTTGAGGCCTGCAACATGGTCAAAGTTCGTCATGTCATGGGGAATGTCACGTGCAATTTTATAGAAACGGAATGCACAAGAAACTCACCGAGTTTGGCGAGCGCCTTTCTCGACTTCTTTTCGCTCCTGCTCTGCTTGGAACGAACGTCATCCCCAGAATTGAAAGTTCTCTCTTGGTGCTGAAACACATAAGTGTCCATTCACATACTGATTCATTCTGAGAATGAATGCAATTACAGTACCTTCTCGATGTCCTCTTCATCTGAGGCAGCAGATCCAATGCTAGGACTGGCTGTGGCCTGAGAATTGAGCTTCTCTTTTGCAACAACGGGAGATGCAGCAGCTTTAGCATTCTTGTTCTTTGACTTGCTCTTCTTCGACCTTCCTCCCGTCTGATTGGAGTCAGCCGGGAGAGGCAGGTTCTCCTTGTTGCCCTGAGACCCGACGCTGCTGTCCTTGTGGGGTTCTCTGGCAGCTTGCTGGACTCTTTGGTTCTTTTTCTTCTTCTTAGAACTTGTTGCCTCATTGAATGAGCTTGAGGTGCTTGGAAGTTCTTCTGGCTGGGTTTCCAAAGCAACTTCTGCTTTGATTTCCATGTGCATGTCGACAGTCTCAACATTTATCACGTCGATAGAATGCCCTTCGACTTGAACTTCACTCTCTGGAAGCACTTCATTCACCTTGTGGACAGTTTCGACTCGAGACTCCTCGACAACTTGTTGAATGTCCTCACATGTATCCTCAGTTTGATGACTGGATTCAACAGGAGTCAATTCAAATGTTTCGTCAACAACATCATCTGATTCTTGCACGGTTTCAATTTGTTGCTCGGCACATACGTGGGGAGAAAATTCGGGCAGTTCTTTGGTCGAGGTAGCAGCTTCAGTCGAGGTAGCAGCTTCAGTAGAAGATTCAAATGCTTCACTAACAACTTCATTCACTTCTTGAAGACCAGAATTATAATCCATTTCTTCAACTTCTTGATGAGCATTTTCTTGCTGATCAGCCTTGGATGGTCCATTGGTCAAAGCCTCAACAGAAGGAGATTCAAAAGTTTCATGAACTTCATTCAATCCCTGTTCAGGAACGACAGGAAGAGACACCTCAGATAGTTCTTTAGTCAATGTTGTGGCTTCAGAGGAAGAATCAAACTCCTCATAAATGATTTCATTCACTTCCTGGATGGCCAGTGCTTCTGGTCTATTGACCTCAGATGTTTCAGATATGACCTCTTCAGAAGAATCAAGTGTTTCATGGGGAGCATTGTTCACTTCCTGTTCAGTTTCAACTTCTGACATGGATTTTGCTGACTGACAAACTTGAGAGGGTTCAGAAACTGCCACTATGGGAGTTTCAGGCTCTGTTTCATGAAGAGCTTCACTTTGGTCTTGAACAGATTCTTGTGTTGGTGAAACATGGGGTTCATCTCTGACAATTTTTGGTGCCTCCTCAGTTTCTGTTCTCCTACTGGTCTCTAAAATTTCCGTGCATTTGTCTTCGTGCATTGTGGGATTATAAGTCTTGTCATCGTCTTCAACTTCATTAATACTGTTTGTGGCACCGGTTATAAGAACATCTTCCTTTGGCTCCACTAATTCAAGGCCAGAAGGGACTGGTTCATCTGAAGGTAGAGTTTGAATGATCTCTTCTTGGGTGGGTTCAAGTTGTCCTAAACCTTCTTGTTCTTGGGCAACAGTGTCATTTTGAGTCAAAGTTTCCTGCTGAGCAGAGAAACTGATTTCTTCAAGTTCTGCTCTCTGCTCAATTTTTTCCAAATCTTCATCTTTGATCTCAGAGACAAGCATTGATGTGTGAACATCATTGTCAACTTTTAATTCTACAGTTAAATTTGAAACTTCTACATTAACAGTTTCCTCAGTTGTATTTCTTGATATCTCGATTTCATTATTAGATACACAGTCTTGAGCAACAAGGCATGATTCATGTGATTCTACAACAATTCCACTTGGCTCAATATCAAAAGAAGGAATAAGGTCATTATTGGTCAATTGAGCTGCCAAAGAAACATCAAAGGAGGGATCCACAGCATCCTCAAAACTTGATCCTTCTTCTTTGATCTCCAAAGATTCACAGACATCCACAGTAGGAACTTCACCAGTGGGTTTTGATTCCTCTTCAAATGTAACTTCTTGTAAATTACATTTGGAATCAACTTCCACCTCCTTAGATGTCGTACCATCTTCTATTTCTAGTAAGTCTCGAACTAAGGCCGTCTCGTTTGTCGTGTTGGTAAACAAAGCACCTTCTCCGTCAAACTGATGAGCGGCACTTAGAGGGTTACACATCTTCCTGGCAAGTTCTTCCAGTTGAGATGAAACAATGTCATCCTCAAAGACTTCTGCAGGGAAAGAGTCATCCTTGCTAAGGTTTTCAATCAACATCTCCAATCTCTTTTCTTGATTCAAGGCCCTAGTTGGCTCCCTGGGTTCCTCCATTATGTACTCAATGAGTGTTGGATCAGTTATTGTCTGCATAAAAAAAATATTACAGAGTTATTTACAGTCAATGTAATTTCTTATAATTATTGCTATGTACATAATTGCTGTGAATGCAAAGAAAAGTCATTAACTGCCAAATAAATAGAATTTCAACCAAATCAGCTTATGTAAAAAATGGAAAACAATAATTACAGAAAAGTGACTTACGTTAATCTCCACACTGGAGATATCGAGAAAATCATCATCCTCCTCATCAGCCATGGGTGCAACCTCCATGACACATTCGTGTTTCCCATTGTCTTTGGAGCCTGCAGGATTTGAATCGCTAACTTCAACAGAAGTCACGGCTATAGCCGCAAAACTCTCATCATTCTTCGAAAGAATGGAATCACTTTCTTCATGGCCATTGGCCATTTCATCAACTCCCCCAAGTTTTTGTTCCTCCTCGTAGTCATGGAATCCATTGGTCTCCATTTTAGGAGGACAATGTTCCTCAACTGGTGGATGAGAACCAATGCCATCTGTGCTTTCAAGTTTTCCATTCCCTGTTGAGAGGAACTCTTTCTCAAGATCATTTTTGATATCACAAGGTTCCGTGACATTAGTTTCCAATGATGTTATTTCCTTTTCAATGCCTGGTAAAGAACATTCAATTTTAATGCACTCAGACAATTCCTGATGAACTTCTGATTTCTCTGTAGAAGGTAGACTATCTTTAGGTGAAATTTGAGCATCTTTGAGCAATTGCTGAGAACTTAGCTGTTCAAACCTCTTAGAAATGGAAGCCTCAATAAAGTCGTAGGACTGTTGTATCAAGGACCTTATCAAATCCTCGTGGCTTTCTGGTTCTGATTTTACACCTACTGACTTTTGTTTTTGAGCATTTTTCTTGCGGAATGCTTCTTCGACCAGCTTGTTCATGGCCTCTTCGTCCTGGAAATGCTTGTTCAGAGCATGGATCTTTTCCAGGGTGTTCTGGGGCAACATTCCCACAGACATCTCACAGCTTGGTGTCTGCCTGTAAGAAGAAGGTACTGGAGATTCTGATCTCCTCCTGCTCGATGCCACCATAACCACTTCCTCCCCATTCTGCTTTAACCTCCTGATCCTGTACGAGCGACCGGGTGGCCTGAAGAAGGGCTGGAAAGGCGGATTCGATTGAAACATCGAATCGGATTCCATTACCAGAATTGGAGCAGCTGGTAAATATTTCACTCTCTGAATATTGAACTGCTCGGTATAGGATCGGCGACTGCTGCCAGAATGATCTGGAGATGTCATTATCGGAGGGACAGGCAATTGGGGTGGCTCTGACTCTTCAGAGGAAGGAGATGATACACCAGAACTGTTGCCAGAGAGACCGTTGCTGGAATTAGAGACACTTTGGTCGCGGTAGGAATATTCTTTACGATTACTCCCTCCTGAGGCTGAAAAAGAAGCGAGATTAACTTACTGGCTCCGATTATCCAAGACAGAAATTTTACGCGCGCAAGCTCACGCTAGGCATGAGAAATTCCGTAAACAAAGACGTTTCTATGGTCCAGCCGCAGCGAGAACTTATAGAATGGCGAATATGTTCAGCGTACACACGTGCACAGCGCTAGCGGACAGACAATCGATATCAATAGCTCTTGCAACGCAATGGCGCTAAAGGCTTTCTTTCTACAGCAGTGAGTCTAGACCCCCACGAGATATCCGAGGGAAAGAAAAATTTCCATGCTATTTTAAGAAATTCTAAACATTTTCATTAGAATCTTTCGACTCACCCTTCTCAACGAAACGTGACGCTAGCATCTCCAAAAAGATATCTATCACTCTCAGAAACAAAGTATCGAAAACTGCGAAGCAATTTCGTTCCAAATGGCAAAATTGCGGCTGTCGTCAGCACGTATCGAAGCCGGACTGACAGGAGAGCGACTCGTCTCAGCTGGAGAATAAAGGGGAAAAATGGGTCAAAGATCCAGCAATTTATATCTACTCGATCGCGAAAAACCAACCAAACAAACTATAAATTCGAGAAACTCTCGAGTCGAAAAAGCGTTTGCTAGAGTCTATCAGCTACAATGTACTCAGGCTGTACAAAAACCTTACAATGAAAATGATTTCACAGCGATAAATAAAAAAAATTGCGATCAACCGAGTGAGACAACCAGTAAACGCAATGTATCCCCGCACATTCAACCCTTCCGAGACTTTCTAAAGCAGCTGTCTAATAAACGTGTTTTAACATCGCCATAGCCGGATTGCGTACACCTGCAACTGCAGTCTGCCAAATTACTCAATTTGCAACTTTAATCGTGCACAATTGTACCAACGAGACTGTCCTGTAATTAAATCACACAGGAATTATCAGAGAGCAATTAGGCCCAATTTGGTACTCCCTGAGTGCGAGTAAATTGTCCAGGAACAATAATTAGTAGTAATGATGGCGGCAAAGATATGAAAATATTTTAACACTATCTGCAAAGGAAAGAGAATTTCTTTCTTGCAAACCGCGCTCCAACTCTCTAAACTCAGCAAGTCTGGTAAGCCCAACCTTTTGCAGGCAACTTTTATAGCAAGTCATATTCAGTGCAACTTGCATCTCGAACGACCTTGCGAGTTTTCTGCTGGAAATCAGCAAAGTGGATGATTTGGAAGCATCCAAAAATATCGATAACCTCGCGGCATTATTTGAGAAACTTGTGACTAATACATATTTCTAATCAGCATATTAGCACATCACTGGTGACGCACGTCTGCTCGGCAACTAACGAGTCCGTGAGACGATCGCAACAAAACGATATCAACAATAGCCAGAAATTTCTGCTAGTTCAGGCACCAACCTTCCGATAAAATCTGGCTTTGAAATAAGCGCGTGCTTCTGCGGTCGCAACTCGTAATTAAGAACTCCGATCGGCATTCAGAAGAAACAACATCGGGATGGGTTGAAAAGAGTGTAGGAGGCCTGCTATTTCAACGCTTATCAGCCGAGTTATTGCAATGTAGCTATCAAGATGCGTACGTGTTTACAAACTGGCCCGAGTGAACTAAGCTAGGATCATATAGAATGCATAGCATTTTTATTTCGATTATGCAAATTGATTTAGAAATGTAATTTAAGTTATATTTAAAGCAGTCAAAGCAATTGCACTTTCCAGGAACAGTCAGCCAGCAGGACAGATAATTTCCTAGCAGACTCAACGCATTTCTCAATGCCAGAAAATCAATTCACGAGACAAAATTTTCAAAGTTCAACAAAAAAAAGCAATTAAGATGTCTGGACATGACTTGATCATTTTTTTGAAGGAGAAAATTCTCTAAATGATAAAAAACTTAGTTGATTTGTCATGGGCATGGAGGTGACCAGTGGCTCCTCTTGAGGTAAGGTACTGATTCCACCAAACACAGCAACTCTGTCTATGCAACTTACGATGGAATAAAAACTCAGATTGCTGGAAGCTGATCGTCCCTGAACTGTCCTCATTGTCTGCCAAGACACTGAGTTTTCACTCAAAGCACTGCTGAGGTCCAATGTGTGGATGTTCTGAAACTTCTCCTCAGCATCAACAGGACAGGTGCATTCGGTAGTGGGCTGGCCAAGATTCTGCTGAGGGTTTCCTCTCAGCAGATTGCTGATCGGTGTCCGGAAGCGCTCTCGATGAAAATCAAGGACTTCATTCCTCAACCTATTTCTAGCATTTCTCTGGTTTGGCCTGCAAGAAATATGACTCATTTGAAGCATTGCATCGAAAAGAATTCACTTTTGTCTTGTAAGAGTTACCTGAGCCGGATAGGAGCATTCACGTTCGATGCTTCTGGATTTTGCCGCCAAGATGCTGAAACGGGCAGACTTCCTTGTGGCTGACTCAAGCAATAGGGGCACTTTTGCCTTGGTTTTGGAGGCTTTGCAGGTCTGGTGACTTTTCCGAGCGCTACCATCTTTTTCTCCACCTAAGAAGCATTGTCGAGGATGTTCAATAGGTCAAGCAATGCAGGTTCTCTTAAAACCTACTTGGCATGCACCTTGGCCTAAGATTCTTGGTGGAGCATTTTCAAGGAGCATCTTCAGAGAACTCCAAACGCCTTCACTTTCGTTGAGAGTCAGCAACCATGCGTCGACCAGAGGCTGAGAATGTAAACACGCAACATGAATCAAAAACAACTTGTAATTGTTTGTAATTTATATCACTACCACAACCTCGTTGCGCTCGGCATAACCTCCCATTATGATGACTTGATCTTCATTCAATACTGCCTGAAAAAAAAATGTGTGCAATCAGTGAGCCATAAATTCTG
Organism: Hirudinaria manillensis; assembly: GCA_034509925.1. NCBI lineage: Eukaryota > Metazoa > Annelida > Clitellata > Hirudinida > Hirudinidae > Hirudinaria > Hirudinaria manillensis. Next base: position 2,196,304 of record CM067527.1, read on the forward strand.
GATAGTTATATAAATAATATTCGGAGCAAAATAATGACCTAATTCCAAAGGAGGTTTGAATACATTGACGAGAGAAATGTATACAAAAAAATTTGTCAAATTTGAAAATCTATCATGATGTAATCTGACCTGGCTATGGTAAGCTCTCTTTAATGGTTTCACTTCGCCTGTGTTCACAGGAGTCCACTTGAATCTTAGAAGGTCCAAGTACCAAACATCATTGCAGCTGAGTTTAAGGATGAAAACAAATCCACTATTGTATCCATCTGTTTATAATCATCACCATAATCAAAATATTAACAGAAGGTCTTTTAAATATTCTTCTCGCCAAAGCTATCAAATCGTGAAACTAATCGATGCAAATTAATCAATATTCAATTACACCGATGAACCAACATTCTCTGCATTGAATTTGATCCGCAAGTGATGACCATCTTGTCCGAGACCACGCTCGCCTGATGTGCTGCTCTGGGAGGTGTGTTTTCCCTGACTATTTGATCCCAATCTTCGTTTATCAAGTCAAACACATGCAGTTCTTTATGGTATCTTGGGGCCTGTAAGCATCACATTATGGTAGTGAGTGATGAAAACAAAAACGATGCCAATACCATCCCAAATGATGATGTAAAAAATATCTGGAATGTGTGTGCTCATTGGTCAAAGTTAGTACACCTCAATACTCTGGAGGAGCCTCATAGAAAGCAATAGCTTTAACAAGCAATATAATGTAATAGGTCAAAACATTTTTCAATCAATTATAAATTTCATCAATATCAAGAATTCTTAAAAAATATTGTAAAACCTCTTGCTGGATTCCCTGAATGATGCGTGACTGGCCTCCATATATGATGAGCTGGTTGTTGTGGGCCACCATTGTTGCACCAGCTTTTGGAAGAGGTCCACAAGCATCTTGAAATGGTGAGATTCATGCATTAGCCTCCAAAATGTTTTTGAATTTTAAATTCAATAAAAACAATTCCTAATTGAACAAAAAATCTTATCTGAGCTATGACATAAGAATGGTTGGAACTGGTCTACACTAGTCTATTCAGTGACCTTAGACAAATGTATTGGCTTAGGATTTTAATAACATGCCACATTGTTTTATATCTCATTACTTTTTGAGGTCAGCCTTGACCATTTATTCCTTGCCAAGTCAAACTTCATGACATCATTGAAATACGTTGTGTCGGGTGTGGTTCCCCCAAATATGTACATTATGCCGTCATAATAACAAGCTGTATGCATGTAACGTGGAGAAACAATTTCTCCATGAGGGGTAATTAGTCGGGAATCCATATGGCTCCACAGGAGGGGGCCTTTATCAAGACAGTTGAGAAATTTGTTTCTATTCCTGTTCATCACCGTCGTAGCGGCATTGCACCAGTTACGACAGACTAAACGGGCGTTCGGTAAGTCGCGATGGAAAGGTAACATGGATAAGATATATTCCAAAATTTCCAGTGGTAAAGAGGGCATTGAACAAGAATAATCGCAAATAAGTTCCATATTTTTCACTTTTAATTAAACTGTCGAACAATTTGAAAGCTGTTTTAGAACACTTAGTAAATAAAACAACGGGACTGATTAAAAGCTGACGGTATAACAGATAAGGAATGGTCACAGTTAATTTGTCGATTGGTTATTTCGAATTTTAACCAAAACATTTTGTTTAAGTTATTAATAATTAAAATATTATTTTACCTTGTACAATAACAAAAACATGTCCAATCCAGAAATCATCTAACTCTTCCCTGCACCGGCGGCTTAAGGAGATTAAAGCCAGCTAGAAACATCTCCAAATCGTAACGAAGTAAACCTCCCACTTCTAATTTGTTGTAAAAAGACATTCCCATAGTTTGCAATTTCCTAAGCATTCCTTCTCAAATGATCCTACATAAATACGCTAAAATGACAAGAATGAGAAAAACCTTGTCTTTAAAGTAAATTCTCAAATAACGATAAATGTTTATGCTTTATTCAAAAATTAAACAACGTAATTGTCAAGAGAACAGTCATGAAAAAGGTAAACATCTAAGGATCACAGCTTTAAGTCTTAAACTGAAATACAAGAAACTGATATACAAGTACATTATAACAAATACAACATTAGCCCATTATGATGCTTAATCTTTGGACGAAAATCCACCAAACCAACTCGAAACAGTAGATTTGGCTAAGTTCATAGCTGCCCCTAAATTAAAAAAATTGAATCAAGTTCAATATTAATATCAACTAATAAGAAAAAAAAACGATTTAAAATGAAAATTAATAATATTAACAAACTAAATATTGGTAAACTATGATCAACTCACCAACGGCCTTCCCTGTCTGCGAGACTGTCTGATTAACAACTGAAGTAATTCTTCTTTCTTTACCTCCATTGTTAATGACCCTGTCAAAAGTCATTCCTAATTAGTCATAAACTATGCATGGAAGAAGAATTTGTAATAAATGCAATAATTATAACTATTAAAAATAACTTAAACTTACTGGTTGATCTTCAATTTGACATCAGACATACTCAGATTGCCTCTACAAATGTGCCTAAAAGGAACATCATCCCATAAATAACTAATTTTTAATAACAGAACCCTCTTCAATTGCAGGCAAAAAACCCTACATAAGCAACGGAAGTAATAAATAAACAGACATTGTTTGACTCATAATTGCTCTAGAATTAAAGATATCTCATCTAGGTGTAAATGTCCAAAGTGATAGGGAACAGAAAGTGAAACTCACTGAGCTGGAATTGAAGACAGGGCTTCATAAGGCCTGTTCTCCTTCCAGACGCTGTAGTTGTGGGTCGTTTTCCAGGCTTCGATGAAACTGGGATTGAAGTCTTCTTCCATTTTCTCATCTAAAGGAAGGAATTAATAATTCATTAATGATTGCTAATAAATTAATAATCAAGAAATTGATAATTAATCAATTTTTAAATAAATCAATTAATTATAAACAATGCATCTGCCTTGCATCAATGCCTTGCAAATGTTTTCTCACCTCCGTGATCGACCGTGGCCAGTAGGGACACGAGGTAGGACCGAAACTGACTCCTGATCCAATCATCTCCTCCCTCCCAGCCTGGCATCGAGCAAAATAAGCAGCAAATTAGACATGGTTTAAGGAAAAGCTGGCAGATTAATGAACATCACTCTCGTGAAATTTCAAGATATGGCTGGAATACCACAAAAAGAACCCATAGAAATACAACTTTAGTGTTCTACTGTTGTTATTTATTATTATTATTATTATTGTTATTATTATTCACCACCACCATCATCATCATCATCGATAATTATATTGTTACCAGTATTGTCAAGGAATGGATCTCCACTCTCCTCTATGAGACTCTTGACCAGGTTGTCGGCAAATCGCAGGTCAGCAGTGGACAGGGTGAGACACTTCCTCAGGTCACCGTCAACAACGTCAATCTTCGACTCGTTCAGCTGTAATTGGCGTCTGCCACTCATCAGTCGGTTTAAAAAGTGCGCTCGAGAAAGCTGACGACGCGATCTAATTAAATGCGATGAAAAATGGTGAAAGTCTTTTTTCCTTGCGTGCAATTTTGCATGCAGACTTGCAAGAGCAGTTCTACCCTATACTCTCAGTTTGTTGAATAAATAAATAAATAAATAAATAAATGAATGAATGAATGAATGAATGAATGAATGAATGAATAAATAAATAAATAATAAATAAATAAAAAATAAATAAAATTAATGCACAATGTTAATCGATAAGGCAAGAGCTTGAAATCTCTCTGGTACTATCTCTGATGCTTCATGCCACCCCATACACTAACTGATGTCATTATTGTTGTTAATATTACTAATAAGTTAATTACCTACAATCATAAATGATAAAAGTTAATAACTGCCAGTAGTTCTTTTTTACCTCGACAATGACGTCCAAAAGCTGCCTTCTCTGCTTAAAGAGGGCATTTGTGGCTCCAATGACGAACCCTTTCACTCCAGGGTCAGTCAGGACGTCATAGAGATGCAGGGAGAGGTAAGGGTGGCACAGAACGCCCTGGAGATTTAAAAAAAAAGAGACTTTTGAGCAGATTAATGTAATCAATAAAATTTAATGTTATTCATTTAATTTGTCGTGCTTCACCGGCCAAGCATAAAATAGTAATTAATAATAATAATGATGATAATAATAATAAAAATAAATAAATAATAATAAAATTATTATTATTATCAATTTTATCAATCAATTTTATAATTATAATAATATTACATTATTATTGTTATTATTGTGAAAGCATAGTAAAATTGGATTTAAAGTTTGTTTCTTACCTTTGAGAATATCATGAGAGGAAGACCCAATCTGTCCGATTCAATGTTGAGAGTCGAGGAGCCGAATTCTTGATTGGGTTTCAAGTGCAGGGGAAGACGTTCCGTGCTTGTTATTGTTGTTGTTGTCGTCACTTTCTGTTCCGACGAGGACTCAACTTTGCTCGACTGCATATCCTGCCACAGCAACGACACTCACCATTAAAAATGACAGCAATAAATAATTAGATAATAAATATAATAGATTATTTTTATTAATTCAACACTTCACAAATAGAAGGACTCAAAGGACGATCTGGTAATGCTGTTACTGATTTGGTAACTTGTAAATTTGTAATCACTGATTATGATGATGATCACAGATGATGGTCATATGACAGTTGGGATCATGACAAAACATGGTTATAGTACAGTAGCAGCAGCAGCAACAACACAACAACAACACTGTTTCATCATGACCCTGACCTGAACTACTGGATCAGGTGGGAATTCACTAATCTCCAATCTGTGCTGACCCTCTCTGAAGATGATGTCAAAATCGTCATCAACCAACATGTCTTCTAAGTTTGTATCAAGTGACCTGGTCACTGCAAAAGATGATCTTCGAGTCATAAAAAGATCGATCGCAATCATCACCACCATTGTCAGCATCATCAGCAGTCACTGCATTTGTAATTAATGCTGCTTTTAGAAGACTACTACCACAACAAAATTATAATAATCTGTGTCACCTAAGAAGAACAGGTAAACATTTGATACAGCCTACCTTCACAAGTGCCTGCAAGCGTCCGATCCGAAAGTGCGGAGGCGTCATAAAAGCCGAACCGGTTTTCAGGTTTCTCGGCGAATTTCGTGGCCCGGGGAATCCGAGAGATTTCGGGTTTTGATGCGAACTTTTGATTTTTGTCGAATTTCGACGGCAGGCTTCTGTTGGCATAGTCCTTGACAGTCTTTTCTAACTCCACGTCGATGTTTACAGAGTGGGAACGCAACTTTTCGACAGGATTGGAGCTCTGTCGCGAGAAATGAATTGGAGCCCGGGCCGAATTCTCGACCGGGGTTTCACTGGTGCCTCGATCGTCGTCTGTCTTCTCAATTTTGCAAACCTCTGGAGCTATGAAGAAAGTTGAATTTGAAGTTTCTTGTTGGTAGGACGTGACCGGATCTTCCTCTGGCTTGCTTTTATTGTAAAATGCAGAATTATTCTCAGACGACGTCTTGACGTCCCTGTCAGCAGATAGTGGAATGGAAGGAAGGGAAGCGAAGAATGAAGACTGAGAGGAGGGTCCGTTGTTTCCCTTGAAACTGGAGAAGAACTTGTTTTTTATCTGCAAAAGTGTTATAGGAGGCCACTTCTGCTGGAGGGGCAGCTGCTGAAGAGACTTGGCGAGGCTCCCGGTTTTTCTGCCGGAATGTTCTTTGATCGGATCCTTCTGCGGGGATGCTGAAATGCCGACCTCGTTAGCCCTGTCGACATCGAGGACAGGGAGGGAGGTCTCAGGAGGAACGAGTTTGTCAGCATCTTTCGCTGGCGACCGGAAAGGTGGACCCAATTCCACGGTCGGAGTCATCTGGGCGGCGTCGAATCTTGCGGATTCGAACAATCCCTGCTCTATCAGTCCTGCGGTAGAGGGAGGAATGACGTCGTTAAGAGAATCGGCAAATGAAGTAGTTTTTATAATTGTCCGATTAAACGATGAACTCAGCTTGTTTTGCATCGACTAACCAGGAAATAAGGAGCTGATTGCTAGGATGCTGGTACAAATTGGCTTTACAGGGGAGGAAAAAAATAGAACCTGGCATTGTTTTAAAAGTTAATTGAGAATTAAACGGACCCATTTAATGTCTCCAAAACAGCAATTCTTTGAGCAAATTATTGGCAACTCAGAAAGCATCGTAGGTAACCACGGTAACCTTTTTTTCGAGAAGGAACAATTTGAACAGAACGACGAGCTTGTGCCGAAACAGCTTCAGCAGTTCCCGACCCGACAGACCTGGAAAAGTTATTAACTAAGTGTACGACTTGTGCGTACGATACGTTATGTTATGAACAGTCTCCAATGCTGTCTACCGACCGAGATTAATGTGAGAATTCTGAAGAAGCGACTCAGTGAGAGACTCATTTAGTGTCTTGTAAGTGTCTTCCAGTAGTTCCACTTGGCTAAAATCTCTTCCCTTGAAATAGGCCTGTGTAATCATCTCCAGTTTCACTCGAATCAGACTGAAGACAGGCTGTGAAAAGGACATTTGACACTTATATTGTGCATAAATGAATAAATGATCAATTTCATAATTAACCATTATAGTAATTAATAATACTATTATTGATTTAACCAACCAATTTACTGAGAACGCAGACGCTTTTCTGTACCGTGTTTCTGGTCACATCCTCAGCTTTGTTCAGCACCTCCTTCAAGAATCATTAGTAACTATTAGTAATTAACAAATCTTTATGTAATACGGGAAATTACGATGCGCCTAAAAATAGAAAAAAAACCACGACAAAGCCCTTCAATGCTTACGCTGGCATCGATCTGTTGACAACACGAGACTCCAAAGATGGTGTTTTGGCTTCCATCTATTGATGGCAAATGAAAATAGATGGTATCTGCAATCAGAAATATAGAGATTCAATGAGAGAATGTAAGTTTAACCAGTTAAATTTTTTAGAGACTTCAATAATGACTAGCATGAAGTTGATAAATAAAATGCAAAATGCAAATAGCATGCTTTGGTGCAGACAGAAAAGTAAATAAATGTTAATCTCATAATAACAGCGATTCGCAAGGGTTTTCCACTGCAAAATAATTTTGAAATCACATCAAACGTGGGTCATTAACGATATGTTGCTTTCGACCAGACAAGGAGAAACTGTTTGGTATTTATTTATGTCTTAATTTGATTATGCTTTACAAGCTATTTCTTTTCATATTTTTTTGATGACTGAATTGCAGCAATTTACTTCAATTTAAAGATAAATATTAGGACAAGATGGGCTTAATAACAGGGACATTATTAAAGTTTTTTCCATCCTCAGGCAGCCTTTTTTTCATCAGTAGTCAGAGAGGTAACAGCCATTCTGGAGCAGCACAGTCCATCAGGGGCATTGTTCTTCCCTGCCCTCCAAAAAAATTGTTTCCCTACTCGAGGTCCACAAAATGTTTCCCATGGAAATGGCTAGCAAACATTTAGGAAGCGATACCGAAGGCTGCATCGAGCTCTTTCTGAAGATCTAGCGATTCTCGCTAATTGTCGTCGTTTAAAGTTCCTTAGCCGAGCAGCAATTAAACAAAGTAATTGCCACCTCGTCCATCATTTGAGTTCAAAATGAAATTAATCAGTGGGAATCACTATCAATTCAGAACTACTCAATCTTTTATATCTAAAAAGCTTTCGGAAAACCTTCAGAATAATTGTGTGCTCCGTCAGGAAGGGCCAAGGATGGCAGATGTTTCCACTTCTTGGGGCACTCGTGACTGGCCACATCGTTGCCTTCTACCAAAGGTGGGTACGAATATTCAACCTGGAAAGTTACGGTGGTGTCATTAGCAATTCACAATTTACAATGATGAGGAGAAACAATTATGGGACAATTTCATGAGATAATTCATAAACATCTTCTGCAGGAAGCATATCCTTTATGGAGTCATTCAAACGTTAATTATATATTTCACTTGCCAAATCAGATAATTATCTGAAAAAAGACTAAAAATCAATTCTAAATAGGCAAAAAATATTTTCTCCAGGATTACTTGAAGACATTGACGTAATAGCAATTGACGTACATTCAGACGAATGTGGCCCATTCATAAAAAGTAAAATTGAGATAATTACCCAAATGCTCAAAAGACAGTTGACTTAATATTAGTCACATCTCTGAACCAAATTCCACTGACATACTGTGCATATTAAAAATGCCTTGCAATAATAAATGACTGCTATAATAATAATTTATAATTCTTATAAAGTGCCAAAAACCTATCAATGTAGATTATAAGGACTGCATGGAAAATCTTGATTGATTTTTCTATGACAATCATTAATGATGACAATCAGAAAAATATAATTTAGGAAAATTAATAAATTGTTTTTTGGCTTGTGTTAGCTTTCCTTTTTACATTAAATACATAATTATTAAATTAAGTACGTAAGCCTACAATAAAATCTTATAATCTACCCAAGGTAATCACAGAAAACTTATTAATGTATAAATTACATGGCAACTCTTTTTCTACTATGTGAAACGTAATGTTATAATTGCCTACGCATCTAATAAAAAATACGACAAAAACCTACACGAACGAAAAGACTCACCTGACAGCCTTTTTTGTGATGAAAACCAACCACAACGACATGTAAAACTGGATCAACAACACTAGATTGCCAATTCATCGCAAGCTCACAAGAATATCCCGTCACTTATCGGAAAGCGTAAACATATATACCCTATTTCTGAATCTTTAAGTGCAGACCGACCTGATCTGTTGCTTTGAATCACACATATGGCTGGCTTACAAATTTATCAATATTATGGCTATACAACTAAGGCTCTTTATAAACTATGATTTATTTAAATTAAATAAAATTATTATATTATTTTTTTCAATTAATCCGTTAAACATTTTCATAATGCTTTCTGTGCTTTGTGTTTTTAACAGTTAAAACAAAGTCTACTTTTAACTTGTTATCGCAACATGATTAGGAGCTTGACTCGTGCAAAGACAGGCCTTCTTAATTATTCTAAAATCTACCTTTCTGGTTTTCGAACTTCTTCTGCAAGTTGCAACGAGAACATGGAGGAACTCAAATCGAATCCATATTACGCAAAATATGCGAAGAAGCTGGAGAGTGCCAAAGAGTAATGCTTTTGTGTCACTAGAACGGCTATGCGAAAACTTGAATTACTTATTAAATTCAGATCTTGCCCAGAAGACTTTCAACAAAAATTAGACGAACTTAAGAAGCAGAAAATTGCCGATAAGCGACCACTGGAAACGCCTTCCGAAGAAGGACCTGCAGCATCACCTGATGTAATATCTTAATTTCATTTGAAGCAGTAAAAAATATAGCGCAACATTAAATTTTAAATAAATAACATTTAATGACATTCTTATCACAAATTATTGACGACACTTTAAAATACAGTCTTTATCTTCAATTATGAAAGTTGAACTGTTGCAAGAGAAGACTGCAGATGAGATAACAGAGGTGAGCGGAAATCACTAAGCTAATGTTATAACAAATATAAAAAACAACTGCCCCATTAACATCATATCAGCTTCTCTCCCCCACATTATGTCCCTGAACTGTACTAGAGGTCAAGGCACTTATGTGGTCAATTTATATATTATAAATTAATTCGTAATTTTTATTCTCAAGATTTGGAAAGACTACCATACCGAGAAGGATTGCGTGTTCGCCGTCATCAAAGTAACAAAAGGCTTATATATTTTTGTCGGACAAGTTTCGGAGAATTTTAAAATTTATTTTATTTAATTTCCACCAGGCAGATGAATATCGTGATATCAAGGATAAAGCATCCAAATTTCCCAACGTGAGTGATCTTTGAATATGAATGAAAATGCAATCTTACTATGGAGCCAACAAAGGTTGTCAATAACAACCTCCTCACAATCCTCTCACGGAAAAGGGCGTTAAAATATTTAATAGTTGTCGGTCTCAGGCCCGATTTTATTGGTTGATTCTGTCAATCGAATCCTCTGTATAGTTCATGTACCCTGTCCCGAGAGGAGGAGGCTACGAGTTCTTTGTTCAGAGGTGGGTGGACGACACGTGTCACTTCGCCCAGCTATCAAGCATCCAGAAATTGAAGGAAAATGCCCCAAGGTGCTTCAGCATTCAACACTACACTGAACTCATGGATAGCAAAGGTTGGCTCTGATTTGATGACTGTTTTATTCATTCGTGCTCGTTCTATTCATCACTAATTTCCATTTTATATTGGCATAGTTATAATTATAGCGTGATTTCTTATTTATTTTGGATTTCAATAAATTGTAATTAAGTAGAGATGAATTCTTATCCACTAGTGATGTAATGATATCCTTTCCAAACTTCCAGATATCGTACTCATGAGGGGATACCCAGATCTTGGTACTCTGGTGAGAAACTAATTCGTACTTGTTATTGCTAATTGTCATTACAATTTGTTTTTATTTGAAGTTGAAGTTTGTTAATGTTGAGGGTCATAAGTCAAAAATGTAAAATCTGTAAATTTTACACTTTTTATTTCAATATTATTTAGAAATACCATATTTGCTTTATTTCATTAAAAAACGTGATGCTAATTATGCAACTCCTAATCATCATCATCATCATCTGTAAACACAACGATGTTGTTGTTAAAATACTTAATATTTTATATTGCTTTGCTATAGCATAATAATACTCTCGATACCCCGAACAATGTCGGCAGTTTATGAGTTCTCCTTACGAGATAAGAACAAAATAAAAACAACAACATTTCAGAGCATCTACGAAGCTCAGCTGTTAGCCCTCCAAGTGAAGATGTATTACGGACTACACAGCGGCCTCAAGTTCAACTTTGTTCGCATCTTCAACAACAGTCCCGAGACATTCAGGCACATGGACCTGGTCGTGGAGTTTGAAAACTACAAGAAGGATTCTCTTAGCAAAAAGCTCTTCGAAGGAACACCAGTCTGAGATGCCAGAGAATTGTAATTAATTAAATTTATGAATCTAATCAGTATTTGGTGTCAGTGAGTTGAGTCGAGTGAGATGAATCATTCAATCTGGCTATGATGTAGCTCCTTGGATGGGGCTAGGTTGGGGCTACATATTGGAGGGTAGACTAGAAAATAAGTTTCTACCTTGATTAATTTTAGCCTGCTGTTGATTAATTGGCATTCGTTGGAGAGTTGGAGGTAAGTCTTTTACGTTTAGCAATTAGAAATTTACTAGGATAATTTAACTGTCTAGTGTTTAATTATTTGGCTTTTACTATTGCCTTGATAGGGGAATTCCGCTTTTTTTATATCTAGCGGTCTTTTGTGGAGATACGAGCATGAGCGTTGGTGTCTCCGTCATAAGCCGAAAAACAAAAACAATTAAGGTGCATAAATGTATGTAACGGAGAAATAAATTTCTAAAATCTTTTCAACTTAAAATAATCCGAGCAATTGCAATCGCTGGCGGTTAACTAATTGCAGAGAAAAAAAATGACGAGGTTAATATATTCGATTTTATGAGCTATGGACGCAAAACATTCGGAAAATAAAGAGATGAGAACAAACGCGTGAAAAGCGAAAAAAGGAAAATCAGAAACTATGGATACGGGCCAAAGCTTCCAAGCTTCCGTCCGAGGGGTCCTAACGAGCCTGAGGGAGTCCGTTAAAGCCAAAGACATCCTGGCAACGGGATTTGCCCATTTCTTCATCGGTCTAACCCATATCACCGTCAACGGACATTTGCTGTTCACCAGGAACTATCTCGGCCCTTTAGACGAGTCCAACAGGTTACACGGAGGGCACAGGTCTCAGTCAATCATGCCGACCTTTCTGCCCGGATTCTATGTAGGCACTTATTGATGACGATGGCTATGATTATGATGATGATATTGGTGATGAATTTATCTTCGTGATAGAATTAATGATTAATTACCAATCAATTTATCGAACCACAAGCGGTTAATTCGCTTGGGAATATTTACGGCTGGAAATGATTAATGGATGGTTGGGACAACTAAGATTTTCTGCAAATACGACGGCAAATGACAACACCTACGCCATAATGTTGATGATCAATGAAAATATTATTGCTTACAAAACCTTGTTGTAATCGAACCTAATATGTATCCACGGTGCAAAAGTTCACGAAGTACAGAGGCAAATTAGGTTGGACTAGAAACGCATCCAGAGCAAAAACTTTGTTTTAGCTGTAATTAGATCATTAAGATTATTAAAATTATCCATTTAAAGATTGTTCATTTGATAATAGTTTAATAAAAATAATAAACATAAGTTAACGACATAAGGTACCGCTTAATAATCAACCGTGGATAAAGCCAGAGAGATCGGTCAGTTATTTCTGCGTTTAGTTTCGTAATCAATGAGCATGTATGGCATTAATAATAATAATAATTATTATTTGTAATACAAATTTTATTTTTTCCTAGTTCATACTAACAGCCATCATCTCCTGCCTGGTATTGATGAAGAGAAATCGTAACATGGTAAGAAACTATTGGCAGAAGTTGGATTTTCCAACACTCACTCACCCCGGCTCTTGGGGTAGAGTGGGGACTTTTTATGGGGTAGTGGCTTAAAATTCGGATAATAATTATTCATTTTATTCCTTTTATAAATTTAAAGATGCCTACGGAGATGTAATAAATGACTTATTAAGTTAATATTAATTAAATCAATTAAGTAAAAAGATAAATCCTTAGGTGTACTTATTAAAAGCAACCCGGTGTCTCAAGAGAGCCAGTTTAAGTCGATTCAATCCATGCCAATCCATGTTAATCCAAGCTTTGAATTCGTTGACCTTTTGTCAGCCCCTCCGATGTTCGCACGGTATATAAGCCGGGTTAGCCGGTGCGGACCAACCCACACACAAACCCGTCCACCAACAAGGCGCATTGCTGTTCCAATTACAGCGATGAGCTGTCATCATCGTAGAAAATAGGGCGCTATATAAATGAATTTATTGACCCATTAAAGACATTCGGAGTGAATGGAATACATCTTCCGGTTCACAGGCCCTGCTTTACTGTCTGGCCTGTTTTCTCAGTGGAATTCTATCTACAATTACCTTAATCAAGGCTCTGCCTGTGGTGAATATTAAAAATAATAATATTAATATTATTAATATAATATTAATAAATATAATAATAATATTATTATTATTTTAGTTACCATACTGGTGTAAATTATAATAATTTATGTTGTTAAGTTTTTTATTTTTTTATAAATATTATGAGTGTTTAGGTATTTTTATTTGTTGTCTTCAGCTGATGATCTTGTATAATTTAATATAATAAAATATAATTGAGTTTATAATATGTTGTCATTTTATTATAAAATTGTTATTATTAAGCTGGTCTTTTATTATATAATTTATTAATATTCAAATAAATAAAACAAACTAAATCATGAAACACTGAAATTATTGGAAGGTTAAATTAATCAATAAATAAATAAATAATAATTGTTACAAAGAATTACATTTAAACAATTAGTAATTTATATAAATAATAATGCTACTATCAAATGTAGGTCATGGAAAGGTCATACAGAGGCTTGGATGAGTTCCTGATAATGATCGTGTCCTTGCTAGAAATGTCGACCTCTTTTTTGGGTCTTATACTGAGCTTCTTGTATGCCACCTATAGAAGTGAAGAGGCTAGTTAATATGACGATGATGATAATAATAGTAATAATAATAATACTAATAATAATAATAATATAATAATAATACAAATAATAATAATAATAATAACAATAATAAATCATAATTAATAATAAATAATAATGATGACGATGGCCATGGTGGCGCTGGTAATAAATTCGCTAAAACTGGGCAATATAATTCTTTATTATAATAACATGGAACAATGATGATGATGATGATAATAGTAGTATTAATGTTTCAATATTATTATTATTATTATTATTATTATTATTATTATTATTATTATTGTTATTATTATCAATATTATATATAATTATTTAATTATAACTTTATAATAATAAAAGCGCATTTTTCGTCCGAACGTCCGTCCACAAGTGAAACTGACCTCTTAAAATTTATGACATGCAAATGAGTTTATTTTAATAGGATTTTTCGTTTTTATCCTTTTGTTGGCATTTGTCCGTAAATTCGTGAAAATATCTTTTATCTTATTTTCGCTTTATCGGCGTCACAGTTGGAAAGAAAAAATAATGTTCAGTCATGGTCTTGTTGTTGTTATTATTATGATTATTATTATTATGATTGTTATTATTATTATTATTATATTATTATTATTATTACCAAATAATGATTTATTGACATACAAGTATCATTTATTATTATTATTTTTATTAACTTGACACTAATATTAATGAAAATTGTTATCATTGTTGTTGTTATTATGTCCACAGGACAGTCCATCTGCTCCACCACTGGCCACCACGGATCTCCACCCGAGGCAGAGGCTCGTCTCCATTGAAATATCAGGTCAATCAATCAATCAATCAATCAATCAATCTTTGATTATCCGCCATTTTGAGTTTCATGAATATTCAGGCGGTAACAACAACAACAATAATAATAATAATAAAATTGTCATAATTAATTTGTAAGGCATAAAGCCTTAATAATAATAATAATAATAATAATAATAATAATAATAATAATAATAATAATAATAATAATAAAATTGTCATAATTAATTTGTAAGGCATAAAGCCTTAATAATAATAATAATAATAATAATAGTAATAATAATAATAATAATAATAACAGCAAATGGTAATGTAAATAAATACGACGATTATGATGGTGACACCGGTAACTTTTGTTATTGTTGTTATTATGATTATTATTAATGTAATTAATTTTGTGTCTTGTGTCGGTATTGAATTATCGCCCAATAATCGATCCAATCCAACATATTTATTTTTAAATGGCACGAATTCATAGGAGAAATACTAGAGCCGAACCAGCAACACGGCTTCGAGAACCCGATACCGTCCTACATGCTGACCACGACGACCACCACGACTACCATGACGACAGCGACTTCACCGACGCCGGCTTCACTTTCTCGATCGCGCGACATTCGCTGGAGGATACGTCGCTACAGGCGGCGACGTCTGCAGAGGCGACGGGCTCTGGGACTAACGAATCCGGTCCACAATCCGCTGGTATTCGTCCACGACCTGCCCACTACCCACCTCTCTCCCCCCACCTATCTGGGGGAGGCCTCGACCAACGAACCGCCCCCTCCCTACGAGCAGAACCCTTCCGCGGAATCGCCACGGACGCGGATGCCGTCCGAGAATGAAGTTGACTGACTTTTTTTTTTACGTTCGAAAAAGAAGAATAAGAAAAAGAAGAAGAAAGAAAAGGAAAAAATCCGAAATGCACTCAAAGAGATAATCTGGTGATTAATATTTTCTGAGCGGACGGCATCTGATTTTGTTTCGTAACATGGCACGTTATTGCTTTTGATAACGACGACAATCAGCAACAACAACAACAGCAACATCAACAGCAACAACAACAACAACATCAACAGCAACAGCTGCAGCAGCTGCAGCAACAGCAACAACAACAACTACTACTACTATTATTATTATATACAAAAGCAGCACAAACAACGACAAGGAAAAAAAAATTTGCAAAATCCTGTGTGTGGATCCTTCGACTTAATTATTCAAACATTTAAATAAATAAAACAAATAAATAAATAAACATTAGATTAGATAAATAAATAAATAAATGATTTAATAATTTAATTAATACAAATTATTTCATAAATGAATTAATTAATTGGAAAAGTTGACAATGGAGTTTAGTCAAATTAAATTCTAAATAGAAAATTAATTTTTAAGAATTCAGAAAAAAAATTTTTATTTTTTATTTTGGGGGTTGGGGGTGTGGGAAACCTGAATAAAATAGACTGTCATAAATCATGTTGAGGATTTTAAGAAAACATATTTATAGTATTATTGAGTTAATTTGTAAAAAAAATTGTTATTAAAATGCGTCATTAATATTGTTACGGATGTTCATATCATTATTGTTATTATTATTGTTATTATTATTATCATCATTATTTTCATGTCCATCATCTTTGTCGTAATCATCGTCGTTGTCGTCGTCATCACCATCATCATCGTCGTCGTCGTCATCGTCATCATCATCACCATCATCATCACCAAGTTGTTGTTAGGAATCTATTAGCAAGACGAAACTTAATAAGTCAAACAAATTGAACGAATTAAGTGCGGGGGCGGTCATCGGAAATTCTCGGAATTTATTTTATTTATTTGAAATTAAATTTAATTTAAAATATTAGAAAAACAAAAAAAATAAAAAAGAAAGAAACCGATTAAAAAATATTCAGGTTTAAGAAATGTCGGCAACATTTTTTTTCATTTTTTTTTAAATTAAATAAAAATAATTTGCCGATTAAAAATACTTTCGGATATAAAAATCATTTAACGTACAAATGTGGTTTAATGCACTGATAATGAGCGTAGATATTTCTTTAAAACTATGGAAAACATTCTAGCTTTATTGAGTGACCAGATGAAGAGGATGATGACGACGACGATGATGGTGATGATGACGATGATTATGCTGGTGATGATGATGGTGATGATGACGACGATGATGATGGTGATGATGACGATGATTAAGCTGGTGATGATGATGATGATGATGATGACGACGATGACGACGATTATGGCAGGTGTTGAAATCAATGGATATTCATGATTACGTTGCAACATATACCACGTGATGTACCTTAACAATGAATATTGTTATAATATGTTGGTGATGGTAACAAGGTTGGTGATGATGACGACGACGACGATGGCAACGACACGAATGAACGACTGACTATGACAATTATGATGATAATTGGTATTATCCTCCTCTGCTGCGTAGCAGAGCATGACTCGAAGGAAGAAGAAGACGACGACAAATAATAATAATAATAATAATAACAATAATAATAATAATAATAATAATAATAATAATAATAATAATAATAATAATAATAATAATAATAATAATAATAATAATAATAATAATAATAATAATAATAATAAGCAGAAGAAGAATAATAATAATAAGAATAAGACAGAGCGAAACAATGGAGGATGAATTGGAGATTGATTGGACTCCATTGAGAAGCACTGGAATGACTGGAGTGCCTCCATTGTTACCTCCGCCCAGGTTCCCATTCACTACACACCGGATTTGACGATGACGACGACGACGACGACGACGGCGGCGACGATGATGCTGGTGCTGCTGCCGCTGCTGCCGGTGATGATGACGACGATGAGGAGGATGACGATGAAGACGACGGCGATGATGGTTATGATGATGATTATGATGACGACGCTAAGGCAAAATTCGCGCAAGATAATGGGCGATGGTTCATGTTGCAATCATTCTCAATAAAATTCTTAAGTACCATTGGTTAGCCACGACGAAGACGACGACGATGCTGGCGATTGTGATGATAGTGATGATGATGATGTTGATGATTGCGATGATGATGATGATGATGATGATAATGATGACGATGATGAAGATGACGACGAATGTGACGAGATCCAAATTAATATCAAACGAATTCACAAACTGAGGTAAATAGAAATTGCCGAGTGGAAAGAAACAATTCTTCCTCTCACGGTGACGACGACGACGACGACGATGAAGAGGAGGGTGAAGACGACGACGACGACGATGCGTCGGAACGTGCAAGGCCTGCACCTCCGGAGCTGGAAAAGAAAAACAAGTTCATCGCTGTTGAAGCCAGCAACCGAATTTTTTTGCTCCTGCGAACTTTTCATCCTGGAAAACAAGGATTACGGATGAATACGCTTTCCATTTGCACCCGATCACCCGGCCGTCCGTCGTACGCCTCTCGTGGATTCAACCGGTGGGCCCTCGGTCCGACCCTGGCCCTGACTGGACTCTGTTTTTGATCGAGCGATAGGGGACTTTGGATTGTACTCAACAACATCACGGCCTCTCAACTGCTGAGTAACTCACTCTTCTCATTCACTCATTCACTCAGTCACTCATACGCGTACAAGAAGCTGATTCATCTTCTCTTCTCTTCTGTCTGATTGGCGATTTCTCGAGGTAATTATTTATTTTTGTTGTAATTTTTATTGTTATTATTAGTATTATTGTTATTATTATTATTATTATTATTATTATTATTATTATTATTATTATTATTGTTGTTGTTGTTGTCGTTGTTTTTATTTGTTTTATTTTGTCCTGCTGCGATCACATTGATAATGCCATTTCGTATTTGATGCTTCTTTAAGTAACATTTCTTGACATAAATATTAGTAATAATTTATTATCAATTAATAGTAATAATAATAATAATAATAATAATATTACAGTTATTATTATTGTTATTATTATTATTTTTATTATTGCTGATGTTGTTGTTGTTTTGATTTAAGAGCAATCGTGGACATTATTCCATGTTAATTCCTATCACGAAGGACTGATGAATTTATGGCTTGAATAAATATTTAATTACAACCTGATTACAACCCGGGGCGGGGGTGGCGCACTAATTAAGTAATTACGCAATAAGATAGCGGAATAAGATTTAAATATGAAACGAAAATGGAGATTAAAAATTATTTAATTTAAAAAAGAATTTTAAAAATTTTCTCAAAAATTATCTCAAGAAAAGGCTTTCACTTCCTGTCGTTGTTGTCGTCGTCGTCGTCATCATCACCGTCATCATCGTCGTCGTCATCGTCATCGTCATCATCATCATCGTCATCATCCTCGAGTCTCAGATTAAGAATTCATGGCGCATTTGAATATTTAATATTTTCAAAATATACGACCAAAATATAAAAATTGCGGAAGAAATTGCAGAAAAAAAGGAGATTATTATTATTATTATTTATTATTATTATTTTTCCAGTGGCTTTTAATAATTTCCTCCTCTGACAATAGAAGCACTGAAATGTGGACAAGAATTTTCTGAAGTTAGATTTATTCATTTCGCTTTAAATTAAACTTTAAAATTGCATTTATTGTTATTTATTTATTTATTGTATCTTTTGCAGAATAATAATAATAATAATAATAATAAGTCAATAATAATAATAATAATAATAATAATAATAATAATAATAATAATAATAATAATAATAATAATAATAATAATAATAATAATAATAATAATAATAATAATAATAATAAGTTAAAGTTACGTAATATTACGTTAATATTAATATCCACGTTATCAGCTAAAGTTGTTTTTGTATTATGTTGCAGAGTAATAATAATATTATAACGACAATAATAATAATAATAAATATTATAATTATATAATAAAAGTAAAATGATATAATAAATAATAAATGCAATTTTAAATAATATAATAATAATAAATATAAAAATAATATAATAATAATTGTTATTATACTAATCATATTATATTAATATTAAGATATACATATGTAATAATATGTAACTAATACTCTTATTATTAAAAATCGAACAATACCAAACTATAATAACAACAACATTATTATTTTTATTATCCTTTTGCACGAAAAATAACGATTTGTAGTGGAAAATGCGCGCGAAAATGTCTGCAAAACGCCAGACGCATTTGGCACTGAACCAATGTTGCACTGAAAACATTGAAAGCATACATTTACAAGAAGTCAGTACTATTGGTTACCTGTTGAGGGTTTTGTTTGAGGTTTGTATTAAATACAATTTTAGTATTTATTAAGCAATAAATAAGTAATATTGTAATAATCCGTAATCATCCGTTGAAAAGAATATGTCGGGAATATTACGTAACTCTATATTTATGCTATGTAATAATAGCAATACTGCTGACGTTTGATAATGATTGATTAATATTTTGAAGAATATTTTACGCAATAATAATAATAATAATAAATGATTTAAAGTGATTGTTGTGTGATTATTATTTATTGTAATTACAGACGTTATAACAATTATTGTTCAATAATAATAATAATAATAATAATAATAATAATAATAATAATAATAATAATAATAATAATAATAATAATAATAATAGTACAAATAATAATAATAATGTTCACTATTATATTAATATATTTCTTTTAAAACTTACATTATTAATATTTATAATACATATTTATAATATATTATAACATATTTAATTATTATATAATTAATATATTACATAAATAATAACATTCTCACGACATACAGTAATTATTGAAATGATGCTGGTTCAACGTCCTTGCATCGATTTAATTTAATTTCAGATTTTAAATTTTCAACTTAAAAATTATAATTTCTTACTTTTTCTTTTTATTTAAGTTTTAAATTACTTTCAATTTTTTAAAAAGATTTAATAATAAAAAATAAAAAAAGCGTAATTTGGTGAGAAATTTCTTTAAATAAATATTTATTTTTCGGTATATAATATTATGATTTTATCATAAATTTAAAAAAATAGCACATTAAATCGTAGTTAATTCGATAGTTTCGAATTTCTACTGAATAATTTTGAAAGATTTATAACTTAAAATTAAATATGATTCGATTAACAATTAATAATAATAATAATAATAATAACAATAATAATATCGACCAACAAATGAATAAATTAATTCCCAATTAAAAACTCGCGTTCAACCTCATGAATATTTAATTCCATTCTTCAGAAAATATAAACAACAACAACAAACAAACAAACAAACAAATAAATAAAAACAAAACATTTCTCCAAACAGGTCCTTGACCTTAAAGGAAGCAATGGCGTCCATCACCACCATCATCGTCGTCGTCGTCTTCATCATCTGCAAGGTGCGACCGCATCTTTGCCTAACAGGTAGTATACAATACCGTTATACCTAACATGTATCATGCGCCACCCTCATACCTAACAGGTATTACACAATACCCTTACACCCAATAGGTATTGTACGATACCCTCATACCCTCATACTCCCCCACACCCCATACCGTCTGTCCGTCCTGCTGTACCAGTTTTTTTTTGTTGACTTGGTCACAACGCAGTCTGACAGTCCAATTTGGGTCTCGATTTCCCGGAGACAATTTTTTTTATGTTTATTTTCCAGTTTAATTCGCGTTATTTAAAGTTCCCATGGCAGAAGATTTTTTTTTTTATTTTCATTCATTTTATTATTTATTTAATTAATTAATTTATTTATTAATTCATTTAATTATTTAATTATTGTTTCAAAGGAAAATGGAGATGTTTTAAGATTTGAATATTTGTAATTTACAGGTTTTATTTGATTTAATATAATTTAATGTAACATTTTTTTTCTCTATTTTCAGTTTAATTAGGATAATTTAAAAATTTTCATAATGTAATTATGACCAATTATATTTAGCTAAGATTAGAGACGAATTTTATTTATATATCTTAAGGTAAGATAATTCAGGGAAGGGTTCAGACGGTCCGAGGTCAAGAGGTTAAGAGGTCATAGGTCAGACGTTTAAAAATTAACTATTTAATGCTATGATTTATTTATTTAATATTATATATTATATTATATATCGTATTGCATTATAATTATTTTTGTTATTATAATCACAAAAATCATAAAATAATTTTTTCAAAATAAATTTTTAATAAATGATTGATGTGACCTATTTTTGTAATTTCCATCTTAGTTGCATTCATGTATCTACACGTGGTCGTCGTCGTTGTTGTTGTTATTGTTTTTATTCCAAAATTTTTTATATTTTCATTATTTTGTCATCAATTGGATTTTATTCGAGCGACAAATTAGCGGAAATACGGAGATGATTATGCGCAGTCTTGAGGTTTTCTGGGTCTGAGACAAGAAAAAAATATGGGGGAAATATTTCAAGAGGAGGGGAATCAATTCGATGAATACAGATTCGGCCATTAACACTCGAGTGAAAAGGAAGCGTGAGTGGGTAGCTGAGTTAAAAGTGCTCCACTGAATGGGTGGACGAGTGACTGGGTGAGTGAGTGAGTGAGTGAGTGAGTGAGTGAGTGAGTGAGTGAGTGAGTGAGTGAGTGAGTGAGTGAGTGAGTGAGTGAGTGAGTGAGTGAGTGAGTGAGTGAGTGAGTGAGTGAGTGAGTGAGTGAGTGAGTGAGTGAGTGAGTGAGTGAGTGAGTGAGTGAGTGAGTGAGTGAGTGAGTGAGTGAGTGAGTGAGTGAGTGAGTGAGTGAGTGAGTGAGTGAGTGAGTGAGTGAGTGAGTGAGTGAGTGAGTGAGTGAGTGAGTGAGTGAGTGAGTGAGTGAGTGAGTGAGTGAGTGAGTGAGTGAGTGAGTGAGTGAGTGAGTGAGTGAGTGAGTGAGTGAGTGAGTGAGTGAGTGAGTGAGTGAGTGAGTGAGTGAGTGAGTGAGTGAGTGAGTGAGTGAGTGAGTGAGTGAGTGAGTGAGTGAATGAGTGACTGACCGAGTGAATGATTGACTGGATTAGTGAGCACATGATTGACTGACGAAATGAGTGATTGGATGAATGAATGATAAGTGATTGAGTGAGAGATTGATTAGAAAAGTGTTTGCATGAATAAATGAATGACTTGGTCGAGCAAATGAATGAGTGAGTGAGTGAGCGAGTGACTGGATGGGTGAGTAGGCGAGGGTGAGAAATATAAAGTGCTTTATCTGAAAATGCTGTTATCATTGCCTGGAGAATTATCATCGCATCTTTGAAGGAGCCAAATATTGTTTCACATCGCTCTGTGCTGCGTTGCTGTGGTGTTAAGCTTGGATAAAGTGAACTCACAAACAGCAACAACAAATAATATAATATAATATAATATAATATAATATAATATAATATAATATAATATAATATAATATAATATAATATAATATAATATAATATAATATAATATAATATAATATAATATAATATAATATAATATAATATAATATAATATAATATAATATAATATAATATAATATAATATAATATAATATAATATAATAAATTATTAATGATTTAATAACGAGGACGGGAATAAAATAAAATAGAAATGAAATTGCACTGACGCTAAAGGCATAAAGTTAATGTTGCCATAATTTGCATATTTAAATGATGGACACAAAATAAACGACAGCAACGTCACCACTATTATTATTATTATTATTATTATTATTATTTTTATTTTTATTATTACTATTATTATCATTATCATTATCATCATTATCATTATTATATTATTATTATTATTATTCTTATTATTATTATTGCTGTTATTATTATTATTATTATTATTATTATTATCATTATTATTATTATTATTATTATTATCATTATTATTATTATTATTATTATTATTATTATTATTATTATTATTATTATCATTATTATTATTATTTGTTGCCTCTCACATTTCAAGAACATCAGGTCATTTAAATATTCATGTCTTCACGACATTTCCTGACGCTGCTCAAAAACAGTCCAGCGACTGCTGATGAAAGTAAAACCGATGACGACGACGACGATGATGGATGATGACGATGATGACGACGACGATGATGGTGATGATGACGACGATGACGATGATGACGATGAAGATGGTTATTGGTGCCTTCAATGACGGTAATGATGATGTTGATGATGATGATGGGTGACCCTGGTCGTACGAAACGAGTATTATTAGTTATGGTGATGAAAGCGATGCCGCTAATTGCTAATGACGTGCCCAATTCCCACGCTAGCCATTATTACGAGGGCGCTCACGATGCTGGTAGTCATGGTGACGATGACGATGATGAAGACGACGACGACGACGATGGTGATGGTGGGAGATGATGATGATGACGACGATGTTGTTGTTATGATTTGAAGGAAAGGTGATGAGAATGATAGAAATGCTGGTTCTCAAGTTTCAAGAAAAAGAGGAGGAGGAGGAGGAGGAAGATTATGAAGGATTAGATGGGTGTGGGCAGATGTGCATGGTTACAATAATGATAATAATAATTATAATAACAATAACAATACAATATATTATATAATAATTACTATTAAAAACAACGATAATACTAATAATATTATTAATAATAATAGTAATAATAATATTTTTATTAATAAACTCCGGTGACCCTTGTAGCGATGAATTGATTGTGGCCAGTGATGGACAGATAATTGGATGATTAATGCAGAAGAACTAGCCCCTTAAAATGTGGAAATGGAAACGTCTTACGTGGAATTTAAAATGAAGATGCCTTTGGACCAAAGAGATGTCGTCGAAATTACTCACTTCTCCGGTGACGGACGCGATCACAGTCGTCGTCGTCGTCAGATGCTATCAGCATCTCCATCGTCATAATCATAATCAATACTGTCTTCCATAATCTAACCGTCATCATTATCATCATCATCGTCATCGACCCCGCCATCGTCATGAGCGTTAAATATCATTTCCAGCAACATTCCACGGATCCGGATACGTCTCGACCGACTGGAGGGAATCTTCTGCCGAGACCCACTTGACCTTCGACCTGTTGACCTCCCAGTCGGACGCCACCCTGTTGATCGGCAGAGGGGGTCGAGACAGCCTATTGGTTACCCTTAGTGAGGGGTCACTCCTAGTCAGAGTCGACCTTGGTTCTGGGGAGGCCGTACTCAGTACCCCATCGGACCTCGTACTTAACGACCTGAGGTGGCATTCGGTGCGGTTCGGCAGGCACTACGGCAACGTTACCCTGACCGTTGATGGACGGCACCTGGACAGGTCGGTTAGTCCGGGAATTGATCGACTGAGTGAGTGATGGAGTGGATGAATGAAAGATGAGAGATAAGTGGGTCAGTAGGTGAGAACGTGTTAACCCGGAAGATTTTTAATACGTGATGTTTCGTCGAAACCTCCATCATCATCGTCGTCATCATCATCGTCATCATCATCATCACCATCATCATCAGTTCATAGTCAATCATCATTCAAAGCCGTCCCTCCAAACTCGCCCATCACCCACCTTCATCAGAGTCACTATCATCATCAACACCGCCGCCGCCATTACCACCATCATCGTCATCATCAACATCACCATCATCAACATCATCATTATCATCATCGACTCCACCACCACCACCGTGCCTTCAATCGATCATCATCGCTTTCGGAGCTTTCATCAGTTCTTAAGAGATGAACAGCATTCACTTCTTAATTCCTCTCTTTTCCCATCACTGAGTCTCGTCTCTCAATCAGCTCGTCCCGCTTTCCAATCCGCCTCTCTGTCTGTCCGTATCAGTGTCTCTCTGTCTGCCTTAGTGCCCGTTAGTCTGCCTCTTTCCACGTCTTAATGCCACGCCTTCCACCTGCTCCGTGTTTGTCTTAACGTGCCACTGCGTACTCCTCAATCTGTCTGCCCCCAACGCTGGATTTCTATCATCGCTCGAGTCAGGAGAGCCTGCATCTAATGCAATGGTTTCTAGACCGAATTTTCTGAGCAAAATTATCCTTTTCAAAGAAATGTTTAAAAATTGAATAAATAACGGAAAAAGGCAACCACTTGGGAAGACTGGCGACTTCATTTTAAGTCTTTTAAGGGTCACAGACCCCTCACACTGAACCCCGTTCAGGTGACGACGACGATAAACGATGACAATGACGATGAAGACGACGACGATGATGATGAATGATGAGGATGACTACATGATTGCCAACAACACTTTCCTCTCTGTGTCCAAATCTGTTTCTGCTTCTCCCACTAATAACAAGATGACAACAGCTACATGGTAGGGTCATTGTCTCTCCATCCTCGCAGACCAGCCGGCCATCTCTCCAGTTCACTCCCCTCTCCCCGGTGGCTATACTGCTTCCACGGTGGGAATCACTGATTTAATGCTCCGGGCCTTAGTAACTTTTCCACGCTCTTTGTCTCGGTATGTCTGCCCCTTGTCTGCCCGCGAATGACCGCATCTCAAGCCGCTTCGGTTCGTCTCCTTGCGATGCTCTTCTCCATGTCCTCTTGTCCGGCTCTCGGTCCTCTCGCCTCCGACTCCGTTGTATCGTGCAATTACAAAATGGAGTTCCTTAATTGGAGGAAGGCAGCAACGCTCTTTCATTGAAAAGAGGAAGCGAAGGAAGCACTCGGTAACAAGAAGGGGTGGGTAGGTGGTGAGTGGGGGGAAAGATTCTTTTGTTCGACTTGATCACTTCGTGATGGGAGAATTGTGCTTTTCATTTCGTTCCACGGATTTCTCACGACCGTGGTGGCAAAGGCGAAGACAATGAGATTGCTGGTAATGATGATTCTCGTCACGATGACGATGACGACTATGATGATGACATTGACGATGATTGCGATGATGATGGCGATGATGATGGTGATTGTAAAAGAGATGTTCAAATGGCGGGCAGATCTCCATTATCATTGTTATCATCACCGAAGTCATCATCGTCGTCACCGTCATCATCAAGGGTCAAGCGGTGGCCGGGCAACAAATACGAGTTCCCATGACAACGTCCGAGACTGGAAATGCCTGGATCTCTTCCAAGGAAAGGAGTAGCAATGGATATTGCAGAAGGGATGGATTCTCCAGATCTATTTTTAGTCGAGAAGAACCTATCGCGATGCGAATGGATTTGAACGGTTGGAATGACTGAAAGAAGGGATAAAGGAGAGAAATCGGTTTGGCAGGAAGCCAGGAGTGATGTATGATCAGAGCCGATAAGCACGCATGCGCAGAAGGCATCCTTGTTCGAAAACAAAAGATCGTATTTACAATTTGGTCATAATTATCCAGCGCAACAACTGTCCGGTACGCGTATGATAAACAGGTCCGCCTCAAGGTACGTTTTTGTACGTTTGATTGCTATTTTTTCTCTTTGTTTTATTTATTTTTTGTTCTTCAATCCGTCCGTCCGTCCGCAAGCCGTTGTACCTCAGCTCTTGTCCCTTTGTTAATATTTCTTTCTTTCTTTTTTTCCTTTGACTTTTCTCTTTTCCTTTCTCGTCCATTCGTCTTTCCTCTGGCTTCAATTAAGACAAGTGCGTTGTCGGAGGCGGAGAGTTTGCTTAACTCTGTGACCTAATTAACCTTATTAGCATTTGCTGACCTAAATTAATCACCCGGGGAGATTATAGATCATCAACATGGCCTCAGTCACGACTCTCTCGGCCGCTTGCCGTCAGCGATGTCATCGTAATTTCCACCACTATAGATTTCCATCGTCAGTGCAATCGTCGTTATCATCATCATAATCATCAGCATCGTTATCATCGCCATCGTCATTTTCCAGTGGAAAAACTCCGGGTGTGTTCGCCGACCTGAATCTGGACGGCGCCATTTTTTTGGGTGGAGCCGGAAGTGACGACGCTCCGCTGAATTTTGTCCCGTCCTCCGTCGCTCTCTCCAAGCCCTTCAGAGGATGTTTTCGTGACGTCATAATGAACGGAGTGAACCTACTGGCGAAGGCAAAGAGGAATCGGTTCAAAGAGCCAATGGCATCCAGCGCCGGAGTCACGTGGGACGGCTGCAGACCGGAAATAACGTCACCGCCGGACAAGGAGATTTTCTTTTCTCACAACAATTCATTCGTTGCTTTTCCGACCTTGAACCTAAGGGTAGAATGCAGGGTTTCGCTGGAGGTCAAAGTTCACACCAACCGCGCCACGTTGTTGTACGCTTCGGGTTCAAAGATGGAGTCGGACTTTCTTGCCCTGGAGATTGTAATGGGGGCGTTACAGGTGAGGTCATCTGTTGCATGCCTTTGTACCGCTTTTGCATTTCTTTTTTTAAGATTCTGTGCTGCAAATTTTTCGCATTTCATCTCAGTCGCAAACCACTTTCCATCGCGCATCGCCTTTCAGCGTCAGGAATTATTTTCTACTTGATTGAATCCGCATATGCAATTCGTTAGTTGTGTTTGTCTCAACCTGAACGGAAGTCTCCTCTCTAATTGGACAGGTGAAAATCAATAAAGGGAGTGGCCTCATTAAACTGACAAATAAGGAGAGGAGGTTGAACGACGGGGCTTGGCATACGGTGGGTGATGTTTTTTTTAAAACTTCCTTTTCCGGCTTTTAGGCAGACCCAGATGCGGAATGACCAGAAAATGCGTGATCAATTGTTCCTGCGTTGTTTATAGGTGTCGCTGGAAGTGGACACGAGAAGAATAATACTATCTATAGATGATGCCGTTTCCGAAGAAATCATCAGCCAATCAGGGCCTACCACGTGGACTTTGGACGTCGACGAACCTCTATACGTGGGTGGCGTCGGGCCGGCCAGAAGCCCCATGGCTGGACGGCAGAGATTCGAAACAATTCTGCCAAAGCCTAAGGAGAATTCGTTGATCGGGGGTTGCATCAGGAGAATCTACTTGAACGATCACCATTTCGGGTGGAGAGAGGTATTATACTCGAACGAGGTGGAGCCCGACTGCCCGATAAACCAAGGGCCGTGCGGGCCGAAGGACGAGCCGCCACTGGCCCCGAAACTGCTGGATGGACCGTGCATCAAGGGAGCCTCTTGCGTCGAACTCGACTGGAATAGATTCCGCTGCGAATGCTCCCTGCCCGACTGGAGCATGTGCTACAAAAAGAACACCGCCCCTTACGTCATGGACAGGAACGACGGAGTGGTAGACGAGGGAATAGTTTTCGAAACGAACGACGTCTCCATAGTCGAAGGAGGGCTTGTGACATTGAACTCTTCGATCATAGCGGTACCCAGGGTAATCCTGCTGGACGAGTCGCTAAAGAATCTGCTCTTTTTTAAGGTCGTCTTGCAGCCGAAACACGGAATGATATCCAGGCAAGAGGACAGACGGGACGGGTATCAGTCGGGTTTTGTCATCGGTCTTGACGACATCTTCCGAGACCGAATCTCGTATCTCCACGACGGCAGCGAGACCGAGGAAGACCAAATAGGATTCCTGGCAGACTTGCGAGACCTAGATCAAGGCCGGATGGACTTCCAGACGTGGCTCACTGACGGAGAGTTGGACGAGGAGCTACACAGATTGGAAAAGATTTGGCCCCCGTCCATGAGACCGCAGAACTTTACCATCAACTTCAGCATTGACCCGGTCAACGATCCTCCGTCAATTGAAGTCCTAGAGCAGCTGGAGATCGTCGTGGACACCCAGAGGACTGTAACCAGGGAGATCCTGAACGCCACCGATCCGGACGATCCTCCCGATAAACTGGAGTGGAAGGTAGGATGGATTATTTTTTGGGGAGGAGGCGGATGTGTTTTGGGTGACAGAGTCTGCGGGTTCGATTCCCAGCAGACGACTTAAATTGGCCTCTTTTTTAAAAATAAAAACCATGTTGCCGAAGACATACCAGCGCCAATGTAATTGATCTTATAATTTTTCATAAATCATAATTTATTTATTTCACGTTGCCCCTTTCCCCTGACTTTGAGTTAATTATATGACGGTGTCAAAAACATTAGTGGCAAGTTATTAATAGCATCGACGCTATTATAAGTTAGCCGTGAAAATCGGCACCGAAATTTCGTTATTACGATGTTCTCCGAATAAACACGAAACGCGAAAAAGAAAAACAAGACTTTTGGATTAAAAGAATAGAAGGAAAAACAAAAAATAATCATTTAAAAAATACACAGACAAAAAAAAGAAATCGTCTTTCTTATCATATTATTATAAAAAAATATTTATAAAAAATAAATAAATCTAAGCTCCAGGCGTCATGGCTTCCCACGACAGGTTTTCTACAGCTACATCTCACCGCAACAAGTGGACATCGGCTACTTCGAGATGGAGGATTCGCTTTCTGGAAAGGTCAGGTCAAGGGTCACCAGGTTCACCCAGGATGACGTAGACAGGGGGCGCGTCCGTTTCGTCCACAGGGGTACCGAGATGCAAAACATCGGTCTGCAGGTCCGTCTGGTCTTTGTTTACGTTTGGGAAATAAAATGGCCGAATGTGGATTCGATCACGAATCGTGTTTGAGTCAGTCTATGGATTTGGCTTCATCGCCATTATCCTTATTATTAAAATGATATTTTATTATTATTATTATTATTTTATTTTTATTGTTATTATTATTTGTTGTTGTTTTCATCGTTATTATGATTGGCACCGGCGTTGTCGCGTGCAATTCAGGTGAGCAGGGGCATTGATTTGCATAAGTGAATAATTATTGCTAATGAAGCCGGATGGATTCTAATTTATTGGACCAATAGAATTTAATTAGCACCGTGCCTACAATCGAAGAGAGCCAATCAAATGTTTATGTATCGATGTTCTCGTAGGACCGATTGCTAATCATAGCGTCCAGCAACATGGCTAATCTGTGTCCTAGCATTTCATTATAAATCCCAATAAATATTTAAAAAAAATTAACCTGTTAAATAAAAAAAATAAACCTGTTAAATAAAAGAAATAAACCTGTTAAATAAACAAATCGTCTTTGTAGTTATCGGACGGCAAGGTCAAAAGCGAAGTGAAAAACCTGATCATTCGTGCGGAACCGCAGTTCATTCGGGCGCTGTTCAATACGGGCATAAACATCGTCGGTTGGGGTGGAGCCGGTTTAATCACTTCGGACAACCTGACCTTCACATCTAACCTTTCACCTCTGACTTCTGACCACATCCGCTACGAGATGGTTGACCCGCCCAGGGTAGGGTTCATTCAGAGGAGGCGCATCAGACAGTCAAAGAAACGGAAGCAGAAAAAGAAGCAGAAACAACAACAAAAACAACAACATCAACAACCAATGAATTCTGATTACATCCTTGACGACCATGATGAAGGTAACCAAGGACGCATCCTCGGGCAAGGCGAAGCCCGCCCCTTCGACTCGCCGTCCAATGAGAAGAGGAAGAAAAAGGTCAAAGGTCGTTCAGGCGGAAGAAACGAATACCAAGGCGACGGCGAAGACATGAATCAGGTTGCCGAAGATGACGACGACGATGATGACGACGCCGTTGACTGGGAAATAGTGAGGCAGTTCACGCAGGCTCAGATCGATAACGGCCTAGTGAGATACCTCCACTATCAGGATCCCGACGACGATATGAGTCATTATCCTGAAGAAGGCGAAGACTATCCGGATTATCCGAACGTCGACAACGAATTCGGGTACCCGTCCGGGCCGCTCCGCGACGGGTTCAAGTTTAAGGTCGGGGTTTTGGGGCGCGAGTCAGAAGAGTTCGACTTTGCCATCCGAATAATTCTTCCTCCCTCCCTCGTCATGGTAAGCAACGGTCCTCTCATCTATCGTCTCCTTGACGACAACTTGCCGGAAGTGGCCATCACTTCCGGTCACTTGCTGTTCTCCAGCGACGACCTCGAACCCAGAGTCGAGCCGAAAGACATCATCTACAGATTGATGACTTCTCCGAAGCTGGGTAGTCTTTTTCTCCTCAGAGCGAACGAATCTTCCCCATCTTCTCCAACCGAAACGCTCCGAGCCGATTCCTCTTTTACCCAACTCCAGGTCAACCAAGCTCTCGTGGCGTATCGCATGAACGAATTTTTCCAGACGCCTCTTTCCGGAGACGATCAAGCCCTCACGGATGACTTCCTCCTGTCCGTCGGCTGTCATGGCGGCGCCCCGGTAGAGTTCATGTTCAAGGTCATCATCAGTAGGTCCGACTCGCACTTTGCGGAGAGCAACGGCAAGACCGGAAAGGAACCCGGTCACGTGATCGTGGAGGAATTCGGCGAAGCGTCCATCAACTCGGCTCTCGCGGATTTCATAGAAGAGGCACGAGTCTACGTTGAAGACGAGAGAGAACATGACATGGAAGGAGCGGAGATTAGGATTCTGGAGCCGCCGAAGTACGGTAGGCTGGTCGTGCTGGGAGAAAGTAGTGCGGATGAGCAGGACAGAGACATCGGGATTTCAGTGGCCGAGGTCGAGAGTTCGAAACTTGTCTATAGACACGACAGAGGAGGTTAGAGCTTTGGGTAATTTTTTTTTAGGAGCGTTTAACTATTTGGATTTTTAATTTCATTGTTTATTAAGCACTTTTTCTAATCATGAAATTATATGTCACTTGAAAAACTAATTTTAACATTTATTCTCATATTTATCTTATAAGTTGTGTGAAAATTACGCACGACCTGTAATATAATTGATCCACTGGTAATGAGCTTATTACGTACAACCATCCCACAATTATCTCTTTTTCAAAAATATCGAATCATTCACAACAATAAATAACAACAATAACAACAACAATGAAATAACGACTCTCTTCTGCTATTGGTCGATGAGGATAAATATTTAAATTTAAAAATCACGTGATACCTCCAATCGCCCAATCACGCTCTAGGTAGCAGCGAGGACATGTTTTCCTTCGTCTTAATCAAGGAGGGCAGGCCATTCTATGATGTCAGCCATGTTTATATCGGCATAGTTCCTCCCGTTATGCCGCTCCACGTGCAACCAATCCAGGTAGTGTTTCATCAATCAATACAGGTAAGTCAAGCGTCTTGTCACCGCGTTGAGTGTTTCGTGCAGGTGGCTGAAGGTGGCCTGACTCACCTGAATTCGGATCACGTGAACATCGGGGATTCCCATTATTCTAAAATTAGAGTCGAACTGCTATTGGTCGTTCCACCAAAGCACGGGCGATTATCCATGAATAAAAGTCATAAAGAGTTCAATCAATTTTCATTGGATGACGTGAGTTCTTGGAATATTCATTAAACACCGGCTAGCCCACCGTCACGCAGGCTTCAGGGGACAGTTTAATATTCATTAAGCTTGGATTAAAATAAATTAACATAAATTAGAGTTTGCCCGGTCTTGCTAATCCGAAATTTATTCGTACGATCTAAGCCCTCGAAGTAAATCATACGCGTGTGCACCAGTTTCGATTCGCGCTCTTCGAATTAAATTAATTTGCATTTTAAGAATTGTCTTTAGATTATAAGATTTTTCAAAGAAATATAGATTATTATGTGCTTAAATGGGATGAATTGAAAAGCCTTGCGTGTTTCTGCACGAGTTGCAAGCAACTCATTCAGTCGATCACAACAGTTCGGTTGGCGTCAATCAATTCTATCGTTTTTTTCCCTGAGCAATGTTATTTGGAATCTGTCAATCAAAAGCACGTTTAATATCTTTATGTGCACGGATGCTAGGCTTTAAATTATTTTAAAGGACAACTTAATAAGTATTCTGGCAAATAATAAAGTAAAAAATAAAATATTAGTAATTAAATATAAAATTCAGATCAAACATGGCCGAATTGCGTACGAGCATGACGACAGCGAGACCACCTCTGATTGGATGATGCTCATGGCGAGAACCTCACTGATTGGCAAGCAAAGCAAGCCCCAATTACTATTGGTCGAAATAACTCCTGTTGACGACGAATCACCTCAACTGGTCAACAACCGACCAATCAGCATCCATCCAGGTATTTGTCACAGCCAATTATCGGTTTAATAAAAACTCCAAACTCTGAAAAGTTTAAAGATTATTTTAAATTTAAATTACAATAACGAAATTAGGGAAAGTGATAAACCTGACCGGAAACATACTCAGAGTGGAGGACAAGGACTCTGCACCGAACGACGTGACCTATGATGTCAGCTACTACCAAACTTTCGATTTAGGACGATTCCAAACAAACGGAAGTGACGTAACCAAATTCACGCAGGAAGAAATCGATGTCAACTTGGTGACTCTCAGAATATCAGGCAAATGCTTAATTATCTTTTGAATTTCCTTTAAAATTTGACTTTGAATGATAGATGACACTCTTGATGTCTGGTGCGTAAAGATCCATACATGAATATCGTAATTAACGACCTGGGCTGAACTAGGGCGTAGCTTCATTCTTTTATTACAAAATAATAGTAGTAAAGATACTTTATTAATTTAGTACAGAAGACTGTTAATCTACGATTGTAGTTATAGTTGAATGCTTACATTATTACTATTACTTTTTGCTTAATATTCATTAATATCTTGTAATTATTAAACAAATAATTTATACAATTATCTCACTTTTTGTGTCTCCTTAGACGTACTGCCATCTCCGAAACTGCACAACTTTCCCATTTCCGTCGGCGACGTGTCCAACAATCGTCTACGAATCGCCATCGACTTCCACGTCGAAGCTCTGCGCCTGGAATTTGTATCCATGGAAACCATCAGGGCTTTTCCAGGTGTCCTCCAACCAATCACAAACGATTCGCTGAAAATAGTCATAAACAGTGAAAGCTGGAACCATTTGATTGGTCAGTCAATTATAGAAGTGACCAAAAAGCCAACCCACGGAAGGATAGTTACGTTCAAAAACGACCAATCACTGTCTGACCTGGATTCATTTAAATACTCTCTCATCCAATCATCGTCCGTCTTTTATATATCTAACCCGGAAAACGACACTTCATTGGCAGATACATTCAGCTTCAGGGCAAGCCTGAACAACGAAGTAACTGTTCAAGGACAGGTCGACATCTGTACCAGCTTGGAAAACATAAACAAGCACAATTCCCACTACTTGCTTACTATTCAGCCCTTAGAGGTCAGAGAGGGTGAAAGGGCAAAGTTCACGAAAGACAACTTGGACATTTCTAAACTGGTTTCCATTTTAAAATCCAGAATGCACATAAGGCAAATGGGAGGCATCGGAAGACCCGAAGAAAGCGTGGAAGTTAGACTGATCATCTCCAGTCTTCCTACACAAGGCTGGCTGACCTTGAACGGAGAGAATCTGACGAAGAGGTACGAAGAAGCACACTTTCTCGAGGTCAGACAGAGCGACATAGACGGAGGTTACCTCCAATATCAGCACGACGATTCAGAGTCTTTCACGGATTCAATGGAAATTTTCTTTGAAATGCCTTTGTCGGACAAGCCATCCAATTCTAATCCATCCTGTGCGCATCAGAGCAACGCCATTTTTAGTTCCATACAAAAACCGTCGATTGGCGAAAGCGAATTTCATGTGCTATCCACTCCCTTAACCTTCCACATTCACGTGACACCTTACAATGACCATCACTTTCGCCTTTTAACCTCTGCCCCGAGGGCTCAGGTCATTCAAAACGGATGGGTGGTTTTGGATTCATCGGTACTATTGGCCGAAGACGTAGACACTCCGTCCAATCAAATCGTCTACAAGATCACGGAC
This sequence comes from Hirudinaria manillensis, assembly GCA_034509925.1. Classification (NCBI taxonomy): domain Eukaryota; kingdom Metazoa; phylum Annelida; class Clitellata; order Hirudinida; family Hirudinidae; genus Hirudinaria; species Hirudinaria manillensis. The sequence continues at coordinate 2,231,399 of CM067527.1, forward strand.
AGGGCTACGAATGGACGGCTAGTTTACGTCAACACTACCAATCTTAGCCTATCAGCGGAGGAATTTCGAAGTGGGATTAAAATTGGGAGAAATTTTTTCAGCGAGAACAACATACCGACGGTGGAGAAATTTTCCCAGTCTGACGTCAACGAGGGAAGAATTTGGTTTCTCCACGACGGATCGGATGTACAGCCAGGATCCATTTACTTCAGCTTGTTCGAAGATGTCGACAAAAAGTTTCTCAAAAATCAGAAAGTGGAGTCGAATATACTCTACAAAGCCCTCAAGATAGACGTGACTCCACTAGAACTAAAGGTCATCCGAATCCAGACTTTGTCGCTGACCCAAGGAAATTATGCTCTTCAACTTCGACCAGAAGATTTCCAAATCATGACGAATGCCCCCGATCCGGCCGAAGATATTTCTTTTGAAATCTCCAAGAACTTCCATCAAGGCCTGCTGCTCTTGGAAGAAAAGGCTGCTTCCAAGTTTTTCCTGAGAGATCTTCAACGTGGAAGTGTCAGATACGTCCTTACGGAGGTTAATGTCGCTTGGTTTACCAAATAGATAGATGGTTTGGACAGTTTAGATATGTTTCTTACCTTAAGCTTTGGTAATGGCGGATCGGTCTTTGGTAAAAAAATGTCATTTCCTTAAAGACTACCAATAAGGCGCTATAGAAGTAATTAATTCTGTCTCTAATTGCAATGAATGTGTTCTTTTTAAATCCATCCAATCTCGCTTTAAATCTGACTTTAATAGATTAATTAACGTTATGTCCCATCGAGAATGATAAACTAATCTTCATTGGCTGAAGATTATGAAACCCTCTGTAAGCTGACAGTTCATTGGTCAGCTGGATCACGTTGATGGATGGATTAGTATTCAATTAATCACCATCCTTCCTTGAGATAATGACTTCCGTGAAATATGGCCATTGCTGCCAGTGTCATCTTCAGTTGATAACTTTATTATAAAAGCAATTACTCATCATCGTAATGGGATAATTGCTTTAATTACTTTAATTATTTTAATTATCCCAATTTTTGTTCATTTATCGATTTCTTTTTTTATGGTTAGATGTTCTCACGGTTTTAATGTTATGTCAGTCAATCATTATTATTATTATTATTATTATTAATCTTTGCGTTGGCAGGATAATAATAATGGCTAAGCCAAATTTATATTATACATTATTATTATTATTTATGTTAAATTATCGCATATATTAGCATATCATTATCGGTTTTTATAATTCAAGATATTTTGAAGGTTGACAGCTCCTCGGACGGCGGCCTGATGACCATCAGCGATTCGTCAAACATTCTGCTCGATATTCAAATCAAGGTTGTTATTGAAATCAATGTTGCCCTTCCCGAAAGCCCTGTTCAGGTTTGTCCAGGATTTGCAGATGAATAGATGCATATAAATTAAATATTATTATTTAAAAAACATTAATAAGATGAACTATTTGTAATAAATTATAATAAATTATAGTAATATAAGCAATTAAAATAAGACGCTTAATGCTATAAAAAAGCTGGCAAAATTTGATTGGCAAATTACCAACATTTAAGTTTTAAGAACAATGTTAATAATCACACACCAGGTTACTTGATTAAATAAACATAATAATAACTTGTGTATTGCTTTAAATGCATATTTCTAGGTCATTCAGAAAAATGGCCATTGGTTCAAGCTCAACCTGACACACTTGAACGCATCGTCATTGGCTGAATTGACTGGTGACGACCCAATATACAGAGTCATAGAAAATCCGAAAAGGGGCAAACTGAGAAGGTTAAACAAAGAAGACTTGTCCTTCATGAGGTCACCAAGACTTAAGGACAATCGCTTGGAGCAAAGGAACCTGAAAAGGGATGTAGATACCCTATGGTTCAAGCACTCGGACGTCCGCGCAGGAAACCTGGAGTACAGACCCTACCCTTCTGGCTCTCGCTCCACCCTGAGAGATGGTTTTCGATTTACTCTGGAGGCCAGGAACGTTCCGACGACAGAAGGAAAACTGGACATGGAAATCACACCGGCCGTAGCCATGGATCAGATTTTGGCGGATAGCCACAGCACTCTGCATTATATGCCACCAGTGCAGTCGACACCAGAAAGCAAAGAAGAAAGCCCCGACAACGATGAGATCAATGACGAAACAATGCACGATACGTCAGAAAAAAACTCTAATGTCCAGCGATCGATAAAGGATAAGCAAAACATCATCATTGCTGCGGTTTTGGCACTGCTGGCAGTACTTTTGATCGTAGGAGTCTTTCTGATAAAGTGTCTGTGTATTCAGAGGAAAAAACTAAAAGAAGAAAGTCTGAGGCAAGCTGCTAGGTCAGAAGAAACGGAAGAGATGACATTCAGAGCAGACGACAGGATTTTGTCCCTCAGGGACGATGTCCATTATCGTCAACCTAGGGACGACCATATTTCTAAAGGGTTTCACGAGCCCTTTTACGACCATGCACTGTCTGGAGGGGTCGGCCTTCCAAAGCCAGACGTCCTTAGGAACGAAGGACCGAGAACGCCGAGAAATTCTTTGAAGCGTTGGTCTGCCCACGAAGCTTCATCCCATCTCGTTTCTGACAAGTCTAGCAACAAAATCTGTAGACTGTCGACCGCTCTTCCTACCTCGTCTTTCCAGCCACACCAATCACTGAAGCTTACTGAAGAATCCCTCATGACTCTCCAACAACAGCTGAGACAGCAACAACCCCGTGATCAGCACGACCCTCACGCTTGCAAACAACACTCGGACTGGCAAAGGAGCGGCAGCGGTCCAGAGGGCTCGGACACCAGTCCCAGCACGACGCTTGCCGGAGAAAGACGCGGGGGACGAGCGTCGAATGAAGAAAACGGATCGAACGCTTCCTCGAGTCTAGCTCTGAAAGAAAAACACGCTTTCGGCTGGAGCAATATAGATCCAGAGCTTCTGGAACACTGTCGAAAAACAAATCCAGTACTACACAAGGATCAGTACTGGGTCTGAACGGTAGAAGACCGTTATTGTTAATACCTCATCGTATACATATTCATGTATTTACCGGCCGCTTGTATAGAGCTCCAATGTTCCTATCAACTCAGCGGTATATTATCTCATGTGCCTTTTCGCGCTGTGGTCATGTTCGCCAGCCATCGTTTTGAATTTATCTTTGCATTTCTAAAGCCTCGATACAATAGAACAATGAAACGAGTACAAAAACTGCTCTCTCAAGTCATCAGCTACTGCTAGGCTGAACTTTGGCTCAAAAAATTAATTACTATCATTAAAATGAACTCTCAAAGGTATCAGAGAAAATCTGATTAACAACTGATTGCCTCTATTAATAAATACACTACTGCGGTTCTTGACCTCCGCAAGCCAGGGGACCCTACACATGTCACGTTAGAGCTTTTCTACTCTATGTTTTTTTTTTCCTCTTAAACCTCGATTTTGTTTTGGTCGAACTTTTTTTGCACGTCTTGTAGAAGATATCGATTGCAGAATAAAAGTCTAGGGAAGTCAGAACGCTTTGGCGAGGGTCGGTTCTGGAGAAAAGAGATTTTAACCTCCTTTAGCGAGGGAGATGGCGAGCACCTAGTCCTAATTAGAGACGCGTGCTCCTGAAGAATTTTCGAGAAATGCTCATAATGGCCATTATAAAGGTGCCCTAATGTTCTGGCTTATCCGCTATTAAAGCCACCGATTAGTAAACTGAAATTGTTCTCTAACTTTGCCCATAAATCGAATCTAGCTTTTAAACATGGAAATCATAAATTGAGATTAAGGTATTTGCTCTTCTAATCTTCTTAATCCGAGCTCTTAGCTGACCATAGCCGTAGCAGCTGTAACGGCACTGGACTCTTTTATCGGCCTTAAATTGTCTCTAAATGCCATTAAAGTGAAAATTGAAGCCCGGTTTGTGGCTTGTAGCAGGGTCGTCAAGCGACATTTTAAAACTTGCTGGATGCGTTTGAGATGCAGCGATGTAGAACTTTTTGAAGAATATCGGTATCAGGTTTCAGGGCTGTTGCAGAGTTATTATAATATTAGTGACGCAAGTGGAGATTATCATTTTTTATGATAATTACCAACCAGATGTTAGCGAATACAGAGCCGATTCAGCTCTGCACTCGTAAAGAAAAGTAGTGCCGCGCACGAATATAGCTTATATACCTAGGTGAGTCACGATGGAAAGAAACTTTTCTAAAGTCAACTTTTATAGCTGAGCTATGACTTCCGAAGAGTATTTTACAATTTTAAATCACAAACAAACGACTTGAAATGAAATTAAAGTCGAATAAACAAACGGATTCAACGCTCGCAGCCCGAATTGCTTTCTGTTGAAGGGCCTTATTTCTTGCAGATTATCATCGGGCACTGCGTACACCTTGCCCGGCGCAATTATACACGTTGTAGGAATTCTTAGTTAATTCTTAAAATACCTCGGCATCATCTCTATTTTTATGATTTTAACGTTTCCTGCTGATAATTTCTAAGAAATTCGTTCACTCTCTCATCCAGCTAGGTAAATCGAGTTGAATAAAAGTCTTTTCTTGCTTAAATTTTCGGCAATTATCGCATTCTTCAACTCCACAATAGCGCATCGTCTGAATGGTTGACATAACTTGCTAGATTTTTCGAAGGTTTCGCGAATTTTTTCTCGCCTCTAATAGATGTTTTCATTCCTCGATGCTGAAAAGCGTGACGAACATGTTTTTGAAAATTTAACCGACATTTTATGTCCCTGCTTGTCACACTTGGATGTATTTGGACGCTATTTTGCTTGAAAATCGAGGATTATCATCAGTCGTTTTTAAGACGTGTTTTGAAATAGATTAGGACTGGATTATTATCATTTTGATTGACGCATTTGCTGTTTTGATCATTGATTTTGTCAGTTTGTGCAAAGCATTGATATCATTCTCTTTGTTCTGTCTTACTTTTGAAGGCTGTTTTGAATTTGAAGTAAATCTAGATATCTGGATTATACTTTTGGAAGGATAAGTCATCTCTGGGATGGAAATTTCTTTTATTGGTAGTATGTTTTATAAAATGTTGCTTTTCTGGAGAAAACATTCAGAATTTAGGTTACTTTTCTCATTGTTTGGGTCGGCCTAATGCAATTTCATTTCATGATCTGCAGAAGCCTTGAAATTCATCGAGTCTCATTATTACTGTCCTAAAAAATTTTCATAAATTTCCAGAACTCCAGAACCATTGGCAGCATTCTTTGAAACTACCTCCGTCCGATCTATCACCGCGCCGTGTCTTCCCTCCGACGAGCAATGGACTCCGGTCCCCAGAGTAGCGCCTCCGTATCCAGCGAAATGGAGAGCGAAAGCGGTTGTATCAGCGGAGACAATCAGAGCGTCGGGGACGACTTTGGGAACGACGCCGAAGGGGTGTGGAGCGCCGACATAGAGCAGAGCTTCCAAGAGGCGTTGGCCATTTATCCTCCTTGCGGAAGACGGAAAATCATTCTGTCCGACGAAGGCAAGATGTACGGTAAGCGCTTTAGAGGGTTGACCACTTTGATGATGATGATGATGGTTTGCAGCCAACTCCTTTGCATTAGCTTTAAATATTTTTCCAATGGTTATGAGGCCTGATTGCTGTTATCTCTGATTGTTTGGTCAAGAGCTCAAATATCAGCTTATACCAGAAGTTTGTTTGCAAAAAGTGTGGGTCAAGTTTGTGTTGATATATCTGATGGCTGTTTAAACAAGCCTTTGATGTTTCATTTCCATTTGATCCCTCTTAATCATCATCGTTTTCATCATCACCTCATCCAGGTAGGAATGAGTTGATAGCCAGGTACATAAAGATGAGAACGGGGAAGTCGAGATCTCGCAAACAAGTATCGAGCCACATTCAAGTCCTTGCCAGAAGGAAGTCAAAAGAGATACAAGCCAATGTCAGGGTATGATGTCAATGATGTTGTTCATATTTGATGCATTTTACATTAAAATGAATTATCATTTGTTTGCGTATAAAATCCAAAAATCCGATGCTTACCCCAAGTTCTGCATATGTTTATTTAAGATTGTGATGTTTTGTTTATTGGAAGCACCTAGATTGAATCACCATCTGTTGCCGTTGGAGATAGTCAAGATTCAGTTCTCTTAAGGAGTTGATATTTTACAGGGCCACTTTGAAAACACATCTATTTCTATTTATAGCTGTACTTACTGAATAACCACAATAGTGGTTCTTAATAATCACATCTCTACGTATTCATTTGTTTTGAAATCAAGGATCCATCAACGAAAGAAAAAGTCCTTCAGAGTTTGTCCTCCATGTCCTCCTCTCAGATAGTCTCGGCCAACGCCCTGCACCCGAAGGCTCTGGCCGGGGTCACGAATCCCCTTGCCGTCGCCCCGTCCGGTCTACAGGATCAGTTCGCTTACGGCCCCAACCTCTGGAATCTCCCTCCGGTGGCGGCGTCGCCCGAGTAAGGATTTTCAGATTACGACCGCTCGCAAATTGCCAATTACTCATTCGAATTTTTCAAAATTGCCTCGAAGATTATGCAGAGACACGATTTAAAATTGATGTCTTTCGAATTAATTTGAGCAGGATGAAAGTGCAGCCGTTCATCAACCCTGCAGCAGTGCCTTACACCTTTTCCGAGAAAGTGTCCATCATACCGTTTCCCATGGAGCCCCCTTACCGTGGCCGGACCATAGCGGGCCCCAAGTTACGATTGGTCGAATTTTCCGCCTTTCAAGAGCAGCAAGAGGGAGAATCTGTTAGTGTCTCATATGAGATGTCTCTTGTTTTCCTTTGAGCACTTTTATCTGTCCATTGCATCTATTAAAATATCGTTTTCTTGATTTTCAGTTTAGGCAGCATCTCTTTGTCCACATCAACAGCAATGTCACATACACAGATCCACTCTTAGAGGTATAAACCAGAAACTATACGACCGCCCCGTTGGGAACATTTGACTTAATTGTTGTGATGATTGTAATCATTTCACATTACAATTAGGTGTTGATGATGATAATGGCGTTTTTATTCCCTTATCGCAGTCCGTGGACATCTGCCAGATTGCCGACAAGTTCCCGAACAAGAAAGGGGGCCTCAAAGAGCTGTTCGACCAGGGACCTCCGTCTGCTTTCTTTCTCGTAAAATTTTGGGTGAGTTTATTCGCGAACTGCAATGGACCTTTGATTCGTTTCTTGGTTTTAAACATTCTTCAAATTTCTAGCATTCAGAGTCGTCAGATCGTGATACAATTTATTGTCGTTTACCTTTTTCAGGCTGACATTAACTCTAACATGACCAGTAACAATGGGTTCTATGGCATTTCAAGCCTGTGAGTTTGGCTCAATGTTTTAACTGATCGTTTCAGTTGTAAATATAAAAATTTCCCACACTCATAACTTAATATTTTAATGGATCATCTCATTCATAAATGTCCAAATTTTCCCCACTTAAAAGACAATCATCTAGTTGTTTATTTTTGTCCATGTTGTTTATTATTTCAACAATTCGTTTACCTCGTCTGATCCAAATATAGATACGAAAGTGACAAGGAAATGGTTATACAGTGCTCCACAAAAGTCTGTTCGTTTGGAAAACAAGTTGTGGAAAAAGTCGAGGTTGGCTTTTCATCAATTCACCGAATTGCACGATTTCTTTGTTTTGCAATTTAATTTAATTTAATTTAATTGCTAAATTCCGTGCCAATTCTCGACTGATTACGAGTCTCGACTCTTGCAGACCGAGTACGCACATCCCGAGAACTGCCACTACGTGTACCGGATAAATAGGTCACCGATGTGTGAGTACCTCATCAATTTCATCCACAAACTCAAGACCCTTCCAGAGAAGTACATGATGAACAGCGTCCTCGAGAACTTCACCATCCTTCAGGTTCTTACAACACTTATAGGAAATTTTAATGCTAGCTAGATGTTGCAGATAGATAGATATTGTATGCTATGTATTTTTGGAGGGTAATTTGATTTCTTAGAGCTTATTAATCATGGATAGAGCAGAGAGAATTATATGCAGAAATCTAATAATAAAATAGCTATACATCTCTAATAATTCTAATACAGCCAATTAATTACGTTCATGTAATAGGTTGTCGCACACAGAGAGACACAAGAGACCCTTCTGTGCATAGCTTATGTATTTGAAGTCTCCACCAATGAGCACGGAGCTCAGCACACCATTTACAAGCTCGTCAAAGAGCCCTGAGGCCTCCGATTCCTCTCCGCCCGAACGCCGAGAAGCCGACGGTTCGGATTTTTTTAATCCTCCGTCGCCAAGTGTCGCAGGTTGTTTAATCGGCCAGTTGTCTGTCAGGGCCTCCTGTTCCCTCCTCGTGTCGGTCACTTTTCATGCTATAGTGTTATTTATGATTGTTGTCGCATCCACCAAAAGTTGAAATCAAAATCGGTCCGGACGATCCCGTCCCGAAATCAGAGACGGAATACGAAGATGAAGTTCGGGCTCCCCGATATCTCTCGATGTTTTCTTGTTGCCAACATCTATGCCTGTTTGTGTCTGGTCCCTGCTTGCTACCAAAGTATAGGTAAAAGGTCTTACAAGTTATGCAATTTATTGAGTGGATATTTTTTACCAAAGAGTTTTGCTTCTCGTTGTTGTTGCGATCATGAAAATCGTTGTTGCAGCCGTCGCCATCTGGCGTCGGACTGACGACTTATAAAGTGCTCTTTTGAGTGCCTCACGATATCGCAATCATCATTATCATCACCTTGGTACGTTTGTTTGTTTGTTTGTTTAAGAACTTGTTGATGTTGTTAAGGCACGAATATGTCTTGAATTGATGTATAAAATTGGCCTGCTTTGCATATGAAACTCACCTACTTTAAATTCGTCTCCTTTTCTGACAGGATCACGTCCGCCCTCTCTGACTTTGTATCCTTCCATCTGCTTTATTTGATGACTTGGTTTTTACTCTGTTGTTTGTTGTTTGCATACGACTTGATCTTTCAATTGAGTGATTCAATCTTTTCGCTTCAGATTTGTCGAATCAAAATTTGTACATTTTGAATTTTCAATATTCTTGTTTCTCACGGGCGTACGCGTACAGACGGTCGCCGCCCTGTACATACCTCTGCTGCTGCCGTGCGACGCTCCGCGACGCCGACTCTCCTCGGGCTACTTCCACGTAGCGCGGTCCGACCGGACTGCCGGATGCCTCAAGTGCCTTCCTTGTTCGAGACCCTATGCTTTTCCTTCTCAGCAACCGAAGTGATAAGAACGTCTTGCATATTTTGCTACTATTATTAAATTATTTGCAGAGAAATTTTGGCTGTCATCATCATCGTCGTCGTCGTTTTTTTTAAACACTTTACATCAAAACAACACAGTGCAGGAAATGTTTTTGTGTCTCACTCGTAACTAACTCCCAGTCGGTCACTTTGTTTGATCAAATAAAAACAATGATAACGATCACGTTCGACTTCTTTCCAGCCATGCCATTTGTGGCTAGCTAGCCAGATGCTCTGGTGTTGTTCAGTTTAGCCGTACCAGTTGGAAGTTCTGACTCGAGACCAAGTCCAGATTTAGAATTTTTATATTTCATAAATATGTAAGTTGTACAAATAATGCGATGAGAAAACAGTTTGTTCAGCAAAGAACAAAAAAATGAGACACATTGAATAAGAAGACTTCTTGCCCTAGAACTGACAAACACTCACTAATCGCTATTGTCAAATCCTAGACGGCCTGGCACGACCTCGGGGCGGCGACCCTGCCGAAGGTCAGAGGTTGGCCTGGTCCGGGTTGAGAAACTCCGTTATGTCCAAGTCTTGGACGAGAAAGTCTTCTTCCGCGGGGGCGTTCTGCGGCCCCGTGCCGTACGGGGGCTTGAAGTTACGGGGTGCCACGGACGTTATGTTGCGCACGGAGAAGCTGCTCAGCTTTTCATTGAACGGATGGTTCACCATCACCTGGTCCTCGGCCATCTTCTGGCCTTGGGAGAGATGGGGAGGAGGCGGGGCGACGTTGCAGACCCCGCCGAAAGAAGTCATACCGCTCCTCATGGCCATGGCGACCGGCGCGTTGATCAGGTAGTTGTTCTTTATGATCGGATAGAGGGGGTGTAGCGGTGGCATGCCCCTCTGGTCGCTCGTGGTCGTCGTCATGGATGCACCAGGAAAGTGATGGGCAGCAGCGGCGGCAGCAGAAAAGGAGAACACGTCGTGGCTCATCAGCCTCTGCCCTCCTGAGGCGACGTGCGGATTAAAGGAGGAGACCCTCTGAGCGGTGATGGCCTGCAGTGCCGGCAAGGCCTGCGACTCTCTGACCGAGAATCGAGGCGCGGACGATCCCAGCAAGGAGGCCGTGTTAGTGACGGTCTGAAGCAGGGACGAGGGAGCCGTTTGAAAGTCAGGAGACGAAACCCTCTGACCGACTGCACCGACTTGGAGAGCACGAGGAGATGTTATCAGTTGACCGGTCATAGTTGCAAGGGGGCGAGGAGAACTTAGCCTCTGATTTGCACTGGTGAGCTGAAGGACGGGCGATGCGATTTTTTGGGTAGATGCGGTTGCTTGAGGGACAGTGGTAGTGATTGGCTGCAGAGATTGAATGACTTGCGGCTGACTGGCAGGTATCGGAGATTCTATTGCGACTCCTTTCGACACTGTAGGCATGCTGGAGCTCTGAGCAGAGACATTAGATGACGAAACAGGAGCGGACTCCAGTTGTTTTTCCTCTGCTTTCTCCTCCTCTTCCTCCTTGTATCTCAGCACCCTACGACCCGTCCTTTTCTGAGGGGCCGTGACGGTGTAGCTCACGAAGTCGTCGTCGGAGTAAGAGTCCCTGGTGACGGAGGCCTCCTCGTCGTCCACTTCCTCGGAGTCCGAGGAGTACCAGGGCTTTCGCTTTTTCTTCTTTGCGGTCTTTCCCTTCTTTTTATTCCGGCCCGCGCCGGACTCGTTCCCCCCCGCCCCGGCCTTCCTTCGCCGTTTGTTCCGACCGGCGGACGAACCCGAGGCGGCCTTCTTCTTTTTCTGGCTCTTCGTGACGGACTTACTTTTCTTGTTCGCTCTGCGAGACAGAGAAGAGGAACACTCGGACGTGGACGACGACCCGGACTTGATGAAGTCCCTCAGGTCGTCATCGCTGTAGCTGTCCCTGTAACAGGGCGTCAAATCGTCCTCCTCGTATTCTTCGTCCTCGTCCTCTTCGTAGTCTTCGTCGCCATCTTCGTCTCGACCTCTTTTCTTCCTGCTCTTTCCGTCTCTTGTGCCGGGATTGCAATGCGCCGGGGAAGGGGACTCCCTCTTGGAATCCTCAGAGTTTTTGTGTCTCTTGGCAGAAGATTCGTCGTCGTTGTCGTCATCTGTGAACTCGTTGTAGTTGATGCCCTTCCTGGCGGCAGCCCTCCTCACCGGCGGTCGCTTCAAGGCCTTGGAACCCAGCATGAGATCTTCCTCTATGACTTCATAAATCAACATCAATGATGATGATTATGATTACAATGACAACAGGCCAAATATAAATCAACTTTAACGGACTTTTCCGAACAATAGATAGATTAGATCTAATATTAAAATTCAATAAATAAAACAATTAAATAAAAAATAAATAAATAAATGACAGAAGCACACCATAGTCGTCATAGACGCGACTCCTCTTTTTTCTCCTCTTTGACTTCCTCGAAGACGCGTCGCCAATCTTTCCCTTGCGACTCCTGCTCGACTCCACCTCCCCGTCGTCAACTTCCGATTGGTCGATCTCGGTGGCGGCATCTTCTTCCTCGTCGTCTTCGTCCGCGCTCGCATCGTCGTCGTCGCTGGAGTATAAAAACGTCACGTCACGTACGTCGTCTGCTGCATCTCGACCTTTAAAGTCACAATAAACTGTTCGCGTTCTTGACACGTCGTGTCGTGCGACTAACATCTTGAACTCTTCGCTGTCATCATCGTCGTCGTCGTCATCGTTGTTGCCTCCCTCGTCATCGCTGTCCAGTATGCTGAACTTCTTCTTCTTCCTCCTCCTCTTGCCGTTCGCGGCCGGGGAATTCGACGAGTTGTTTTTAGCACCGGTGATGTTGGCCATGTCCTTTCCTCTGCCATAATTTCCTAAGGATGCGAACGAATTTAATTAATTTATTAAAATTAAACAAAAATTAATTTCTAATAGATTGTCCTAATGTCTACATCCATACAACCTGTAAATGCCAAAAAAAAATGCCATCACAAATGACAAACTAATTTCGCAACTTCATTAACATACTTTTCAATATAGTTTCAATTTTGCAGTTTCGACATTCTCCTCTGCATGATACTTTGCATTGTCGCACATACACACACTCTTTGGAACAGTCATCACCACCTCCACCACCAACACCACCTCCACCACCACCACTACCACCAACACCACCACCAATACCACCTACCTGCGCCGTAGGTTTCCTTAACATCATCTTCGATGGCTCCGCTGATGAGATTCTCGTATTCCTCGAACTTGTAGCTTATCTCCTTCCTCTGTCTCCTGCTCCTTCTTGTCACCAACCAATCACCTTCCACCTCGTCCTCCTCCTCTTCTTCTTCATCATCATCATCGTCCTCCTCTTCGTCGACGTCGTCATCTTCGTCGCTGCTGTAGAATCGTCGCTTTTTGGGTTTTTTCTTGTTAACCTTGTTGACCTTCTTTTCCTTGTCATCGTCATCGTCGTCGTCGTCATCTTCATCCTCGCTCTTCCTGTGACTCTTGGCTTTCCTTTTAGCAGTCAATTTGCCTGCCACGTCGTCGCCATCTTCGTTGTCGTCGTCGTCGCGAAAATCCGTAACGGAACTGCTTTCCGACGACGAGGCGAGTCTGTTCCTCTTGTTGGATTTCTTATTCTGGGTAAGGTTACGACCTTTGTCGTCGTAGGAGTCTTCTTCATCCTCCTCCTTGTCTTCTGCCTTGCGGCCGCATGATGCCAACGAATCTTCGCTGTCTGTGTTAAGCGACGCCCTCCCTCTAACCTTCGACCTTTTCCCGCCATTCTGGAGTTTGAAGAAATCGTCATCACTGCTACACACGTCGTTGCCTTTGTCATCATCGTCGTCGTCATCATCGCTACTGTTGCTGGCCAAGCATCTGCTTTGAGTTTCTTGCAACTTCTCTGACAATTCCTCCATGTCCTTTTCCTGATTTAGACAAAACAAACATAAACAAATTCAAAAACCAAAAACAATCAATTTGATCGATGGAGGGGTGGCCATTTTGCTACCATGAGAATGCTGTTGAGTGAGATGTTGATGAAGGCCAGCCTCTCCTTCCTATTGGTCAGTTTGACGTTCAATTTTGCTTTTTCGTCGAATTCGCACAGCTGTTCTTGCAATCTTTCGAGCAACATTTTCTGTCGACGCAAATTACAAGAGATTACAATGCTCGCTAATACGAGCGGGTGGATGGCACGAATCCTGCATCGGGATGTCACTCACGTGCTCGCAAGGGGGGCAAAACCAGTCGCCGTCGGGTACGACGTGAAGGGGGGGCCTGAGACACCAGGTGTGATAGCCGTCGTCACACTTGTCGCACAGGAGCATCTGTCGATCCATCGAGTTTTTTAACAGTTTAACAAATCATGTCCTCGAATCGTGCAAACAAATGTCGGCATTCGTCTGACTACTTATGTTAATTTTGTTAGTCCGTTTGTTAATTCCAATATCCTGATTGGTTGTTACAAAATCTCCAACAAAAGCAAATCAGATTGAATTCGACCAATAGAAAGATTCGAACTCACAAATTCAGGCTCAGACTTCTTATCACAAATGAGACACTGTTGGTCCACAAAGTTTTCATTTTTGATCTCTGATTCCAAATCGCCTTAGAATTGCAGAAGAGGAATGTGATAATCACGAGCACACACTCATTGCAAACAACAACATTGACGACGACGACGACATCAAACAATAACGACGAGTATGCACCAACACACAAACACGCAACGCTCACCTTTGAGACTGGCCACCCTCCTTGCATTGCGACCGGTAGGCTCGTAAACGGATCCGTCGCTTTCCAGCACGGGAGGCTCCTCTTCCGAAGTGGTCGACTGCGTCCCCAGAGTGTAGTCGTCGTCGCCACCGTCGTCGCTGAAGCTGTCGTCATCATCATCGTCGTCGTCGTCATCATCATCGTCGTCGTTTCTCTTTTTTCTTTTTCCTCGGATGCTCCTCCTCATGCCGGGAATGAAATCCTCGTCGTCGTCGTCATCATCGTTGACAAGCTTGAAACGTTTTTTCTGTCACCAGGATAATGAACAGGTAATAAAGTGCTGATAACAGAGTCCATTAAAGCGTAGAACAAATAAATAAATGAATAACAAAGCTAGCAAAAATTAAAAATAGCCTTGCAATACAAAAGCAATAAAAATAAAAACGATAATAATAATAATAATAATAATAATAATAATAAGATGAATTGCTGAGAGCACTGGTAGTGCTCAGCATTCATTCATCACCGGCTGTGAGACCGAGAAGAAGCAGGAAAAATAATAATAATAATAATAATAGCAACAATAATAATGATGGTAATGATAGCAATAAACTATAAATAAACTATAAATATCAAGACCTTGTCCTTTTTAGCCTGCAGAAGTTCTTCATATTCCTCGGCCATCTGCCTCATCATCTTCTCCGTCCTTCTCTTCTCCTTGTCGGCCTGCTTCTTCTCCCTCTCCTCTTCCGTCATTTCCTCCTTCTTCTTCCTCCTCCTCGAAGGAAACTCGAGCTCCAGCATCTCTACTTTCCTCTGTCCCTTGTTGACTCTGGACGACCTCCTGAGTTCCACGAAATCCGCGGAGCCTTCCTCGCCGCAGCCGTTGACTTTCTTCGACCTCTTCCTGCCTTCGTTCCTTTCTTCTCCCTCCGGCAGATCCCGAGAATTCCCCGAGCCTTCGGTTTTGGTTTCGCCCTTCTCCGAACGGTTGCTTGCGGAATTTCCGAGCAAAACTGCCTCCGGGTCGTTGGAATTCCCGCTTTCCTCCGAACCCTCGTTCGGAACGGTTTCGGTTCGAGCGTCTTTCCATTGAACTTCAGATTCATCCTTCTGGTCATGGTCGGTGGTCTCGCCGGCTTGGACGAGGCTCGCAGGAAGATGATCAGATTCACTGCATCTCTTCTTAGGAGCAATATGTTCAGAAGAGTCAGAAGTTATCTCATCTTTTTCTGCAAATTGATCTTCAAGTCGTTTTACTTGACCGTCTGGAGGTCTCTTGGTGGCACATTTCACTGGCAAGTCGGTTGCGGATACACGGTCGTCTTCTTCCGACGGCTTGACATCATTCGTATCGAGATCAACATTCTTATCATCTGTAATTTTGTGAGAATTCTCCTCATTTTCGACTGGGCTACATGTGATGTGATGGCTCAGAGGAGCTGGCAGAGATTGCTGTTCAACGCACTCCTTTGTTTGAGGAGAAAGTTCACTTTTGTCATCTAACTTTTCTCCATCATTCAATTCACGAGGACTTTTATTTTCCACTGGGATTGAAGCTTCAAGAGCTTCCAGTTGTGACTGTTCTCCTTCCTCCTCAGAATGAGGTTCTGTGACTGAACCTTTACAATCTGAATCACAACTGGCTTTCTCCAGCCCAAGGTCAGGAAAAGATGGATCGTTGACGTGAACCGAATCGGCCATAATCTCCGCATCGATGACAGGTTTGTCCTGAGTTTGATCTGAGGCTATGATGGCAGCATTTTCTCCCACAACATTTAGAGGAGTTTCAAAGTTCTTAGAATTGGAATCACTATCTCCCACTTCTTGCTGACCTTGAACCACACATTCTTCATCGTCGATTCCTTCTTTTATGATTTCCTTCGTTCCATCCTCTCGACAATTTTCTTTTTGGCACTCAGCTTCATAGACCGATTCAGAACTGTGTACATCATTCGACCGATCACCTGTCTTTGGTGTTAACACCTGTGGAGAACAATCGACTGCAACCGGTTTATCAGGTAATCTTTCAGTAGCATGTTTATCCTTAGTTCTTAAAATCTGACAGTGAAGTTTGTTTCGCCTGGAACGATTTATGAGAGCCTTGTTTCTTTGCTTCTTCAGAGGAGGTCCGTCTTCGGGAGCGGACGAACCAGCCTCCGAATCTTCGGGATTCGAATCGAGACTCGATTCCGACAGTTCGGAATCCGAAATTCCCTTCCTTCTTCCGTGCAAAAAGTCGGATTGGGCGGAAGACGCGAGGTCCCTTTTCCGTTTCTTCAATACTCTAAACCCGCGGCCGGAACATTTATTGACGGGAACGACCGGTTTGACAAAAGCTGCAGGAAGGCTGGCTGGTGAGTTGCTTCCTTGCTTGGCATCCTCACAATTAGAAGGATCTCTTTTTCTCTCAGGCTCCACAGTAGAGTCGTTTGAAGCTTCGGAGTGAATCTTCGGACTGAGATCTGGTTTTATAACTTCAGTGATTGCAGAATCCTTACCCAATGAACTTCCAAGATCTTTTGTTTTATCAAAATCATTTCCTTGTTCGGAAATAGCATCTTTGTTGGCATTCGTTTGTGGGGAATAAGGATCCTCGGGCTTGCCAGAAGTGGTGGATTCTGGATCGCCTACAACTTCATACAATACCCTTGATTCTGCTTCATTTTGATTCTTTCCATGATCTGGAGTTTTGTCACAATTGTTTTGGAGTTCCTCAATTCCATTGGTCTCTGCATCTGAGTGATTGCATGTAGATTCACAATTGAGGCATGGCAAGTCATCAGTAGAAACTCTCTGAACCATTGCTACATTGACATTATTGTCCCCATCATCATCATCATCCTTATCATTGTTTTTATGCCTTTCCTGAGAATCATGGACCACGTTATCAACAGCACCGTTGCCTGCATCAAGTTCAGCGGCAGGATCTTCTCTGAGTCCAGATTCTTCTTTAGTCAAAGCTTCGGTCACGGTTTTTTCTGCACAGTTCGTTACGCCATCACTGCTCACCTTGCAATGGTCTGTTGAGACCTCTTCGTCAATGTTTTGATTGTCACTATTAACAACATCTGTAACATCGTCATCGCCTGCAGGAACATCCAGAACTGCGACAATGGCTTTATTTTCATCACTGCCGACAGTCGTTCCATCAACTTCCTTTTTGACAGAAACGTTTTCATCTTTTATCGACTCCACTTTTATGTCACTCTTGGCGTCATCTTGGACATTTATTTTCAGTCCGGCATCTAACTTTTGCTCCTCCTCGCCGTTGTCGTCATCGCTCTCGTCGTCATCGTTCGTGTCGCGGGAAGATAGTTTCTCGACGGCGAGGTCGGAATTTTGAAGAGAGGAGATCAGCTCGGTCAATTCCAATCTATTCCTGTTGCACAAAAAAAATAAAATGTCCAGCGAAATCGAGAATGGTTTCTGGGAAATTAAAGACGTGCTGGCCACAATTAACATCACATTAAAATCAAAAGAACCCAACCTGGCAATAATTTCCCACTTATGCCTGAAGTCATCCGGCGACGTTGTGGGCGTCTCTCCAGAAAAAATCCTCAAATTCATGTCACAGTCCTAAGAAAAACGAAAAAAAAAACCTACTTTGTGAATAAATTTATAGCAATTTTATGCAAAGGAAACATTAACAATGCAAAGAAATATTAATAATTAATAGATATTAATAAATAATTAATTAATAATCCAACATTTTCAACACTGAAATCCGTTTTAATTAAAACTCTAACTCAACCGACCATGAACGACCAATACATCCTGCCCTTAACGTCTCTTCCTATTGGTTGAACTCGTAGCTCGTCTGCTGAAATCATGTTGACCTTATCTTTGAACTTGATGTTCGTGTCGAACTGTTGCTCCACAAGATTCTAGAGATCAAAAACAGAAATTGATTAAAATAATTTCCAAACTTAACGCTATCAAAAATACATTAATGTAGTAATAATTAATTTGATAAGATAATAATAATAATAATAAATATAATTAATAATGATGATAAATTGCTAATAACAATATTAAAAGTCATGAAAATATAAACTTTCTAACTTTGACAAGACGAAGCTTCAAATCCGTGCTGCATTTTTCAAAACCGAATTTTTCCAATTCAACAGCATCAGAGAGAGAATAGGACTGACAAAACTATAATTTGTTTTGTTTTTAAGTTTATACATTAAATTGATTAATTAACTCTATTTAATAAAACTTTTATTGGGGAAAATAAATATTAACCTAAATAAATAAAAATAATATATATTATTATTATTATTGTTATTATTGAAAATCAAAACAAGCATTGTTAACTGACCCGAATTATGCAATTGACCAACAGTTTCTGACAATATCACAAATAATTACGATTACTTACGAGAAATGCTAACCTTCAACAAATACTTTGAAAATCTTTCATCATTTGCAGAAGACCTCCATCGCTTCAACAAGCTGAGCAGAAAATCTTTAAATGTGTTGCAAACTGCAAAGCAAAGATAAATGTCATCCAAGTAGTACAAATGTAAATACAGTTAGCAGACTTTAGTGGATGAAAAATATGAAACAATTAAATTTAAGAAAAAATAGAATCATCTCAAACTCATACATAAAATTATTTATATTGTGATTGCTATATAGACAAACAAAAGGATTTTATCAAAGCCTCCTCCATTGCCTCCATAAAGCCTCAAATGTATTAAAAATGTTTTGATCACTCTGTATCATCTTACAAGTACAAAGATATTCCAAATATCCTATTTGGTCAAGTTGATTGAAGCCATATTGAAAAAGTTGTTTATTTCTTGTCAAATGGAACTTGGCTTTTTAGATATGTTTAAAACCAGATTTTTAAAAAGCGTTTTAAGCAGAAAAGATGATAGCATTAAGACTCTCCAAACGTTTTTAACAGGGCTGGTGTGAGGCAGACAATTCAAAATTCACCTAGGAATTTGATTTATCCCAATTTTGAAGATTAAATATGATATTGCAGAACATATCTGTCAGAAGCAAAAAAATCGTCAATGTCCAAGTTCCTTATTTATCCCTTGAATGAATGAATACTTGTCTTTTGAATGAATGGTCAAAAACTTTATTAAATCTCTGCTCTCTAACATTCGTTAACCCAATTGATTTACACCAGGCAATTCGATCCTCCAAATAAACTTCAAATGTGAAGTAATAAATGCTTATGTACATCATTTCTAATAAATTCAGAAGTAGAACCTACTGGGTCGCTGCTCACTAATCCATCTTTCTAAATTTTCAAACGTTATGTCGGGAGAATTCAGCAGGCTGTTAAACTTGCCCAGAAAGCTACAGACTACAGCATAGTCCGGATTTTTGTGCAGATTATCGTACTTTCTCGTTCGTTTATTATCGGCCATCTTGTTTTCAAATCATGGCACACAGGAGCCAAACGTTAAACAGTATCTTCGTACGCTAACAAAGCGCAACCCATGCGCAAATTTCGATTTTACTGAAATCACCAAAAAGATGTAACCAAAAAGCCGACAATAACTTGTAATTTATTAAGAAAACAAAACAAATAAATGGACGATAGCAGTCGTATTGTCGGCGGAACCCGCCAAGATCGAAAGTGAGTTCGTTAAGATTCCATGGCCTCCTCTCCATCAGCATTATCAAACTGTCCTTGATCCCCTCCAGACTGATCTTCTTGTTGATCTTGTTCATTCTCACCTACAAGATAAATTGTATGTACGGACAGATTAGAATTCAAGCTCCACAGCTTTAGACAATTTTGTAGTAGAGGGCATCTATAAAATGTGAAATCATAGAGACAGAATCATTATCTGATAATCAATAGAACAAGCATATTTATTAGCTATTTTTTTCAATTTTAATAATCTAAAATAAAAAAAAGGGATTTCCATACCTCCGACATATCCATGGTCTCCCTGTCCCTCTTCAAAATCAGGCTCAAAATCATCGTCACCATCTGCAGATGAATTTTCAAACATTGAAGTTGTAACATTGAAATTAATTGAAGTTGCCTAAAAATATTACAATGATTCATCAACATTCAAACAAGAACCACCTTCTGAAAGAGAATCCTCAGCTGGGTTGAGATTGCTACCTTGGTTGATAGCTTGATAGATTGCAGTCACTACAGTAAAATGCTTTAATTAGAAAACCAAATGGGCAAATCAATAAATTATCAAAAGAAAATTACAAGATTCAACATCTGTTGGGACAAATCTTAACTCAATTATATCTTTCTCTTCATCATCTGCAACAGGATTACAGGCATCATCATCATCATCTTGTCTATGGCTGTCACCATTAACATCCTCCTCAGGGTTGGCTTGTTTGCTATAGGCTGAAAACATAAGTGATAATATTTTTAAAATAAAAAAAATGAGTCTTCAATTACACACGGCTTCTTAAATATATGTCATTATTCAAAGCGCATGTTAAATATCAGAAAAGAATTTGCAGTGACATATTCTTAACTTTTCAGTACTTCAAATGTGCTCTAGGTTTTTGTAAGACTGAAATACTTTTGACAAAGTCTCACCACAAGAGATGTTCTCTGTCATCATGTAGATGCATGGATGTGGAAATGAGTTGAGATCTTTGGAGATAGCGTGAACAGATATCCAATGGTAGTTGATCTTGAAACCCTCTCCAGATGCATTAGACCATGTAATTTCGCTTCAAACAAATAACAGTTTCAATAACAATCCCAAATTGTACGAATAAAACCTTTAACAAAGCAAATAATATGGCTCTAAAGCCGTACACAGTACAATATTAATTTTTGTTATGGCCAATAACTCAGAATTTGTCTCAACCTGGTGGTTACGGCCAAAGTCCCAGAGCCAATCTGAATTCCATCGACGAAGCAAGTCGTATCGGACTGGGAGTGCAAAATGCTTCCCAAGTTATCGGCCAAACGTTGCAATTCTATCATCGTAGAGCTACTCTCTCAGACACAAACGTACAGCGTGCAAAAACAAATCGCGAGTCAAAGATGCAAAAAAAAAGAGTAAAAGTGAAATCAAATAATATCTACAAAAATATCTATGAGGATTTAAATAAAAACTAAAAAGCGTATCCACCCAAGTTTTAAACTAAGTCAAAATTTAAAGATCTAAAGTTAATTAGTCTACTTCTGACTTGGTTTTTCGACGCACCCAAGCCAACAACCATACCCAGAACTTCGGCCCTAGATAGACCACAATACTCAACACAATATTTTTGTTAATCACTTTGCTTCCTTTCCAAGCTTAATAGTAAGAATTCGTCAGCAACATACGCTTATCATGAGGTAATTAACTTAGCAAACGCATCGCCGTCTTGATCTTACAGAAAATTGGGCCAGATTCCATAAAGCCAAACTATCTCACAAAGGACAATAATAAATCTTGGCTTAACCGCTCACAATGATCAGTTTTTCATACGTTGCGGAATGAATCATCTTCAAAACAAAAAGTCGTCATCAGAACAAAGTTGATCTACTAATGCATGCAGATAAACGATAATACGAAAATATTATCATAAAAATCAGTAATAATTACATCATAGATTATTAACTTAAAGTGGAGATTGGCATCCACTCCCACCTGCACCAGGGATGATGAACCAGTAGATGACTAATGCCGACGGGTTAGATGCAGAGTCTGATTGCAACGTATCAGAGACCATTCAAATATTTATCTGCACTCTTCGGGACAAGAACAAAATAGCGAATTTACAATTGATAATAATCTTGGACAACGAGACAAAAACAAGACTCAGTAGCTCATATCATAAATACAAGCGGTTAGAAAATATATTCAGGTATGAACAGACAGGTACGTTTCACAAGAACTGCTGCAAATCACTGATTCACAATAGTATATGTTGCTGATTGCAATCAACCTGAACAATGGCCAACAGATTGACCAACCAACCAATCATTCAATCATTCAATCAATACAATGCATCATAATCATCCAGTGTGTGAAAGTTCAAATGAATAGGCCCTTAGTTCCATTGCAGGGATTTCCTTGCTGTCGGGCGAGATGTCTTCAATGAGGTTCAAGCTCTTGTATTTCAGATCCTTGACTGAGAAACTTGAAAACATATTTTCTATGGCAATCTGATCGAACAAAAATAATAAACTAGTTATTATTAGTTATTATTTATAATGTTAATACATTACTAACAGTATTCACGTTAATATTCTGTACATGACCAGGTGACTTAGGCAAAAATCAGTTAATGTAAGAGTAGGTGAGAAAGTGTGAGTGCATTAATGATTTCCTGTATGGTGACATTTATCTTAATATTGAAGATAAATTTGTAAAATGGCTGACATCACCTCTGACTGGGACGTGCAGTTCACTCCGACGTCTTCCGTCACAAAGCCACAGTCGAACGCCATTCTGTGAAGAATCGCCGCAGACCTGACGCTCGGAGCGAAGACCGAGTTCGAGTCCATCTTCTCTCCTCCTTTGTCGACCATCACCCTCAAGTTGACGAGATGATGATCGCATGACAAGGGGGCTTTCAGGGGGGAGTAGGAGGGCGCGAGGTCGGCGGCAGACCCCGCGTCCGACCCGACCTTTCTCGGCATGTCGCCCCAGATGTTGACCGCCAGTCGGAAGACGGGGTAAAGGAGATCGACGGAGGCGTAGTGAGACTTCAAGGTGAAGAATCCTATCGGGTCGTCGACGTTGTTGGGATAGTGTTTGTTCTCGAACAGGATCCTGAACTTGTTCGGCGTCCTCTTGTTGTCGAGGACGCCCTGCTCCAGTCCTCTGTTGTCGTCCTGGTTCAGTCGTCTGTCCTGCATCACCTCCAATGATCCTTAGAGATCGAAAGAAAGTTTGAACAAATGGGTTTAAGTGTGGTCGGTGAAATCAAATCTGAAACTGTCGATGGAAAGACTAAAAAATCCCCCAAAATACCTGCTTGCAGACTGGCAGCGCCCAAGGACTGCGCAGAGAGCAGAGTGAATCGTTTGAAGTTGTTCTCCAGGTAGGCCATGGACGTCATTGGATAGAAGTGTGCCTGGAGAGGCAGCTTCGAGTAAAACTTTCTCCGGATGACCTAACAAAGGTTACACATAATCAACAATTCAAAAAATGTTTATCATTTTTTAAATTTCTTTAATTAATAATTGAAAATGGCTCATTAATATCCAATTAACAACTCATCCTAATGCTATTCCTAATTACCACGAGGACCATAAAAGCCAGATCATAAAAGTCTCTTTGCTGGCACTTGATGCGAGCCAACTGGAAAATACCTGATAGCCATTCAGGTCTGTGTAGAAGAAGCCATCCAGGTCGGACACGTCCGTTTGGATCCTCATGGAAAGTTCCGTGTTGTATTCGCTCCTGATGTCCACCATGTTTAATATGTCGAGAGTCGAACCGCTTACTCCACCTAATTGAAACGAATCCGATCGACGATCATAATCTATGTTAATTAATGCTTTGGCCAATTTATGTAATTTATGCAAATTTAAGGACGCACTCAGTGGATTGGACAGCCTGATCGTATGGACGACCAATGGGAGTTGAGTGACTGCTTCCGAATGGAGGGGTCCGCTCGTTATTCTCAGGTCGGGTTTACTGACCTCGAGATTCTATATTTATCAATCAACAAAAAAATTATAAATATTTATTCTTAATTTAGCTGCTCAACTTTTAAGGATTTTAATTTTTTAATTTGTAAGTTTTATTAGAAAATCCAAATCCCACAATGAAAAACTAGTGAATAATTGACAACTATTAAAATAAAAAAATCTCCAATCACGCGAAATTAACAGCAATTAATATGACAATATGGAAGGAAATGATTTCTATTGACCGGATTTATATCCAAAAAATTAGTTAAAATGATCTGAATAAACTCTGCCTACCTTTGCGGGCCCATCTGGCAGAAACAGGTACGCACCACTCATCTCGTTTCCTCTGGCAGTTCCGTACCTGACAAAATTGATCTCCATCTTCTGTTCATCACCTTGTTTCTTATCCACGTATTTCTTGGTAAAAGAAATCCCAACTAACGTCAACATCTCTGCCGTTGTCACGACCATCGCTATCATCGTCATCATTATCATAGTCATCGTTATCGTGATCGCCATCACCATCATCATCACCATCATCATCACCATCATCATCATCATTACCCGAGATAGACCAGTCTCCTTAGAAATGATGATCTTTATGTCAGAGTTTTCCATAAAGGTGGTCTGTACATCATCAGCATCATCATCACTTTGATCCAGCTGAAAGGGACTGAATACAAATAAATGGTAGGTTGGCATTAAATAAAATATATATGATTATGTCAGAATTAATCTTTTAAAAATTGTAATTTAATCAACAAAAACATTAGAAAATAAACTCCACCTGAGAGATGATTGGTCGATTTTCTTATTGAAGATCTTGATCTTTGCCAGATGATTGGATGGATTCGCACCCGGACCGACGGAGGAGACGACATAGCGAGAAAATCCTAGCGGAGGCACTTTAATCCTGAAGCTCAGCTGTAATTTGAAATAATTATAATTTTATTTTAAAAATATTTTTCATCGTGTTACCTTTTGTAGAAAAAGAATATGTAATAAATTATTTATTAAATGATTTAAAATTATTATTAAGACAAAGATCAAAAACAGCCACAATAATAATAATAATAATAACAAAAGATGGGAGCAAAAGGTACCTTAAAGTTGTTGGTCGATAAGGCATGGTTGTCCTCCCAGATGGGGTCAATTTGGCTGACCTTGACCTTTCCCTCATCATCCCTGACCATGACGTTTGCAGAGGTCACAGGGAACGTGACCACAGTTATCCTCGTCTGGGGCAGGGAGTTGTAAAAATAGATCGTCCTAAAAACAAAATTCGGTCGACCGTGAGAAATGAGTGACAATGAATGAAAAATAGTCAGGAGGAATTTGGTAAAAAAAACACATAAGAAGAGCTTGCAATCTGCAGGATGTTTATTGTAGAAATATTGCAGATATTAATTCTTTCCAAATGTAAATTAATTAATTTATTAAACAAATTAACTAATTTATTAAAATAAACCATTTTGAAGCTAATAAAACATTTTCTAAAATTCAAGATCAAGAATTGAATGGAAGCCAAAAATAGCCAGGGTAAAACCACAGACCTTTCGCCCAGAGAAATGTCGATGACGTTTTGCGTGGGCACGTCAAAATGATTTTGTCTGGTCTCGTCCTGAATAGAAAAATGAATTTGTACGAGCAGTGCTATTGGCTGCTTAAACAATAATAACAATGACTGAAGGAATGAACTAATCTTACCAGTTCAAAAATAGTTTCGCCCGTGTACTTGAAATTATTCTTCGATTGCATCAGCAAGTACTGGGAGGAAGCAAGGATCACCTGCTTCAGGGCCTTTATTGAAAGTAGCATCCTGAGTGAATTGAGCAGTCAAATTAATAAATATTCATGAGACTTTTTAGTTCATAAAGTAATTAAATAACATGATTGCTATGCTATTGCTAATGATGATGATGATAATGATGGTAACATCACACAACTGATTATCAACGAACGAGTGACAGCCAGCCAGGCTTTGATGTGACTTAAAAAAAGAAAATACTCACAATACATGAATGCAGATTATAAAAACATCAGAACATGCTTTGACATTCAACATTTGAATTTTGCATCGGTGCATCCATTCAAACATCTATCATGACATTCAAAGATCAAACGACGGCTTTATAATAATCGAGAGACCAGACTTAAAAGAAAGAAGACTAAAGCTACTGAGATCCACCGACTTTTGGCCGTAGTCGTTCACGACGTGGTCCTTGGCCGTGCCCGTGATGCCGTCGTGGTGCTGGAAGAGGCCGAGGTACCTGCGCGCCTTGACGACCTTCGAGGTCAGCTCCGAACTCGACAGCTCCTTCGAATCCATCTTCCTCGATTCTGCCAGTGCCAGGGACAGCAGGATTTCAGCCAATCTGAGTAGAAAAATGGAAACAAAAGGTTGAGATTGAAAATGGATGGATCAACAATGGCATTCAGCACTGATTTTGTTAGGATTTAGGAAGATGACGGTGTAACTTTGCTTAATAGTAAAATCAATCAAGCAAAAAAATCGACCTTAATTGAGTCAATAAAGTAATTGTAATCATGTAATAAAATAATTAAATAATTAATAAATAACTAATTAGCTTTATAACAACCTCTGATGATGTTCTAGCTCTCTGTCGAGCTTTTTATAGAAGGGCCTCGAAGTGAAGTAGCCGCTCCAGTAGTGATTGTCGCGATCGGCATAGACGAAGAAGTCGCCGGAGAGGGTGGGGTACTCGCCCCGGGACGAGACGACGTCGAAACTCTTTCCCGACGGTGACGCCCTGGTCTTCAGGGCATCAAAATATTCAGACAGAGTGGCAAATTTGGCCTGGAAATGAAGATACGAGCAATATTTTTTAAAAATAAATAAAATTAGTCATCATTTTGAGAACATAATCCAGCATAGAAGATGAACTGATAGAATAAAATAACATTTAAAATTGAAAAAAAAATGTTTTGATAAGTAAATGATTTAAAATTTCATATTTTTTAAAACAATCGGAGATCCATCACACTTGGATCGTCTGGATTGAAGAAATGAAAACAAACCTCAACGTTCCAATCTTTTCGGTTGTTCATGTAATCAAAGAGTTGTACGTAATTTTCATACTGTTGGTCCCATTCCTTCATCGTGTCGTAGCGGAAATCATCGCCCAGAGGAATTAGGACGACATTGCTCTTGTAGAGTTGAGACTTCTTTCGGTATTGGTCAAGCAGGACGATGGCTCTGTCCAATCAAACATCGACCAATAAAATATTCATACTCGTGCAATTAATAAACGATAAGAGTTTGTTGATCACGAATCTGATGGAATTCTTGTATTGGAATGGTGAGTTATATATATATATATATACATAACCGATGAACAGTTTTGAAATGTCATGGATTTTACAAACAAATTAGTAGAAATGACAATCTAATGTTTAATGCAGTTTCTCCTAACACCATCTCCATAACAAATATCAATCTAATATTCAATGCACCACTTCCTAATAACAATAACTCGATCTCACCTTTCCTTAACGTTCGATTCCGTTATCAGCGTCGGCTGAACCTTCCAGGGGCACGAGTACTTGCCGAAGTTGCGTCGAAAGTCGAACTGGCAGCATATCTTCGGGTCGGGTCCGCACGTGTGAGGAACGTCGTAGCTGTAGAAGGGCATCATGTGGCAGAACATATCTGTTGAGCCTTTGTCATCTGAAATGGAAAACTCGCAGTATTTAATTGCAATCATCATCATCATCATCATCACACACACATACTATTGTGAAAGCAACACGCTGATAACTAAGTTCAAATTAAATATTATTCTATTAGTAACTTTTTTTTAATTTATCTCTTGAATGAGAAAAAATCTTTGAAATTTTTGCAAAATTATCAAGCAATTAAGCAATTTTTACTTTTGATTTTAACTATCAGCCATCAAATTTAAATAGACTCTTAGGCATTTAAAGTTCTTATCTGGTTCTCTTAAGCATCAGATATGGGTCAGGTTACGTGACCTCAGGACTCACCCCATGCTTGCCTCCAGAAAAACTCTAGCTGTTGATTCTTTGACAGTTCCTTCTTGACAGAATAGTGGATCCGTTGGATCAGCATGTTCTCGAATGGCATCCTTTTCAGCAAGTAGGCCATGGTGGGTGAATGGCCGAACGGATCGATGGACCACCCGCTCCTGGGTTTGTAGCCTATGAGAGCACATCTAATTATAATTTTTAATGCAAAATTTAAAAAAGTAAACAAATTCCTTATTCATTGAAAGAAAATAAATAGTGGTCAATA
This sequence comes from Hirudinaria manillensis, assembly GCA_034509925.1. NCBI lineage: Eukaryota > Metazoa > Annelida > Clitellata > Hirudinida > Hirudinidae > Hirudinaria > Hirudinaria manillensis. Next base: position 2,259,170 of record CM067527.1, read on the forward strand.
ATGAGTATTCCCAAGAACACTCACCCTGATTAAAGCTGAGTTAAGAATGCTAAACAATATAGAAAATAAACCCCGAGTTCTGTGCAGGAACGTGATAAAATAAATTGGGCCGCCGACCTAGTTCATTGTTCATCCATTGGTTCCCCTCGATGATCTGATCCAACATGGCAAAGTAGTGGGAGTTGGCCTCGTCCGACATCACCCAACCTCCGGTGACAAGCTCCAGTCGTCTGTCTTCCAGAAGTCTAAGGAACAGTCGTGGGGATGATGATGATGATGATGATGGTAAGAATCAAGACTTCATTAAAGTAATGATGCAATGGTGGTGATGATGATGATGGTGATGAAGAAGATGACTTTGGGCATTCAGTTCAGCTTACTTGATGACTCTGTCCCTCTTGGACTGGTTGAGGGTCTTCCACCACATCGAGAAGAAGGACATCTCCGCATAGACGAACCTCATTCTCGGATACTCTTCCAGCTTCAGGAGCATGTTGTCCAGTATGTGGGACACCTGGTCTTGGTAGTATTGCTCGAATGTCTTTATCCATCCTATTTGAAGAAATGAATATGAATGAGATCTATGAGATAAACAGATGGCAGAGCATTTAGAAATAAAGGATGAAACAAAATAATAGCTATTTGAATGACTAATCTGATCAATAACCATGACAATGTATTTATTTAACCATTTCTTGGCAATGTGTTAAATTATGCCTAAGTAGGCATTCCTGAACAAGTTTCATCTTGAGAAACATTCCAGAGAAGTGCTGGCAATGACAACAGAATTAGCTCTAAGCTCACCGGGGTCGTTGTGAGAATGCGGGATGACAAACACCTGGAGCTTGTTCGCCTGGTTCCACTGGGATTCGGAGTAACTTATGTCGTAACCCTGTTTCCAAACACCTCCATCTGGATTGTCGAAGGGTAGCTTTTCATACATGTCTGCCATCTTGGAGGATCCATGAAAAGTTATAAAGTGCTCAGAGCTTACTAAGCTAAGATAAAATTGTGTTCTCAAAAATTTAATGAAATCACAAAATGATGCAATTGACTGTAATCCATAGTATGAAAAATAAGTCTGGGCAGTTACCAGATTTAAATTCAAACCTTGATTTTGGCATCGCTGAGTGGAACCTCTGTTAAAGGGCATTCAAGCGTGGGCAATTTTGACAGAGAAGAACCTCCTCCAGATTGACTCTTGTCTGACCTAACTATTCCATTAATAGAAGAATTATGCACAGCTTCATTAGAAGTGAGTCTTGCCAGAAGTGATTTTAGCTCCTCAATTTTTGCCTCATTTCCATCTAGCTGGTCCTTCAATTTAAGTATGCTCTCTTTGAACTTTACCAGTAGTATTTTGTCGCTGTCATCCTATAACAAAATCAAGGCATGGGCATGAAAAGGTATGTTTTGGAATGGAGCACTTTTAATGAAAATAACCTTTAAGTCAGGTACGGTTTCGTCTATGTTGTTCATCATCATGTACATTGACACAAAAAGTACACAGCAAATGACAACACCAAGATATGTGAGAAACTGCCTGGTCTTAATCCTCATTTTTAAATGTGTAAGGTGGTGTGCTCCTTCCCCTCACCGGAAAAAATAAATTATTTGAGCGTCCTGCAAATAGCGACTGGATACCTTAAATGCATTCAATAAACATTACGCGGTCAATAAATAAATTAACTGGAAATCGAGCGAATTGATCTAAGTAAACTCTCCAGTATGTTTACACGTCAATGTGGATCAAGCAAACACTTTACTTTTTTTGTAGTCATTTACTTTAGAGATAGATTGTACAATTTCAAGGTTTATTAAATTAAAAATTATAATTTTGAGAGTTTATAAAAAAATCTGGGTTTCGAAAGAATCTCATCGATCGTTGCAAGATTTTGCATTATGTTGGTAGTAAAACAACAGATTTTAAATTATTTAAAATAATTCGCTTTATCTATTTGATTTACTCTATTTAAATGACATTTTAACATAAGTTGGCTTTACTTCTTGATTTCATAACTAAGTTAAAATATTACAATGGTAATTATATTTAAAAAAAATATGATATCAAATTAAGCTAATTGGACATCAATCACAATTCTCACATGCCTGAGTTAAATTATTTTAAATATTATTCAAAAATACATTATCAACCTTTATGAGTAATATTCAGGTGCTTTAGGTTGGTCCTCTGAAAGTTATACAAATAGGTGCAGTACACCCAATTGTTTATCAGCTTACTGAAGACTGCACTTTGGCTAGTGGTCGTGCGATCCCGTAATTTCGAGAAATCGCTTAAAAGGGGGACCGTAGTTTTGCGACAATTATTACCGGGCTTACATTTAATAAATTATGGGATTATTGTCGTCTGGTACGCCCTTGACTTGGAAAGAAACGAAAAAGTATGCCGACAAGATCAGAGCTCTTGGAATAAAGCAGTTTATAACTCTTTACAAGAAGCTAAAAGACAGATCAAAAGATTGCTTGCTTTGGGGAGATGAGGTAAAAATGATTTTATTGAAAGTTTGTACCTGCTTGTCTGGATTCAATCTGCTAATTTAAAAAAAAATAAATTAGGATATTGAATCAATTATTGAGTAACGTGATGCTTAATTCACATATTTGTTGCCCTATTGTGCAATTCATCCATGAGAGTCAATGAAACCATCTGGTTATGTAAGGGACATTAATTATGTAACATAAAAATTTATTAATTAGATCATCAAAAATACAAAAAATGCCCAAAAATAATTCAAAAATAGATAAACTTTGTTCTTTGAACCTTTTTGGCAGGCATTCATTTTTATGTTTACATTATCAGTCATGTTTGTTATCAGGATCAGTTTATCTGCTATTTGCATTACTTTTTAACATTCACATTTTTATTCAAACTATTTTTTGACAAAAGCATTGTTATTGGAATATTTAAGTTGATTAATGTTAAGTAATATTATGGCAACATTATCATTCAAATTATTTTCTGTAAGAATGCTATTATGGCATCTTTATCTTATCTTAAGTTGACTCCACTATTAATCGTTATAATTCTTGGCCTTGATAAAGACCAATATTTTGCTGTCATTTGTTGTTCATTATTAATCATATTATTCATTATTAATAATTTATTAATAATTTATTATCAATTAATTGTTGGTTATGTTTGGCAAGCTAAAAGGTAAAATGTTGCAATAACATCATTAGTGAGAAAGATTGTTGTTATTGTTGTCATCAGGATTGAGATGACATGACATGACATTGTGTACTTTTCTCCATATCTTTGGCATCATTACTCAAACAAATGTGGTCATCATTTTTATGGATTTTAAAAATTATTTATTATTATTATTATTATTATTATTATTGTCATTATTGTTGTTATTGTTCCTGAGTTCACACATTCCTTTGAAAATTTGATTAATCACCAGATAGAGTACATGCTGGTCCACTTGAATGCCGAGGAGAGGAAGCCGTACCTGCTGCTGAAGGCGGGAAAGATGCTCGAGATTCTAATGGAGGAGGAGGCAAAGAATCCACTGTGAGAATAGCTTACGATGTCACTTAAGTGCAGATCTCCTTGGAGATCTTTTTTGATTCCAATGATCAGTCACTTAATAATAGTGCAGTACCTATATAACTAGTGCCACATGTACTTAATGAGTGCCATACGTGTATATAATTAGTGCCATTTATATATATATATATAACTAGTACCTAGGTATACAATAGTTGTCACTTATATGAAAGCTGTTTGGCTAACTATTTCAGTGGGTGCTTTGGCCAAACATTTGGGTATCATTGCATACTGAGGGTACTTTGGTGAATAGTGGGTTAATAATGAGTATTCCCAAGAACACTCACCCAGATTCAAGCTGAGTTTAGAATGCTAAACAATATGGCTGTTCTTTTAGTACCAGATGAATGAAAACAACTGTCAGGGCTAATCTGCCAAATTTAGTGCTCATTCATTCAGTGCTTATTGACAGTTGATAAGATTATCACCATGGAGATCTTTTTTGATTTCAGTGATCATACTTAATTGTTGATGTTGTTTCATTAATATATCCTTTAATATCTTAATTTATTAATAATAAATAAAATAAAAAGTATTAAAGAGAAAATTTTAAATAATTTAATTTATTAACTTCAGATCAGTAGTTCTAATTGTAAATTCATCAGTGATTGTAGCTTGATAAAACATGAGGTACTAGTGCAATCTCCCATTTTTCATCACCACAGCTGTTAATGAATCATCAATCATTCAAAAAGTCAATCAAAAAAAGGCCTCTGGCATTGATTTATTAACATTTAAGGGAGAACCAGACCACATGGAGGCCCGAGTACGCGGCCTACATGGTCGAGGGTACCCCAGGGAAACCCTACGGACCCAGGATGACTCATTTCAACACCGTAGAGTTCAACATGAGGAAGAGGTTGGTGCCCGGTAGCTATGGAATTTTGGATCGAGTTTGTCTTATTGATCTGCTTGATTGATTGATCGAGCTGCTTTGTTTGTTCAATCGAAACAGGCGAGACGAAGTCATGAAATTGCTGACCGGGGATCCGAACAGTTTTGCAATGTCCATTACCTCATTTCCCAGGTGAGACAGACAGGCTCACTCCTTTACATTATTGTTGTCAACAAAGACCGTTTTCATTCCAGATTGGGGTGCAACAATTTTTCCATTCCTGCGGCAAAACCGGATCCGATAAACGGAGCGTCCAGGTCGGCATTCATCCCCGACGAGGTCATATTCGGGGAACATCCGAGATTCAGGTGATGCGTCGATCGTGATTTTCACCTGGGAACTGGCGCCTCGAATTGCAGAGGAATTTTGTTCCTGCTTTCCGTCCTTGGATTTTGCTATTATTTATCATTCTCTTCATTAACTTCTGTATTGTTATTGGATCTGTTTTGCCTGCTCCTTCTACAAGGACTGCCATCTAAGGGTGATGACGACAACGACGATGACATTGATGATAATGATGATGACTATCGACCACAATCATTACGCTTGCATCCAAATTGAGCACGTCACTATGTCACTTTATCGTCTGCTGTTGACTATTTTTAGGACTCTCAGTAGGAACGTGAGAGAACGAAGGGGAGGGAAGCCAGCCATTAATGTTCCAGGTAATCATTTCCTTTCGTTGCCATGGGAACCTCATTTGTTTGTGATGTCACTAAAATAATGTGCTTTCCTTCATACAGTTTACAAGGACAAGCACACAGTGAATCCTTTCAGGGAGGATTGTGAAAAGGTCGTTGAGTACATATTCCCAGGGTCAGAGGTCAGTGCCTGTTGATGATGATGTTGATGATGATTGTGATATTAGAGAGAATGACTTGCTAAAACTAAGTGACGTTTTTCATCAGAATGTTTGCAAGAAAAAGTTATTATGTCTCAATGCTAAGTGATCATTAATTTGTTTTGGACCAATCATCATGCAAATATTTGATTTAAGCAATCAAAGCTTACACTGGGAAAATGACGTGCTTATGTTATGGTTATCATTCAGAGGGGATGCAAACTCATTTGTTCTGTTAATCGGTTTGCAAAGCAAAGTAAGTCGCCACGATTCCGTCCATCCGTCCATCCAGGTCGAAGAAACTCGTGCCCTCAGAGACAAAGTTTTGTCAGAAGGATTCTCGGACTCCAAGGACGGACACATCTACATGGACTGCATGGGCTTTGGAATGGGATGTTGCTGCCTCCAGGTGACTTTCCAGGCCTGCAACATCAACGAGGCGAGGATGCTCTACGATCAGTTGACCTCCCTCTGCCCGATAATGGTACGTCCCTGCATTGGTTTCCCTATGTCCGATAATGGTATGTTCCCATGTTGCTTTGCGAATGTATTCCTTGAGGTCATCCATGAACTTCGACCTCGATGGTCAGGTTATTCATAAAACTCTCAGTTCATCACTGGCATAATTTTTTGTTGGAAGTTCTTGTTTGAATAATTTATTCGACTTGTTCTTAGCTCGCCCTGAGTGCATCCAGTCCTATATACAAAGGATTTCTCTCGGACGTTGACTGTAGATGGTCGGTCATCTCTGCCTCTGTTGACGACAGAACCGAGGAAGAGAGAGGAATCAGGGTACCTTCGTTAACGTGACAAATGATGATGAATATCTATTAATGCTAATGTTAATGTAATTAATATTAATTAGGATCAAGCTCAATCTGGCTCAAGTGCCTTACAGATAGCTTGAAACTCGTTTGCATTTGAGAACCTCATTTATTTATAGCTTTCATTAATGATTAGGTCAGGTCAAGCAAACAGCTATTAGGCATGCAATTTGGGACGGCTTAGAAGTTTGAGTTCAGCATTACATCAGCTAGGATCGTACATAATGAATTGCTAATAACAGGATCAGGATTACTTTAGATAATTATTTTAATTAATTAACTAATGAATATTCATGAACTTCCTCCAGCCCCTGAGGGAGGACAAATTCGTGATACCGAAGTCTCGCTACGACTCGATCGACTCGTATCTTTCCTCGTGCAACGAAAAATACAACGACATCGACCTCGTTTATGACCGAGAGATATACAAAACGCTCGTAGACAACGGTGCGTCTGCGCGTTGGCTTTATTTATTTATTGAATTTATAAGATGTTTTATTTTATTATTATCATAATGCTGATCGAAATTGTTGTTTGAAAGTTGGATTGATTGAATGATTGGTTAATTGATTGATTGATTGATTGATTGATTGATTGATTGATTGATTGATTGATTGGTTGATTGATCATTAGATCTTTCAAATCGCATTGAACTGAAAATTAGAATTAATCTTACATTAATAATTACAAAGAATGGCAACGATTCATTGTTATTATTTGATTTCATTTTATTGTTACCATTTATCACCCTCATTAATATTAATGTTGTCATTGTTATTAATATTATTATTATTATTATGGATAACTTAACCGTATTATGCAAATTATTGTATAGGCATTGATGAGACCCTGGCCAGGCATGTGGCTCACCTGTTCATAAGGGACCCAATCTCCCTGTTTGCAGAGAAGGTCAACGAGGAAGATGAAAATGAAACCGACCATTTTGAGGTCCTCATGGGATTTTCCCCGTATTTGTTTGGCCAATTGGTCATTAATTATAATTGCTTGCCAAGTAATTACATAAAATTCCAATGGTTTTCTAAATACCTTGGTCACATTATGCTGGTTATTATTCATTAAATATTAAAAATTGTTTTCAATTATTCATTTCAATTTTTGCATCCCGACAGAACATTCAGTCGACCAATTGGCAGACGTTGAGGTTTAAGCCGCCGCCTCCGAACACCGACATTGGATGGAGGGTGGAGTTCCGACCAATGGAGGCAAGTTTGGAGACATCAAATTAATTAATTAATTATTTTAATATTTAACAAGTCAATGATTTCAAATTCTAAATTTCTGGCCGACTTTCTCAAATTAACTTCTTTTCAACCACCGATTCAATCGCTTCAGGTCCAGTTGACCGATTTTGAGAATGCGGCCTACGTCGTCTTCATCGTCCTCCTCACGAGGGTCATGCTTTCCCTGGGCATCAACCTTGTCATCCCCATCTCCAAGGTCTGTGATTTGTGGTCCATTTTATTTTGATGCATTAGTTTGTACGTGCACGTGCTATTTAAATAAAATAGAATTGTATAAAATAATAATTCGGTTCGTGTTCATTTGTTAGTCGTTAAAAATTAAGTTAGAGTTAAATCACGGCATGGTTAAAATTAGAAAATGAATTAATTAATTAGAGAAACATTTATGCAAATGAGATGCAAATTTATGCCTCAAAAACAAACAAACAAACAACCCCACAGGTGGACGAGAACATGAAGACCGCCCAAAAGAGGAATGCCTGCAGGGAGCAGAAGTTCTATTTCCGCAAGAACATCACAACGTGTTAGCATGCCGTTGCCACGGCGACGGATTAATTATGCCCTTGGAGATTTAAATTTGTTTAATGTCATTAATATTGATGTGATGTGATTAATTAATTGATTGATTGATTGATTGATTGATTGATTGATTGATTGATTGATTGATTGATTGATTGTGCTTATGCGTCAACAGCTAACACGCCCAAAGAAGCCATGAATGTTTGTAAGCTGCTCGTCAACAAAGAAAAGGTCTGCCCGGATCAGGTAGAAGCCAATGACGAAGAATATGACCTCTTCACCATAGAGGAGATCATTTCGGGCAAGGTGGGCGGAGTCGTCTATTTAAATTTTGATTAAATTTTAAGGTCGGTTTAAATTTAAATTTAAGGTCAGTGACCTCAACCCATTGCATTATGTTATTAATTGTGTTGTGTATTCAGAGAGAGCAGCTTAATCTTAATAACTATTTATTAATTATTTATTAATTAACTATTTATGCCAATGAAACTCTGCCACGAGATTTAAAAAAGTACACCCGAGTCAGTCCCGATTTTGTTTCTTTTGAAAGCCAAACGTCTTCATCGGGTTGAGGCCCCTGATTGAATTCTACCTGAAGAATGTCGACGACTTGGATGTCGACACCGGTTGCACCATCCACCAGTACCTCAACCTGATCGAGAAGAGAGCCAAAGGCAAGTGTTTCAGATTGGCGATTTGTTTGCTGTCACAATCAGTTGTGATTACGATTTCTGTGACTAAGAGGATGGAACTGCTCCTGACTGCAGCTTATTATTACATGATTATTATTATTATTAATACGTGATGATTATTATTATTACTACTACCACAACTACTACTACTAGTAATAATAATCACTACTGACCTCGTCTATTTTGTGACCTGAACTGAAGTCTTCCACTCCAGGTGAACTCATGACCACAGCCACCTGGATGAGGAGTTTCGTCACCGGCCACAAGGACTACAAGTTCGACTCCGTCGTGCCCGATTCCACGGCCTACGACCTCCTCAAGACCTGCACCGACATAACCTTCCACAACTTCCAGGTCCCGGAGCTCATTTCCAGGCATGTCAGTCGCACGACGGAGACCATTCCGGCAGGCCTCAGCAAGATGGACGCCCTCCAGGCGGAGATGGCCGCGAAGCACAGGGGGGACTCCGGCGACGCCCAGGGGGACCAGGGCAGGTAGTGGCTCGGACACCATCTCAGCACCCGAAGCCAACCTTTTTGAACGTTCTCGATTCTGTATTTTCAATTTAATTTTTTTTTCTCCTATCATTTCTTTCTTTCATTCTTTATATATATATTAATATATATATATTATATTATATATATATATTGTGAGTTTGTGGCAGTAATTCCTTTGTTATTATGACCGTGATTATTGTTATCGATTGATGTGTTGATATTGGCAATGATGGTGATGATAGTGATGGCGACGTCATTATTTTGCATTATCAATTCAATTGCCTTTGGACAAAAAAAATCGAAAACAGTCTAAAATTCTTGTCTTTTGCATGTTCCAAACATACATGGCTTTTTATGCAGCGAGCGTTGCACCTGGATTGCCGGGCGTCCACACCTGGATTGCCAGGCTTCCACACCTGGATTTCGCTCCTGGACTCCATCCGATAATGACGTGACATGACAATGGCGATCCATAATTTTCCAAGCTTCCTGGATGTGATTACTTCGGTCGTATCGTTTCCGTCGACAGTATCAAGCTGATCTTGTATCCATTCATTGGATGCACTCAGACAAATTGGTTTTTTGTGATCATATTTCTTTGCCGCTATTATTGATATGACAGTTATTATTATGTATGTTGTTATTATTATTGTTTTTGTTGTTATTATTATTATTTGTCACAACGAAAAGTTGTTGCTGCACAGCTGAGTTATTATTGCTGCCAAATTAGCAAAGCATTAATGATGACGTTGATGATGATGATGATGATGATGATGTCATTTATTTTTCCATGATTTGCACTTGCATGTTCAAGATCAAGTTTGAAATGGAATGAAGAATGGAACTTGCTCAGCTCAGATTTCTGTATTTTTTGCTCGAAGCCTATAAAAAAATATGAAATTAACATATTGTTTTTAAATTGACTCCTTATATTATTATTATTGTTTTATTATTGTTGTTGTTGTCACAACTGTCTTGACTCCTGATGCCACTTCTTTTATGCTAATGTGCTTCACCTTTTTGACCTTTGACCCATTGTAGTCCTCTTTTAGGTACAATGCCTTCTTCTTGTGTTTAAGAAATGATAAAAAGAAAATAGTTAGGTAATTTTACTAATTAAGATTAAACATCATAGAACTAAGAATGGTGTTAGGTAATAATACGTCAGCTATTATCAGCTACTAGCGGATCAAAAAGAGCAATGTGATCATGGTTTTTCTCGGTTCATTCTTTTGCCAGGATGTCTGCACTGCTCATGGAGTCGAGCCTTGGGGTATCTTTTTGTATTTATGGGTGTCATTATTATACTATATTGGGGTATGTTTTTATATTTCTGGGTGTCATTATTATATTATATTGGATATGTTTTTATATTTCTGGCTGTCATTATTATATTATATTGGGATACGTTTTGTATTTCTGGGTGTCATTCCCCCAACAAATTTTCGCTCGTTCATTCCTCAAAGCATCCGTCGGACATTCTGTCGATCGAAACAGTTGGAAACGTGCCTCGTCAGTTTCACAGACAACTATTTCGTGACTCAGTTCATCTCTTCTTCTTCAACATTTGTGTTTGTATTTTTATTTTTGGTCGTTTCGTGAGCTTTGAGCGTCGAGTTTGTCATTTTAAAATCTTCAGTTTTCCTAATGTTTTTGATGTTTTGCTGATATTTTCACAAGAATGATTTCCTTCAAGAGTTCTGTTTATGATAATGTCATGAGAGGTTTTCACCACTAGAATAAATTTCAACAAGTCATAGTTTGGAGTGCAAGTTTTAAATTAAGTTTTAGCGGCAAAGTTTGATCTACTGATTACTAGAGATAGAAGCTTTCTGCTAGATCTAAGATTAAATTATCATTAATCTGGTAATTCCATGTCGTGATGAGGATTGTCGGGCTTTATTTTGAGAAATTCTTTATACTGACTCTTGGACTCACGAGTTTGGCCGAAAACACAAGTTCTAGCGCAACAACTGTTGACCTAATTTCCAACGAGCTTTCAACATCTATTGATTGCCTTTCAAGCACGTGATATTTTATTGAATCAAATCGAACATCTTCGAAATTGGAAATTACACCAAAAATGTATTTATTATCTGAAATGTAAAGTTAATAGTTAACAAATAAATAAACGAACAAGTCTCGGTGCTTTTGCAACTTACCCTTTAGGGTTCCAACCTTAATGTGTTGAGGACAAGACTCCATTTCAACAAGCTACTGTTTTTTTAAGATAGAGTATTTAACAAAAGGTGATTTTAGAGTCAGGATACAAAGTTTATCGTAGGTAATATTGAATTTAGTTTCTTGCATAAGTAAAAGTAAATTGAATTTTGCGACGCTCTCCCTTATTTGATTCATTCATTTGCTACGACAATGTCTCTATTAATCATGAATTTAATTTAAAATTGGTCGTAACTGACAAAAATTTGTAAAAAAAAACTGTAATATTGTTACAGATTTGCCTTGCCCCGACGTCAACAACATAACTTCACCATAACAGGTGTAACCTGCATCTCGCGTTTGGGGTTTGTTGACTGAGTCTAGTTTTTATTTCAACTAAGTGGATTACGACAATTATTACGGTCCTAATGTAATTAAAATCAATATTTAATTGTTAACTCATAGAATGTGTTTCTATTTTTAGAAACGCTGTACAATTTTGTCAAGATTTCCAATATTACCGTCGTCGTCAAAGTCTTTGTGATAGTGGGTTTGCTTTGACAGAGATCTGAAAGAATATGTAAACGATCTAGGAATGTTTTGTATAATATCATAACGAAAAGGAAATATCAAGATTGGTTAAAATAATAACAAACTCGGCATAGAGAATGGGTGATTCAGACGCAGAAGAATTTTTTGACTGTGATGAAATAAGTGAGCAATAAATGTACTTCTGAGGTAATGCAGATCTAAAAATGAAAGTGAAATTTACAGATACAAAAGAGCAAATTGGACAAATGGATAATAATTGCAAGATTCTCATAAATGGGAAGTTTACAGATTTCTCGAATGGACAGAAGTCAATGTGGGGTGGAAGGTTGTTTTATTAACTTGAAGCTTTGACATTAAAAATAATTTTTGGATATTTCCATATCTAGATTGTCAATCATTACAATTAGAGATTCTATTCTCTAATAATTACATTACTATTAGAGACTATCTCTTCAACAGATTGTCTATTATATAGTGTGACAGTGGTGCAGTGGATTTTATTGGATTGAATTTTCTATGAAATATGATAAAAGATTTTTTAAAACAGAACAAAACTGCCTGTTGAAATGTTTTCAAGAAACGACTACACTCTCTGGAGTATCCTTAAGCAGTGCATTGGAAAGGTCAGTCGAGTGATTTATTAAAACTTTAGTAAAAGCCTTGTTAATTGACAATGCTTTTTTGGATGATTAAATGTTACACTGTGATGGACTTGATCTACCGATGATGTCATTAGGTTTGTTTTGTGAAATCAATCAATCAATCAGTCAATCAATCAATCAATATGGGTTTAACCATCTGCTAAAAACACATACACAACCTCAAAATTGCTTTCTTTACCAACTACGTTTGGATTCTTTTCCAGGAATTATCAAAAATAACGATGCCCCTCGTATTCAACGAGCCAATCAGTTTCTTACAACGAGTGGTCGAGAACATGGAATACGCCTGCCTCCTCAGTCAAGCTAGCAAATGCGACGATCCGATTAGAAGGCACGAGGTGACCCACTTTGCTTGCACCAGACTTCTTTGATTAAATAATAGTCATATTTATTTATTTATTTATTTATTTATTTATTTATTTATTTATTTATTTATTTATTTATTTATAATAATGATGTATTAGTACTACCCATGTTATATAAAACTCATGGACTTAAAAAAGCACTTTGTAATGGCTCCATTGTTTGACCCAACCTGTCAACTTAAAAAAACCAGATCTGTCACGATTTGGCATTTGCAGGCATATTTTTATTCTTGTCGTAAAGATTTTTTTTTTATGTTTATGTTTTTAACGACCGACTTTGACATCGTCAGCTCGTCACTGCATTTGCACTCTCCGTCACAGCCTCGAACTGGGAGCGACTGGGCAAACCATTCAATCCCCTCTTGGGTGAAACCTTTGAGTACCACAGGTAATTTAACTTTACGATAATTTATAACATATTTATTTTGCTGTACCTGTTTTTGGGATCATGCAGTTTAGGCATATCTGATGCTGAGTTGATAGAATTAATTAATAATATTATATACTTATAATTATTTATATTATTATATTAATTATAGTTATTTATAATAATTATTGATATTTAAATATGTCGTACAAATAGAGAGGACATGGGGTATTCGATGGTCTGCGAACAGGTCAGTCACCATCCACCCATCAGTGCCTTCTATGCAGAGTCCCCGGAGTACGTTCTCCACGGTTCAATACACCCCAAGTTGAAGTTCTGGGGGAAATCGGTCGAAGTCACTCCTAAGGGGCTCGCCACTTTGTACCTCAAGAGGTAGGTTATTGCTCCTCCTGCGTTCTTTTTTTTTTCCAAATTGAAATTTCAATTGAAAATGTCCAATAATAATAATAATAATGAGTCATTAAAGTTTAATAACAAGTAACAAGTTGTCATGACTTGATTCAATTGGTTCACTAAGAGAAGCCTCATTGACATTGTTAAATTGTTTGGATTCTAATTTAATGATGTCATTAAAAACATTTTCAACATTTAAATTGTGAATTATTAAATTAAAGTAAAATATTCCGAAACATTCCCAGACACGATGAACACTACTCCTGGCAGAACGTGAACTGCTGTGTCCACAACGTCATCATCGGCAAGATCTGGATCGAGCACGTTAGACTCCAGCTCGATAAATAATTTTATTATCTAAATCAAAATAAATAACTTTATCCTTCTTTTTGTTTGTAAATAATAATAATATTTAATAATTAATTAGGTACAATAATAATACTAATACAATACAATAATAATAATACATCTGAAGTACCCACTTGAGTAGAATCTTATGAGATAAAACATGACTAAACATTCTGTCCGTGCCTTGTTATCCGAGCCTCTCCTTAACAACCCGTTTCCATCCACCAGTACGGGGACATGGAAGTCGTCAACCACAAGACCGGCTGGAAGTCCTTTCTCAACTTTCATCCGTGCGGCTGGTTTGGCAGGGACCTTCACAGGGTCGATGGCTACATGCAGGACGAGAGGTGAGCGTGAAGTACACCCATCAGTCTATCCATCCATCCATCCATCCATACATCCAACAATCCAGTTTTTTTAATTCTCTAAATTGAGTTGTGTTTTTTTTTGGCTTTGCCCTTCGAAGGAAGAATAAGCTCAGATGTTTCTGTGGAAAGTGGATCGACTCGCTGTTCAGCTTCGATGCTTCCGATTGGAGCAGCTACCTCAAGCAAGTGTCCAATGACAGCAAGGGTTCCGCTAGGAACAAGATCCAGTCCAAGGTGAGTCATTTCTATCTTTACGACGTCACAGAAAAGTGAGGAAGTCCCAAAGATTGTCCCTTCTTTGGAAGACTGGATCCGTTCTTTTTGTAAATTTTTTCCGACAATTTTTTCAGGAAGACGACGACGACGACGATGGGGTCGATCCTTCCGAGCCTCGACCTCCGACGGACGACGACGTCAGCGACGAGCTGCCGATCCGAAAGGTCGACAAGTGCCACTTCGATCTTGAGGGCCTGAGACATGTTTGGTCGATCATACCCAAGCCCCCTCATGCTAACAAGGTTGTTGATGGTGATGATGATGATGTTATTATTATTATTATTATTATTATATCAGTTATTTGACTGGGCTTATTTAAACACTGAACATTGCTACGATGTATCTTAACAATAGCATTGTTAACATCTCCTGCCATCATCAATGTTACTCACATCTGTTCCATGCTCGTTGCAGTATTACAGTTTCACGTACTTTGCGATGACACTCAACGAACCTTTGGATGACATGAGTCGTCTGCCGCCGACGGACTGCAGATTCAGACCCGACATGAGAAAGATGGAGGACGGTTTCCTTGGTTTGTTGTTTGACCTTCGGTCGACCTTTAAGTGACCTCTCTTTAAGCAAAAGTTTGTCGTATTGACGGCCATAAAAAAATATCTCGTTCTGTTTGCAGTTTACATTAAAGGATAAAATATAGATCCATTTAGTATAATTCTATAGAAATTAAAGTAAAATTTTGAAATATTGTTCTTGTTTAAATTTATTGATAACAATGTTTAATGGCTGTTGTAACTGATTGATTGATTGATCGATTTTGTTCTCACTATTGGCACATTTGCACTCCTAGATGATGCCTCCTGGGAGAAGAACAGGTTGGAGGAAAAGCAGAGGGCAGCCAGAAGAGAAATGAAGAGGACCAAAGAAGAATTCAAGCCTGTGTGAGTTGATTGATCAGTTGGTTGATTGGTTGATTGATTGGTTTGTTGGTTGGTTTGTTTGTTATTGTAGTTGATGAATTTTCATTGTTACAGGTAGCATAATGTCAGGTTTTGCATAGCCTTTGAAGCTATTATTTTTATTATGCATGTTGTTTACATCTGTTTTTCCCCACTTGTATCTTGGCTATTAACATAATGTTTCAATCTTTGCTTTCCTGCATTGTAGATGGTTTAAGTTGGCCATGAATGAAGTAACTGGAAAAGAGGATTGGACATTTGACAAGAACTATTGGAAGAGGGATTGGTCGCGCTGTCCCGACATATTCTAGCGTCCTCGAAGGCGCTACCATGGTTACGAGATCTGCACTTTTTTTGGCATCTGGTGTCCATACTGGCATGTTTGCAGTGGTGTATAAGAGTTTTCTTTCGATTAATTTAACTAAGGCCTTCTTTAGGTTTGTTTACTGCAGTAACGAGCTTTAATCTCATAAATAGTCTGCTAGTTCGGGTCGAGATCTGATAGGCGCGACGCGTTGCTTGGAGTCCCTCGATAATTGTGCTCCGGTTTTTGTATTTATTTTAATTCAGTTTAATTGGTTTTCGTTTATCGTGATTGACCGTTGTCTGGCGCTTCGCTCCATCATCTGGCATGATCTTGGCTTGGCTGGATGTCGTCTTTGAGTAGCTGGTTATTTATTAATTATTTTTACCCCACTAAGTTGTTTTAATACTCAATAGTTTGCAATTATAACAACAATTGTATATTTTTTTCGAATGCGACGCATTGGTCGTCGCCATCTTTGTCTGTTGTGTCTCGTGATTGAATTACGGTGGTTCGGTCGGGTCGAAGCGTCCGGCGTTTTGAAACTTAGAAGATCTTAGAATAAGAATTCAGAGAATTTAATCATTAAAATGCTTAGGGGGAGAGCTGGGCATTTTGGCAAAACTGGACGGCGATTTAAATGATTTGTGCATCTATGCTCCGTGATGCCGTTATGCATTAACACACTGCAAAAAGCAGCTTCCTCATTGCGTGTGCTGGAGTCATCTTAGTCCGTGGAACCCTTACCGAACCCTCAGGTTCAAATTTTTAAAATTGAAATGCCTGATTTGAATATAGTGATTTGGATTTATATTCAAGTTAATTAAGAATCTCTAGCCATGCAATTTCTTCGCGAATGGCAACAGCCGGCTCAGGCATGTTTTGGTCCACATCTGTCGATCTTAGCCGTAAATTGTAATTTATTGAGCTATTAAAACATTGGGTTGAGCTATTTTACACTTTTGAGGGTGATTGATTTATCGACATTGCTGATCTACATTTAAAAAGCCGGCAGGTCAGGTACAGCGGGTCTGTGTTTGGTCTCGAACGCCACATTTTCTTTCAGAGGTGGCAGACGAGAAAACGTTGGCTTCCTGTTTCCGAACTTCGAACACTGAAGACCGTCGTCCGCCTCGTCTTCTGATGAATGAAGCCAAACGTAAGGGAAGCTGGAGGCAGGTATTTGAGGTCTGGGTCTGAGGTAAATGCTTGGATTGGACTGGTCAACCCTGTCTCTTTTGATCTCGTATTTAGTCACATCGACATTACCCGAAGCCGAGTTTACTTTAATCTCCGAAACTTCTTGTTCCTTTGGCGTGACAGGATTCTCCGAAGATGATTTACTTTCGTTGTCTGGGTCACTCTGATTGGTCGAATCTCTCGAGATTTCTGGTTGGACGGCCCCGCCGCTATCACTCCGTACGTAGGTGATGTAGTTCATTTGATTGTCCGGACCATTTGGCTGATGCTTTGACCTCCAATAATCTCCGTTTTCGTAGTTGTTAGACTTGGGGGTCGCCTCTGGGCTGTGACATTGAGGTGGAGGGACCAGATACAAAAGTTGAACTTCCGACATTTGTGTCAGTTCTTTCGTCGACAACCTAGGGGAGATATTGTTTTCCCCGCTCTGTCTTTCATCCGTCTGAATGCTCTTGTTTGGTTTCAGATAATCCGGAATCTCGTCTGGAGGGATTTCGGGAGTCGGAATCATCGATAGGAGTTTACTAGCCTTGAAAATATCGTGGAGCGGATTGTCCCTTTTAAAGTTTGTTGGGGTCGTTGGCTCGCTTAAAGTCATCCTACCGCTTCGCCCAAGGTTCGCTCGAGCGATTTCTTTCGAGAGATTATAGTGGAACACGTTACCGCAACAAGGACATAAAACGTTGGTCGACAAATTGCATTCGCTGTCAGAAACAGTCCTCTGCGTTTTGTGTTGGTGACCAAAAGGACCGTTCATTACATTCTTTGGGAGACTGAGAAACTCTTCCTTATCTCGACAGGAGATTGATTTTCTTTGGTATCGATTAAACGTTCCAGCGGAGTCTTGCACTGTTTTCGATTTGATGATCTTTCCGTTGACGTTTTGGATGGCGCCAAGATTGGCATAAACAAAAGCCGGAGATTCGTTCGTTTGTAGCTTGTTGCAACTCGCCTTCCTCGAGGGTATTTCTGGGGGTTCGTGTTCGAATCCCGCAACTGGATTGGAGTTATAGTAGAAACCCGTTCTTTGCTTCTGTTCCGTGGTTGCCCACTCCGAGTGACTTCTTGAAGGGAATTGGTAGTGGCTTCCAATGACTCCAATCCATCTCTTTTCTTTGCAACTCGAACATGGACAGTCTGTTATTGGATCCGACGATTTGCTAAACCAGTCACCATTCCCGACAGATTGGCCGAATCTCTGCAATTTATTCACCATTCCGTTTGCAAAATGTATTTACAAAAGCTAAACTTAAATTCAGTGGAATTAATCAGAAGAATAACAAAAAAGAAAATGATGCACCTACTTCTGTCGTCATTTTGTCGAATAGCGAAACAAAATTGGATCCGCCTGGGAGCGTGACGGATTTCTTTCTAAACCCCGATCCATTCGAGGACATTTTGAAATGAGAATCGTCGCTAAAAGTTGGAGTCGGAGGGACAGAGCCGAATATTTGGAGGTCTTGTATCGGACTCGATAACATCGCCGACGAAGAATACGACCGTCCGCCAGATTTGCGACTATCGCCGAATATCTTTCGAGAGCCTTTGCTGGTTCCTCGCTGCAAATCTTCGTTGGAAGAGAGACTGCCACTTCTGGACTCTTTCCACGTTTTGATTTTTTGCATTGTGCGACTTTGACCGGACTTCTTCGTCTGCTTCAGAAAACGATTTTTGACCTCATGTTTGTTTTTCAGTCCTCTGAAAGCCGCGTTGTCGTCGCTGGAGATGGTCTCGATGGATGTCGGATCGGCATTAGAAAGAGCAGAAGGCACGGATACGGCGAGCAGATGGGGCTGAATCGTTCCCTCCGATCCGATCCTATGGGCCGAGAACGAAGGGCCGGAGCAAGATCTAGTCCTTGAGCTTCCTCCTGAGTTTTTATTTTTGAACCACATCAGAGCAAATTCAGAATAAGATAAAGATGAAAACCAAGGGTGTTCTTAGACCAGACCCCTTTTGAGGAATAATTACCTACCGGATGGAAATTAATTACAAGTGCATTTCTGCCCGGGATGAGCTGGCCTAGATTATTGTATTTAGCGGGCAAAATTAGCTGCAGCCGGGTTTCGGAGAAGGTCATTGCTTTCGAAGTCGATAATTTTGGCAAGCATTCTACGATGTTAATAGTCCACGGCCGTTAACGATAACGATGCCTCGCACTCGAATTTGCAATAACTCTTTTACTTATCTCCTCTTCGAGCTAGTCAACGTAACCCTAACGTTACAATTCAGACAGGAGCGCGTCGGGCGTCAAAAAAAACTTACTTTTATGCTTGAACTTGTAGGATGGCCAGCAAAAAAACATGTTTCGTAGCTCGACAAATCTGAAGCAAAACCGAATTCAGGAATCGCCTTGAAAGGGAACAAAAGGCAAAAACGTTGCGAGCGGGAGGTGGCATAAAAACTAAACGGCTCTCTGAGAGGAGCCTGCTAACCTCCAGAGGCGAACACTTACAGCATCCATTAATGACACCTCAATTACCTTTCAAAAACAGGCTCTCAGCAGCTAGGGCATCGTTCTACTCGTAAACACTCCAAAACTGTGCTCGACTGAAAGTAAACTGTACGGGTCTTTCCGAGCAATTACTTAATTAGACAGTTTATGAGAATCTGACCCCAAATCTCCCCAAGTTTCATCGTCTCTTGGGGTCTACTGAAAGGAGGTGAAACAAAGCAGTTAATGAGCCTGGCAACCACACCCCATGCAGATTGTCTCGCTTCGAAATGTTTGGAGAATAACTCATGACAGTAATTGGTACAGCACATGTGGCTCACCAATAGCAGCAAGCAATTGTTTACATTACGAGAATGATCTCATTTCCCTTGTCATCCGTCTCTCAAAACTAGGGTAAATCATTTTGAGCAGGATTATTGATATTTAGTTATTAACTTATTATTTTTATTAACTTATTATCAATGACTGTGGCCTTAGTTCATTCCTTAAGGCTCTTCCTCCATTCATGGAATATGTTGGCAGCCTTGTCAAGTGTTTCATCCTTCTGTAATTGGGGAGTAAAATTGTCAGCTCCAGAATTATATATATATATAGGATAGCAATTCAGAGACTAACCTTTATAAAGCAGAATCTGACCAAATTCTCCGACAAGACTTTGTGCTTTGCAGAATAAAAGGCGCTGTTTGGTATGGCAGACAATTTCTGGAATAATAAATCAAAACATTGACGGACATGAACTTCGAACTCTCGAATAATTTCTCATCTTTACCTTATTTCTGGCCATCCATTTCACAAACTGGAAGTCTTTTGATTCTTTGTTGTTAGGATCGATTTTGAAGCCTATGGAAAGAAACAAATTGATTCACCATTTCCTCTGAGTTTCACATTCATTCATTCCTTACTCAACAAGCATGTAATAATCGGATGAGGATGACGACGACGACGGTGATGACGATGATGATGATGATGATAACAGATCAAAGAATGTTACAAATTAAAAGATCAAAGTCCTCAGGTTTTCCCATAAATTATTATCAATAAAACGATCCCATGATTTAGGGGCACACTATTGCAATTTCAACATTTCACTGACATTGTAATCATCATCATCAATAACCATCCCCATTGTCCTTATATTAATATATTATTATATTATTATCCTTTCCTCCAACTTTTCACTTAAGTATAAAATAACAGATTTCCAAAACATTGACAAAAAATAAACACAAATAAAAAAAGAAATGGAGAAATTAACGACTAAATTCTCCCCAGAACGAACGACTGAATTAACAGAAGTCCGTTTGGCATGCTCACCCATCTTGGAAATGTCAACGACCATGAAGTACCCCGCCTCGGGCGTGACCGGCAGCATCCCGATCTCGTTGAAGAGGCCGACCATCTTGTCCCTCTTTTCCACGAGTTCCCTGGGCAGCTGATAAAAATAACTTTCTTTGCTTCCAGGCAACTTGAGTTCCTTCTCGAAGCAAAGTGCCACAGATTCCTGGTAAATTAATAATTAATTAATTTAAGATTAATTTGTAAAAACCACGTTCAATAAATTTAGTCTGCTCTTGTTGTTTTGGCTTGAGCAAAAATTGATTATTTCAGAGGTTGATTTAAGAAAAGCGTATAGAAACATTGATGTCATGTTTGTTGTGCGACTCATCTCCACTACGAGGATTCAAAAAATTTCATCTCGATGTTTAAGATATTACCATCTCCATTGATAACTCAAATTTGAAATGAGGCTGAGATTCTTGAAAATTTAACTAAGACCTACTGAAGAGAAAGATCATAAGAGTGGTATTGGTAATGATTAAGTGTCAAAAGAGGCTCAAAGATGCTGAGACAAGTGATGAACATTTTTGGGCAAAAAAAAAGATGATTTCAAGGTCCAAGCTGACATTTTTCATGTCACAATTCAATAAATCAATAAACAGACAGACAGATCATCAACAAGATGTGAGACGAACCTGAAGTGGCGTGGCACAGGTGTACGTGCAGTTTTGGTGAACGATCCTGAGGTTTTTCAGGAGGTGTTCCGGGCCAATGGACCAGCCCAGCTTCCATCCGGTCACCGAAAAGGTCTTTCCGGCACTGCCGATAGTGACGGTCCTGTCCCACATTCCTGGCAGGTTAGCTGTGGGATATTGATCGTTGAATTGAGAATATTGCCATTTCAGAGTATATGTTTTTGAAAATAAATATTTTATCATTATAATGTTTCCAAGTCAAGCCCACCTAGTCTGACAAATTTAGTGTCGGGGTAAACCAGTCTCTCGTAGACCTCATCCGAGAACGCGACGACGTCGTGCTTCTTGCAGAGGTTGGCTATGAATTCCAGTTCATCGCTGGTGTACACCTACAACGATAGCACGATTCGTACTGAAATGATTTTAAATCATAAATATTAAAATAATTCCATTAATAGCGACATTGTCGAGGCATTTACACAAACAAACATGTGTATTATTTGAAAATTAAACATATATTTTAGAAATAATATAATATAACTGCCTATGTCCAGTTCGGACATGTTAAAGTTAATGCTATCAGAATCCAACCTTTCCGAGTGGATTATTGGGATTGTTGATGATGATGATCTTGGTTTTCTCGTTGAATGCTTTGGCCATCTCGTCCCTGTCAAAAGTCCAGTCTGCCGTCGAGGTTTGAACCCCGGGGGGCTTGGTCTTGACAAAGTAAAAAATAAAATAAAATTCATAAAACGAGCAAGAATTTGTGAGAACTCAAGAGGACAAAATGATTGTTTCAAGTTGCGCTTCCTTAAGACTGACCCTATGAGTTTATTTTGCTGTTTTTTAAGTTCATTTGTTTCATTGTGTTATGTACATAATTGTTTGTTTAATATTGTACATGTTCAATTTGCTATTTGTTCCTTCAGTTGCTTTGATACCTTAATAAACTCATATAAAAAAAAATCTTCAAAACTCTCGTTGCTCACTGATTTTAAGGGGACGTATCTTGGGATTCCCCCGGCCTGCAGGACCATCGGCTCGTAGCAGTCAAAGAAAGGTTCTATTATGATCACCTGTGCCGCAATGTATTAATTGAATGTGATTAGCATAAATTATGCTAATTAATCAGCTAATTACCAATTAAGGCAAAAAACTTAAGAAATCATTTCCTGTGCAATGCAAAAAACATCAGAAGTCAGGAACAACATGCAATTAAGAATTATTCTGTTTATGAACCTCATCTCCAGGGTGGACAAAACCTTGGAAACAGTAGAAGAGGGATGCATAAGCTCCTGCTGTGATGAGAATCTCCTTATTGGCATCTAGTTCCCTGTTCAGAATGTCTTTGTAAGTTTCAGCAATGGCACTGACAAGCCTGGGGTGACCCTTTTAAAGGATTCAAGAAATAAAAGTCAATTATGAAATCAAACAAAATGATTATCAATACTGTACTAACATAGCTCCTTGCATATTGATGCAGAAATGGATTCTTGTCGTTGTTGGCAACTTCTCTCAATGCATCTGTTACATAGTCAGGGGGAAAGAAGTCTGGGAACCCCTAAAGATTGCAAAAATAAAGAAATTTAATTTCAGTTCTAATACTTTTGCATTTTCTAAAATTGCAAACTTACTTGTCCAAGATTCAAAGCTTGTGTTTCAGTTGCCAAAGCACCAAATTCAACCCTGAAATAGATTAATTTCAAAATAAATATCTTTCCACATCATGAAATCTATTTCTTTTTTACCATATGTTGCTTTCCGTTCCATGAAAACGACCTGAAGGCCTGAATTTGTCTGAATTCATGTCTACCTACAAAGCGCCAAAATAAACCTGGAAATAGGCTGATTCTCTTTAACATTCTAGAGCAACAAATAGGACTTACTTTGGTGGTGGAAAAATATCTCGATATTGCTTTGTCGGACTTTAAGTATGGGCGTAGTGGTTTGTTCAAACCTAGGCTTCCTAATCTGGAATAAGTTTGCAAACGTCAAGCATCCGAAATACTCTGATCACCTCGAGTGTGTTATCATTAAAATGCCGACAAAACAAGAACATACACGTGCTACCTGCCTTATACAAAACCTGCCGATCGCGCCGAATGCCATTGTCACCGCAGCTTATAAACTGTCAAAGTTTAAATCTCTTTCGAAGATTTTAAGAGTTTAGAACCAGCCCGAAAAAAAATTCAAAATTGCCAGCTCATTAATAATCCCAGCTAAATATTTATAGCAAAGGTAAAGCATTCAAACAGGTAAAAGATTTTACGCATTAACTAGGGCTATTATTATGACTTAACCTTGTAGGATATTTTTGGCCTGAAGCGAGCAATCAAAAATTGGTTTATGTTTGGAATATGAATTGGGGCGCAAAAGACGTGCCGAAGTAATGCTAAAAATTGACTGAGGCATGGAATTAACAGAACATGGATGCGAGCTTTAGCGCCTGTTTATAGGTGATTAACACACTAAATCTAAGAGAGGAATGGGAGGTTAAAGGGTAAAAATCAAGGTGACTAAAGTCCTTAATTTGTCCACATCTATTCAATTTTTTTAAGTAATCATTAAATGAATTTCATAAATGCTACAGCTCGATTTTTTTCTATTTATTTCTTGCAAGAGTTTTGAAATTTGAAAATTATATGGGTCGAATTTCCATCTAAGACAAAAAAAAGAGCATTGCACACTGAAGTAAAGTTAAAAATGATTAGAATTTCTCTTCGCAAGTTATGAATAATAATAATAAATCAGAGAATTGAATTTGTAATTGCATGATTACTGTGCAATGTGTCACATCTCTTATTGGCTGAACCCAATCGTAATTAAAATCGGAATTTGAACTTTGGACTCGCAAAACGAATTACTGTTATGACAATCGCATGATATCCCTCGAGCTCAGAAGCCAAAATGTGTAATCGAACGCCTGTAAAAAAAAATAAGGCTGAGTATGAACATAATAACTAGGGGGTATGACTCGAACAATCCTAGAACTTAGGATTTCAGATGTGGAAGTTCCAATCTTGAAATTCAAAAGATGTTGTCACGTCAGCAAAGTCAAAAGAACCAAATTCCCTTCGTAGATTTACATAGGTAACATTGGTATTATGTTCAATGGTAAAAGGTGAAGCGCTTAATACCCGTTAAAATCCCTCTAAAATATGAACACATCTTTTTGTAAATATTCAACAAACACAAATCTATTTCTGGAAAAGAGTTGATTCTTGAACGGATTATTTCAATTGCGATTTTTTTTTGGTTATGATTTAATGCTTTAATTTTATAAATTCCATTCCTATTAATAGCTCATTTCAAGGAAGGAGCCCAGAAAAACGTACAAAAGTAAAAAGATGTCTGCAATAGTAATGAAAATATTTGCATAACATTTGTCATGTTTCATTTTTTAGTGTCAAAAGAATTAAATCTGAACACACGTCTCTCGATATGAAATCGATGTCAACAGCTCAATACGAAGATGAGGTTGTTTGCCAAATTTTACAAAACATGTTTGTTATCTGCTCCAGAGTCAACCATATGAAGCGGGACTGTTTCAAATCATTTAATATTTTCCTCTTTATTTACCAATTTATAAAAAAATTTACTGGCTTGAAATATATAAATTGAGAAAAAGCCACTGATTTAGAGTCAGATTGAAACGAATATAAAGTTTTATATTCGTATAAGTACTGGATAAGTTTAGAGGAGAATTGAATCATGAGGCTAGGAAAGCAATACCTCTCAATTTGTCTACTGACTCTCTATTTTGTCTTCAGCGGTAAGTTTCACTCTAGAGTTTTCCAAAATGTATTTTTAATAATTAAGTTTGGCACATTCTGCTAAACTAATTTGGTCGGACTTATTAAATGGCTAACATTAACATATTAAATAAATCGCCTTTGGAAAACCTCTAACTGTGAGTCAAATCGAAACGTCATTTTAGTAAACTTATGTAATCCAAAGTAATCTTAAAGTAGCTTAGCGATTTAATATTATAGTGGGAAAAGATACAGGTAAATTGTTTGGTTAGATTGAATGCGCTACAAATTGCATTGTATAAATCATGTCTATATATAGTATCCAATAAATTAAATTAGGTATTTCCTATAAATGTTAAAAACGTATCGTCGTGCGCAACAATAATATGTCTTACATTTTACACAAAATTCATTATAAAATTCTTGCAGAATGTCGAAATTTGGATGAAACTCTCGAAGACTGTGAAGTAAGTTGAAATATTGAACTCGTTGACAGCTTTTTAAACGAATGTCCATTTCCATCAGACAAAACTCGATCGAATTGATTTTTAAAAATTACCTTAAATAATTCT
The DNA here is from genome assembly GCA_034509925.1 of Hirudinaria manillensis. Lineage (NCBI taxonomy): Eukaryota > Metazoa > Annelida > Clitellata > Hirudinida > Hirudinidae > Hirudinaria > Hirudinaria manillensis. Next base: position 2,284,956 of record CM067527.1, read on the forward strand.
CAGGCGGTAAATTCTCGTTCAATTTTGAAACTGTAGATAAAATAATTACACTTTACTTTAAAAATTGTAGTTTTGGATATTATAATATCCACATATATTCTAGAAACTAATTTATTAAATTGTTAAATATTCATTCAAATTTTAAATTAAAGGGGGAGAACTGCGAAGAAGATTGTGAAACAAACGATTGTGGTTAGTTGAATATAGTAATGCCGGACAAGCTGTTATATTACGAATAGCAAATACCAAATCAATATCGGTAGTGGTCACGGTTGTTGGTGGTTGTGATGATGATGGCAATGATATCGATGATTATTTCTTTAATTAGTGGCTGTACATTTTTCGTTACAATAATATGGTTTAATAAATAAAATAATCGAGTAATTTTGAACTAATGCAAATAAAAACATACATATATTTAGAGATAGAAGGACTAGGAGAAGAAGAATATGAATCTGTTAACAAGATCTGGGACAACTTGGAAAATGCAGTATTAAGCATAATTGATGTGTTAAGAGACGAGACGTTCAGCCTGGTTAAGGATGCCTACGATGTCATAGATGCCATGAAACAGAAAATCGATTCCCTTTTGCCGAAAGTTAATGAGCCCGAAGAAACCGAGCCAGGACAAGAAGATGGATTTAAGGGACCCCATGAGATTGAGGAACGCCCAACGGAGACTGAGGTTCAAGAAGAAAAAGAACCAAAAGTCGAGACCGAAGGTGAAGTTGAAGTGGCAAATGAAGCCGGTGAAGAAGAAAAAATTAAAGACAAAGAAGGAAGGGGAGAAGGGAACGTTGAAGAAGAGGAAATTCCCCCACCAAAGACTCAATCTGAGGAAGAAATCGATCAGAAAGACCTAACTGGAACAGAACCGGCTCCGCCTCAGAATGAAGAAGGGACGACTGAAGAAAAGCCTGGAACAAATGTAGTAACTGGAGATGGTTCAACAGAAGAAGGTTCCTATGATTATTATGAGGACGAATATTATGAGGATGAAGAACTTGCTGAAAAAGAACCCACAGAACAATTGACCCCAGATGAAGGGGTAGACAAAGGCCAACCCGGGTTACCACAGGAACAGATCAAGGAACCCGAAGTCGGGACAAATGTTGATGGTGAAGGTAAAGATAAAGCAACAAATGGAGTTGAAGAAGAAGAACAAGTTAAAAAAGAAGAAAATGAAATACACCCATCATCGAGCGAAACGGGGCAAGGTCATGCTCAGACTGAAGTAACAACTCAAACCGGTGATGATGATGATGATGATGATGACGACGACGACGACGACGATGATGACGACGACGACGATGATGATGACGACGACGATGACGACGATGATGATGACGATGATGACGACGACGACGATGATGACGACGACGATGATGACGACGACGATGATGACGACGACGATGATGACGACGACGATGATGATGATGAAGATGAAGAAGAAGAAGAAGAAGAAGAAGAAGAAGAAGAAGAAGAGGAAGAGGAATAAGATGAGGCTTGAAACTAACTTAGCTGAGGATAAGTGACGACGCGAAAGCCATTTTGATTAAATTTAATTAATTTCCACGTTCAGTCTTCAATCCAACAACAACAACAACAACAACAACAACAACAACAGTTGTTCATGTTTTGTTTAAATTCAACTTTGCAAACGATGTCGACTGGAGTCTGGGCTTATTTATTATTCGGGATTTGAATCAAAACTGTGACGATAACATAATAATAATAATAATAGTAATAATAACAATAATAATAATAATAATAGTAATAATAACAATAATAATAATTCGTAATGGTTAAGTAAAACGAGGTCTTCGTTATAACCAGTCTACACTACTACCAACTACTAACCAACTACTAACTAACACTTATTTATCAATATCTGGGAAAGTTTCAGATTAAAAACAGTTCAATTGCTCGATGCAATAGCAATAATGGAATCAATGATGTCCAGAGGATGATGCACTTCTCCAGTATTAACAACAACCAGGATCACCCAGTTTTCCAAGAATTCTAGAATTAAATCTTGGGCGTTTATCTATTCATAATAATTAAAATCATATTGAAACTGTTGTCTTATTATTATTATATAGCTAGAAACAGAAAATCCTGGATTCAAAGGAGTTGGCAACAAGCACTATTTCATTTAAATATTTTTATCTCATAATTCAGACAAATGGAATGAAAAACAAATGACATACAAACTCTTTAAGTAACTCGTGCAAAAAACACAGAAAAAAAATTTGTGAATCCTGTTTTAGGTCGCAAAAGATCAAAAAGATCAGTTCGATAGAATTTCTATTGCAACTCCTTAATAAACAAATTAGGCAAAACTTGCCAATTGCTGTGAGCACTTTTCCAAAGTCAGTGAGTTAATAAATTATAATGAATTCATAAAAATAATCAAAGAAGTTACATAATCTGCCTCGGAAGTCGGGACAATAATCGGTGACGATTTGGAAACAAACTTTAAATCTAAGTCACGGCTTCATGGACAGATGAAAGAGCTGATGATGATGATAGATGCTGATGATAGGTGATGATGATGATAGATGCTGATGATGATATGGTTGAACATGATGTTTAAAAAGCAAAAAAACTTTAAATAAATAAATAAGCGAATTATCGACGTAAATTCTGAACGAACGAGGAATAACTCAGTGGCGAGAACAAGTCGTGCCTGCAGAGGACGAGAGCGGTCGCCAAATACTTTTTTAAAAACCATTTTCGCACGTTCGCCCCGGGCATCGGAATGAACGCAGACGACGTTCACTACTCGAGTCGCTTTGAAAACTGCAGCCGTCAAAAATGACACGAGGTCGTCTCACTCATCGTGCAATTGATCGAAACAAAAAATAATTATAAAAATAATAATTATTATTTCCATTTATTTAATAATAATTATTATAATAATAATAATAACTGTTTAAAACTTCTGTAGTCATCTCAAAGTATTCAAGTTTGTCTCAAAACGTAGCCATCCTTGGAAATCTGTCCGCATTTGATTCTTTAAGACACGACGATTTTTGTAAAACAACACGACAATACCACTAATACGCATACTGTAAGATACTCTAAATCATAACTAATCGATACTGGATTATGCACAGTAATAAATCGTAAGGATTATAAGTGAAGTTCCGATTGAACAACGTTTAAAAGTGGACGCCTCGGTCGGCATAGCAGCCTCGAGGTCGATCGGCAAACCTTTTGAAAAACATCGAAATTGCGCATCAATGGAATTCAAGTTTTGGGCAATATAAACATGCAATATAAACAAGGAACTAATGTTTACGAGCACGCAACAAATGATCGAACAGCTGCTACTGATTTGATGAACCGACGCAAACACGCAGTCTAGCAAGATCGGTCAGAAAATCGTTTAAAGTGCGGCCTAATGCCCAGACGACAATGACGATCTAATGGTTTACAGTTCCCCTCTGATTAGAATCGTGACATTTAAAAAGGATTCCGTCATAAATTGGTTACGTCATCGTCGACTCGATTACGTCTGCCTTTTGACGAGCAGGGTGACTTTCGAGGGATTCGATTGGACGGCTTTGATGGCCTCTGCATGAGTCATCCCACCCGTGTTCTGTCCATTTATTTCAACGACCTGATCATCTACCTAGAACGATAGCATTTCAAGAGTTAATTGATGCAGGATCGGGTAATTTTTGGATTACAACCACGTAAAGCGCCATGACAGGGACCGTAATTCAAAGGAGTTTATATTATTTTGTATTTTATAAAATATTACTTCAATAATTTTTATTGATAAATAAATAAACTAATATTATAACTTTAATAAATTCGTTTCATTGATGCTTCTTTGAACCAGAATGAGACCAACCTTAAGGTTTCTGTCGAGATCTGCTGGACCCCCCTCGGTGATTTTCAGAATCGAAAGCGGAACGTCTCCGTATTCCCGACCTCCGGAGATAGTGAAACCGAAACCCTTGGGACCTTTTTTGATCTCGACGTAGTGAAACTTAGAGGCCGGGATTTTCGAGCGGTTGAAGTCTGACGACAGAAAATCTTTTCCATCCCAGCTGCAATCACATTGACGCATCTTTCTTAGCACATCACTCAATGTTGTATTAAAACAACAAATATTTACAAAAAGGGATATCCCTTTGACAAATGTAAACAAATTCTTGATACCTAATCTCCTCCTCAATAGGGTGCTGCCCAAAGCCCTGATCTAAATCTCTCATGTGATATGCTAGTTTCTGGAAATTTTAAGATTTTGCCTGAGTAATATGACCTAATCTTTATTATTGCAAAAAATGTTAAATTATAATTCATCAATTGGTACCCATAAATTGCAAATTTAAAATTGAACAATGCACAAAAATGCTCTGCCAATACACTGGAAAAAATTAAACTGTCAACAAAGAAGTTCCACAAACCTGAAATTGGTAGGGATTCTGCTTCTCATTTAAGCCATCTTTAGATTAAAAATAAATAAACAAATAACAACCAATCTCAGACAACAAAAAAACAACGTTGCAACACCTGTGACCAATGAGGAGAGCCGGTCGGAGAGAGGAGGCGTGTCCACCAGGAGACTGACTCGGTTTCCGGAACTTCTTATCAGAGTCACAATGTCCTCGTGCGTCATAGATCGAACGTCGACGCCATTTATGGCCACCAGGAGGTCATCGATATTCAACTGACCACTCTTTGCCGCTGGACCGTCTTCAACTATGCTGCCTGAGTGGAAGTGTCGCTCGGATTTTAGAATCATCAGATTACCAATGATTGGTTAATCATGGGCCATTAGAATACTACACACGCATGTGCCTATGTGCATACACATGCTTGATCAAATTGCTATATATTATGTCCAACATGGAATACTATAGGATACTACACAAGTATACATAAATATGCATATATGCTTAATCAAATCCTTTGATAGCATGTCCAACATACAACACTAATAGGATACTACTCAAGTATGCATCAACATGGACATATATGCTTAATCCAATTGTTAGATAGCAATCTAAGATAATAGTGCAGTGCAATCCTACATTCCATAACAGAATTTAAAGCTGATCTTTTTTTTATTGAAATAGCAAAAGCCCTCCTCACAAATCTGAGAACCGCTTTTCGCCAGAGTCGATATGATCGTGAAGCCAAAGTTCTGCTGGTCGGACTTGACCAAAGTGACTTCTCGACAACTTGAAGACAATCCCGGGAACGTGCCGAGGACGATCTCCGGTCTTTGCTGCCGAATCCGGTGGCGAGTGTCGGAAGTCGAGGCGGACGTCGAAGGCGACGAGTTCCGACCGTAGTCGGGGGAAGGTGCGTCCGAGATCCACCTCCTGAGCTCGACGTCGACAGCCCCTCTGGCCGAAGCCCTCGCCAGCATTTCCTTTGCCTCCCTGCAGCCTTTGCCGATAGTGGAAATGGAATCGATGCTCAGGACCTCGTCGCCGACTTTCATCCTGCCATCCAAGTCTGCGGCTCCACCCGGGCTGACGTGACTGATGGTGATGGCCTGGAGAAATCAGTTGCAAACCACTGTTTGGTATAGCCAGTAATAACAAAACAGAAATCAATTGAACAAAAAAGCTACACTGACAGAGCTTCCTTCTTCGACTCCGCCTCCCAATCTGAAGCCAAAGCCCTCTGCGTGACGAAAAATCCTCACGGGAAATACGTGATGCTCCCTCGTTCCGCGTTCCGAGCCGAGCTGAACCGGGGTGGACGAAGAGGAGGAGTGTGCAAGGCCGGTCAGGGGACGGTGGCCCGAGAATCTGCCATCGGTCAAAGACGACGAGACCGAATTGCCGGTGTTGTTGGAGAGTTTTTGGTCCGAAAAGTGGTGGGCGGGTATAAAATCTGGAGTGACCTCGGAAGCAGCCCTGCGGCTGGCATCGAGAGGAAAAGGACGGCCGGAAGGCCTGGGCTTTGCGTGAAAATTTTCCTCGGATGGAAAATTGCGTCTGCCCTGTAGTCTGTCGTCGACGAAGTTGCCAGATTCTTCGCCAATGTTAGCGGTCCTTACCAGAACCGGACCTGGGGTTTTGCTCCTCCCGACTCCCTGCGACTGGTTTGGCAACGTGCCATGGGAGGCTGATGGATAGCCTTTATAGGCCCAGGAAGGTTTAATTACTCTGCTGTCAGTTTCGACTTGGATTTGAGGCGACCTCTCAAAGGAAGGAGTGACGGAAGAGCTTCTAGATGAAATCGGAACTGAAAGTCGTTTACACGTCATTGTCATTACTCCGGTTCCAAAAACAATATTTTACATTTTATTCCAAATTATAATAAAAATTATAATTAATCAATTACATCCTCCCACCAATCTCATGCATGTTAGAAAATGGTCACCAACCTCCCCTGAGAACCACAAATTCAGTTTCTTTTCCCACAGGACATGCCTTCAGTATCTCGACAACCTGAACATGGGTCATCCTCGAGACCGTGATGTCGTTGATCTTCTCTATCACGTCTCCCTCCCTCAAGTCACCGCATCGCGATCTGTCGAGGATGGAACGCACCCTTTGGCCCACCAAGGATCCCCGACCCGCGGGATGGTCGCCGAGGGTGAATCTGAATCCGTCGAGTCCCCTTACGAGGTTGATTTTCACACTCTCTACCCCATTTGACATCTTTAGAAACAAAAGTAACTCATTGGAATTCAATTCTCTAAAAGAGAAAATGGTCAAAATAAACCCACGACGTCCAAATTGGAAGGCGACAGCCTCCGATACTCGAAGGAATTCGCAGACGCCTGGCTGCCGTCAAGAGAGGGAGTTTCCTCGGTGCCGGAAAAGTCCGTGAACTTCTTCGACGGACTCAGGCCCGGCACCACCCTTCTGGCTCCATGAGAGTATCCATGGTTTTGGACTAGATCTGTGTTTTCGTTGAGAGGAAAAGGAGGCCTGACGGCTATCGTCGTTATGACCTTGTGGTTCGGGTCATTGGGGTCGAAGGACATAGGGTAGCCCCTGCAAACCGTGATGGGGACGGGCGTTCCCACGGGGATGGCCTGGAAGAGGCGAATGATTTCCTTGTGGGAGGAGCCAAGCACTTCCCTGTTGTCGACGCTGATCAACACATCACCTGCGGAATGACCGACAGTGGTTAACGATAATATCATCTGGTTAGCTAAGTAATTATAACAATAATAAATAAGTTATTATTTATTACAAATTACATTAAATTGAACTAAATTAAAATTCACGTTTCTGCTAGCTCACCTTTTTGGAGCTTCTGATCCATATAAGCAGGTCCACCAGGTATGATGGTTTTCACCTGAAGTAGGTCGTTAGTTTCATCTCCACCTATTATGGTGAAACCCAAGCCCTTCGGTCCCTTGACGAGACAAGTCTTTACGAACTCCCCCTGCAAGTCATCCACGCTCCGGATCTTTTTTGTCGCTGGAATGAGATTTGGCAAGACGTCCATCAAAAATATAATTAACAAATGAATGAATGAACGAACGGATGGATGGATAAAGGAGTTTCCGAGCTCGGTCTTACGTTTTTTTAGCTGCGGTCGTTCGAACTGGGTCTTCTTATTTATGTGGCTGTTTAAAGGAATGTTGTTTAAAGAACAAGGAAAAAATTATGTTTAATAGTTTTGCATTGATTCTGAGAATGAAATCATTATCATCACAAACGTTCACGATTAAAATGAGGAGGTAATGAAGACCATGATGATGATGATGATGACGACGACGACGATGATGATGGTGAAACAAAAGTCATACTTTTAACAAATATAAAATAATAATCTGCATCTTTGCAGAAACCAGATGTAAATAATGTCCTCACTCGACATAGAAAACTCCGTATTCCGGATAACTGTCTACCTTTTCCCAACCTGGTGGAAGCACTGAAATAAATACAAAAGCCGATACAATTACAAATATATATACAAATAGCGATACAATACAATAGCAGGAGAATAAACAACATGTTTACAAACTTTCCTCAAACAACAACAACAAAACCAGCAGCAACAACAACAATAGCAATGAAATCACAACTCAGCCTTTTCAGTTCATCATCATCATCTTGGTTTAAAGTGTATCTTACCATTCTCATCATCGTCATCTTCATCACCATTCAGGTTGTCATGTGGTCCGCTCAAGAGTTTCAAGCTGAAAGATTATTAAAAATTATTATTATTATAGTGAGTAAATAAACAAATAAATTAATTAATAACACAAGGGAAAAGTTTAAAATAAACTTTCAAAAACTTGACATAGTGTAGTGTAATAATAATAATAATAATAATAATAATAATAATAATACTGCAACATCCTACTTGGCCATTCCAGCTTCTGCCTCTCCGTTCCTGTTGTGTTGGTGGTCGTCTCTGGGGCTCGACCTTTGGGGAGTGGGTGGGTCGCTGAGGTTGACCTCGTCCTGACGGGGTGGCAGAGGAGTGCCGTAGAAGTTACCTGCAACAATGTGATCATCATCATCACTACCATCATCATCATCATCATCTCAATACACTCACAACGTTGACACGAGGACAACACAATTATGTAAACATCATCACCATCCTCCTCCTCATCATCATCACCGTGACAACCATAACAGGAAGCGTTCGATCATCTCGTCCGCGGTCGGACGCACTCACCCGAATACATGCCGCTCTCCAAAAGTCCCCCGGACTCCTCGAGCAACTGGAACTGATCCGTGGTCAGGAATTTGTAGTCCACGCCGTCTATTTCGCCCTCCCGCATCGGCCTCGTGGTGCCTGGAGATGAATTGACGGATGAGTCGTGAATTATGTGAATTTTAAGGGAAAGCATTTGATTTACAATACGATTTAAAATGCTGGATGTTGAATGTTGATTTATGACATTTTTGCTTTTTTTGCATTTTTTTCCATTTAAAACATGTATTTATAGTCATGGTTGTGGATCATATCCACAAATTATAAATAGTTTCAGACATACTTGACATGCTCATTAATATTAATAAGCAAAAGTTAGCATTCTTTCAGTCTTACTTGATTTTGATTACTAATCTAGTTATAGGTTGCTACTTTTTCCAGCCATTTTACAATCAGTCAAACATAATGTTGCTATCGTTTTCTGGAAACAGAGCTACATAAATTAGGCAAGCATCTCAATCACCAATCATCCAATCACCAATCAACCAATCGTTGGTTAAAAACTAACAAGGAACGGTTCTTCTGTAAACATTGAGTCGTATGGTGTGTTGGAGTTCATGGTCTGACGAATGCTTTCTAAATCTCGTGTTCAGGTATTTCCTCAGGTCCCTCGTGAGGTAAGCTGGGTGAAGATCGGAAAGGTAAACAAAAAAACATAAAATCATCATAAATTTGGCATAATTATATTAAATAAAATATAAATTATATTAAATAAAATAATAATAATAATATTATAATTAATGGATTGATAACAGATTATTAACTCCATAATTCATTATACCTGATGTAATAAATATGCATAATGAATGCTACTAACTGATGAAACAAATGATGTTTTAAAAAATCAGATATCATTTTAACACTAAATAATAAAGATGTTTAAGCACATTTTATTTCATACTTGCTACAGCAAAATATAAAATTCAAGTCTGGTCAGTCATGAGGATTGGCATCCAAAACCAAGCCATCCCTGGATTTATTAAAACTTCTGGTCCCAACCTGGATTGACGAATCTGATGGAAGTGACATTGCAATTCTTGGACGTAATGCCCAGCCAGCTCGCCAGGTCATACGACGTGAATCCCACCACCGGCTGATTCTCCACCTACAAAATGGACAGCAGGTTTTGAGCTCAACATACCGATATAAAAATTTTGGAAACAAAGCTAGAAGCATTCATAAATGTTAACATTATCACGAATGCAGAGTAAACTTAGAATAATAACTCTAAAGGATTAAGAAAGCATCTGACAGTTCTTAACAATATGTGTTTTAAAGATGCTTCTATTTAAATGTATCTACTGATGATTAAACATAATGATTTATTCATTTTTTTAAATTTACATTTACTGAACTACCTCCAAAAATATGTCCCCAACGTTGAACCTCGCACCACCATGGTGGATCATGCTCTGCTCTTTGTTTGGAAGACTTGCAATCCAACATAATTCCCCATGCTCTGCCCCGCCTCCGATTAGAAGCAAGTCTAATTCAGAATCGAACGACACCGAGGCTTCCTGGACGTTGTGGGACCAATGATTTGGATCTTCTGTCTGTTCTATGTCTGTTTGTTGATTGTTTGTTGATTTTGACGAACCGTTATTAGATCGCTGACAACGCTTTCCTTTGAACATTTCTGGCGGTTTCTTTATAACAAAGCCAAGCGGATAAATTCTTCAATTGACTTAACTCCAAGTTACTATTTACACCTTTAATGCGTGACAGGGCAGCACATTAGCCACGGTTACGTACCTCCGGTGGCAACGCTATTAGGACATAGTGTAATGCCGTCGGAAATTTATAGCCTGATTTTGAGGTGAAGCTTAAAGTGAAAACGTTTTATCTAATCCTGAAATTCTGTCCGGCTCCGATTAACTCAACTGGTCAATCAACAAGGTATGAAATATGATCCAAATATGTTTAAAAACAAACGCTTGTGGAATTCATGCTCTTAATCATGGGGCTGGCCAAATTTATATAAATTACTAAACAAAAATACTACAAATTATTTTTTAAATTTTTCATATAAAAATTATATCCATTAATCTTGTACTTTAAAATACAAATGTCGCATTATTTCATGCTACCAAAAATGAAAATTTCAAACACCTGAAATTAAAGCTAAAAGCTTTACATGACAACATAAATACAATGACAAAATATTTGTTTGCTAAAATTAAAAAAACTTTTAGCTAATGCTTATAAACACTCACAGAACGGATTTACTTTTTTTTGAGTTAAAAAATTTTACGATAATAATTTCAAAATTACATAAAATTAAAAACAAAATATCAAACTAAAACGACTAAAATCATAGGTAATGATTGACAGATCAACTTTTTAAAAGTTTCGAGCGACTTTTTTGAACCAAAAAAAACCGGAACACGTACGCAATTAATAATCCAGAAAATAGTTTTTAAAAAAAAATTGCTCGACAAGAATAATACCGATTTTTCATTTCTTGAAGACTCTAATTCTGAATGACATTTGCATCGCAGTGACCCAATTTTGTGAAATTAGAAACTGAAAAATCTCAGAGAAGTCACTTATTAAATGTAGAATGAATAAACACGAATGTGTGTTCGCTTTAAAAGTGGTCACACAATGGTGCCTTTGTCGTTTTTCATCCGCCACATATTGCGAAGACGCTCTGCAACGGCATATTTTAGAACCGATTTTAGCCTAAGCGAATTCTTACAGACAAGGAATGCTAGAAATGCTATGCTTGTGTCAGGAAAAACAATAACAAGGTATTATGTTAATGCCACGAGTGAAGTTTCCTTGCTTGATTTAACCGGACATTTAATAAAAAAAAAAATAAATTAATTAAAGGTAAATAGATCATCAAAAAGCCTAAGAAAAATATTAATACTATGGCTAACTGCAATAATTAATAAGTTGCGCAACAAGTTTACAGACTGAAATCAATCACACTGAAACCCAAATACACATTCAAAATCTGTACTGAAATAAATACCTTATCGATGGGAACAAAATCTCGGTATCATCATCATCGTCGTCGTCGTCGTCCATAATGCCAACGTGTTTTTACTTGTCTTGGAGACTTAAGCCAGGCCAATCAATTAGAATTAAGTTGGACGTAAGTTGGGTGTTACTGAAGTTAAGTTTAATGGTATAAATTTGGCATAAAAATAATTCCTAAATTTGTTTGTGTTTTTGTTAATGTTATGACGAGCTGATAACCGATGTTAGTTAACTATTTAGTTATAATAAACTCCTTGCAGAGTGGAGAGAGATTTGCTTTGGCTTTGGCACCTTAATATCCCATCCGACATGTTCGTTATTCTTATTCTTATTATTCTGTATATTCCAAAATAAAAATGTCAACAAAGAGTAAAAATAATCACACATCTTTGGACATTCTCAGAGTTCTTACCTAAAAGAACGAAAAAAAATAAAAATAAAAATAAAAATAAAGAGAGATATGACAATTTAGTGAGGGGGATCGGTGATTGAAGCTTATGAATCTAACAAGCCAATAATATGAATGGGACAAGTAAGGACGACTTAAACGCAAACAAGGGACATCCAAAGATTTTCATCAGCTGAACTTTCCTAAACATTTGCCTTTAGGAAGCCATTCTAGGAATGGAAAAGCAAACGGTAAGAAATAGTCTTTCATTCAATTTATTCTCTCCTTCTTTCTTTCCTTTGACGTCTGCTCGATTCTTAGAAATTAGCGCCACAAAAATTGGTCATGCTCTGTCATGGCTTCGCGCTGTTTACAGAATGCTCAATCGACTTATTGCGTTTTTCTTTTAATTAAATTTTCTTTAAATATGTAAATATGCAAATATCACAATTTCGAGATGCGACTGCTTCTTTACGTTTACATTACAAGGTTAAAAGGGTCATAGAAGTTTGAG